>CM017572.1:30964247-31042537 GCA_007844125.1 Sinonovacula constricta
AACGCAAGCCCACTAAGGGGTCCGTAGAAACAAAGTAAGTATGCTTGAGTGTATGAGACCCTTGAGAGCGTGGATTTTGTGTGTGCTATTGTAGGAAATCCATAAGGTAATGGCCGCCTAACATATTTTATGCATGTTCACTACTCTTATATTGATTACTAAGGCGAGCATTACCTTAAAATACCAGCCGGGGACTTCTTTCTGGTCGTATACATTATATATGTCAGCCAAGGAAGATGGTTTAGTGGGCGGTCGGGCCCCGGGCATCCAGACATCAAAAATTAGAATAAAAACACTAGGGTCTACATTATCTTTCTTAACTCACTATTAAATACCCAGCTCATTAGCTAAACAGTTCCCTAAGGGTGCACCCTTTCCTTGCCTACTTATTAGAGTGAGTAACATCAGAATTATGAGTGGATTGTATCTCAGTCATAACTTACACAGCGCTTAGAGTAACATCAGAGTTATGAGTGGATTGAAGCTCAGTCATAACTAACACAGCGCTTACAGTGAGTAACATCAGAATTATGAGTGGACTGTATCTCAGTCATAACTGACACAACACTTAGAGTGAGTAACATCAGAATTGTGAGCGGACTGTATCTCAGCCATAACTAACACAGCGCTTAGAGTGGGTTACATCAGAATGATGAACAGACTGTATCTCAGTCATAACTGACACAGCGCTTAGAGTGAGTAACATCAGAATTATGAGTGGACTGTATCTCAGTCATAACTGACACAACACTTAGAGTGAGTAACATCAGAATTATGAGTGGACTGTATCTCAGTCATAACTGACACAGCGCTTAGAGTGAGTAACATCAGAATTATGAGCGGACTGTATCTCAGTCATAACTGACACAACGCTTAGAGTGTATAACTTTAGAGTTATGAGTGGACTGTATTTCAATCATAACTGACACAAGGCTTAGAGTGAGTAACATCAGAATTGTGAACAGACTGTATCTCAGTCATAACTGACACAACGGTTAGAGTGTATAACATCAGAGTTATGAGTGGACTGTATTTCAGTCATAACTGACACAAGGCTTAGAGTGAGTAACATCAGAATTGTGAACAGACTGTATCTCAATCATAACTGACACAACGCTTAGAGTGTATAACATCAGAGTTATGAGTGGACTGTATTTCAGTCATAACTGACACAAGGCTTAGAGTGAGTAACATCAGAATTGTGAACAGACTGTATCTCAGTTATAACTGACACAACGCTTAGAGTGTATAACATCAGAGTTATGAGTGGACTGTATTTCAGTCATAACTGACACAAGGCTTAGAGTGAGTAACATCAGAATTGTGAACAGACTATATCTCAGTCATAACTGACACAACGCTTAGAGTGTATAACATCAGAGTTATGAGTGGACTGTATCTCAGTCATAACTGACACAAGGCTTAGAGTGAGTAACATCGGAATTATGAGTGGACTGTATCTCAGCCATAACTGACACAACGCTTAGAGTGAGTAACATCAAAATTATGAACAGACTGTATCTCAGTTATACCTGACACAGCTCTTAGTGTGAGTAACATCAGAATTATGAACGGACTGTATCTCAGTTATAACTGACACAACGCTGAGAGTGAGTAACATCAGAATTATGAGTGGACTGTATCTCAGCCATAACTGACACAACGCTAAGAGTGAGTAACATCAGATTTATGAATGGATTGTATCTCAGCCATAACTGACACAACGCTTAGAGTGAGTACCATCATAATTATGAGCAGATTGTATCTCAGTCATAACCGATACAATGCTTATAGTGAGTAACATCAGAATTATGAACGGACTGTATCTCAGCCATAACTGACACAACACTTAGAGTGAGTAACATCATAATTACGAGCAGACTTTATCTCAGTCAAAAATGACACAATGCTTAGAGTTAGTAACATCAGAATTATGAGCTCACTGCATCTCAGTCATCAATGGCATAATTGATTGATATAGTAACATCAAAATTATGTATTATCAAAATGTCAATGATGTAACTCACAAATTATCCTAACAAATATGAGTTGTCATAAACACTAATATTGTAGAAAAAAATATAATAAGTATTACTTAAGTCTAAGAAAATTCAAAGCATTATGTCAAAGAAATAGTTTTTCAAAAAGAGCATTTATTTTAGTTTTTGGTTTTGTTTAAAACTATTTATTTACAGTCCTCAGGTACTAAGTACACGCAGCATTGTGCAGAATATAGTCTGGCCAAAGGACTTACATTGCAAGATCCTTTTCAGGGTTCAAACTTTGGACCCTCCGATCCAAAGTCCAATGTTTCAACCACTAAACCACAGATGCCCAGCTATGGTTGTCTTACAGAAAGCTAGCATATATTTGAACACACCTATCATTACACTAATCATGCACATGCAACCTTTTAGACTTAATTTTAGTTCTTTAATTGTTGGAATATCTTGCTTGTCAACATTATACATGGTACTATACATCCCAACTAATTCAGCAAAGAGACACGAAAAGTATACTTACAGCTACCTCTTGTTGACCAATACTGCATACATCTGTTGGCTCTCCATCTGTATGGCAGTACTTGGTTACCGTGTAACATGACGGGTCTACAAGCTTCAGTATTCTATTATTGTAATCAGCTACCACCAGACTTCCATCATTGAGCCGACAGAAACCCCAGATACAACAATTGGTCTTGTCCTTTGGTATACGGATGTTGATTGTTCTAACATGTTTATTGTAAAGAGCTTGTTCCACTGATTGTTTCTTTCCTTGTTTCTCTCCTGGTCTTCTTAATGTCGCCTGTACTGGTTTATCAACTTCACCTTCCACAGCACACTGTGAGCTGGCATCCTGTACCTTTGTGCAGTCTACTTCAATAAGGGAATTGAAGAAGTTGAGTGAATCAAGTACTTTCATGTCAGCCAGGAAGTTGAATTGACATCCCTTTATTACACTCTCCGACTCACTATAAAGAGAGTCAACTTTTTGCGCTATTGTCTGGCCCTTCTTTTTAAGAATAAACATATTGGCTTTCCAGTTTTTTGACTTTGTAATTTTGTCTAAGCATTGGCTTATTTCATCTTTAGTTACAGCACACGCCTGCCGATGTTGTTTAGCAACTGAAAGAAGCTCTTGTTGTTTACTTTTGATATCCTTCTCACCCCTCTCTCTTAGCTCCTTAATTCGACACAACAACTTCTTAGCATAGTCTTCCAGATCTTTAAGAAAACCATCACCACTCTGCTGAATATTAGCCACATGCTTATCTAAAACTTCAATAGCTTTGTTAATATTGTCTAGGGCTGATTTTAATTGTGCAGGGACAGCTTGTAACTCAGGATCAGCATTGAGTTCATCAGAGGATTCCCTTATATTTTGGGGTTCCTGACATTTTCTGAAAAGAAATGGAAAAAACGTGCATTGAAGTACATCGCAGCGACCCCACTGTGGTCATTATAGTAAAATGGGCTGAATAGCCTGTAAACCACATGGAATCTGAAAGACTCCACTACTGGGAGTAAATTGTATGCCCAATAACATTCATGCTTCCATGCAACAATTCTTTTTCTTAAATAGAGAAATTAAATTGTGCAAATAGAATCAAAACTAGTTTAAAACTCTTATTGAAAGGAATACCACAAATAGAAATCGAATAAGTGCATTTCCTTGGCTGTTAAGAATGTTCAGAATGAACTGCAGTGAAAGTTTCGACAACAGTCTACCTTTTCAGTCGGTGATCGCTTTTCATTAATACGAGCATATCTGACATACGATGCACAAAAAGGGTGAGATGGAATGGGAATTGTCTGCATTTTTGCCGACACTGTG
Source organism: Sinonovacula constricta (assembly GCA_007844125.1). Lineage (NCBI taxonomy): Eukaryota > Metazoa > Mollusca > Bivalvia > Cardiida > Solecurtidae > Sinonovacula > Sinonovacula constricta. The sequence goes on from CM017572.1 coordinate 30,968,082, forward strand.
CAGCAACATTTCTATCATTATAGCACAGGGGGACTTATGGGGTGCCCAGGGACTGAACCCGGCCAGTCCATTATATTGACACCGACGAGTCAGGCGTAATGCTGTCCCCTTAGTCCCGAGCATTAGGAGGGAAGCCACTCCTGCCAACTTGAAAGACTTTAACTTGACCCGGCCGGGGTTTGATCCCGCGACCTCCAGATCCGCAAGCGGACAAAAATCAAATGATACAAAATATCATAAATAAACATTATGTTCATTATGTATTTATTTCGTACAGCATCACAATAAACCAGCATGCAGCAATAGCACTAATGCATATGCAGATCTAGTGGGGGGGGGGGTCAATGGGGTTTGGGGTGTATTATTGTCGTATATGTGTACAGCGCTACAGAGTAAGCACGTATTTAGGCCTAGAATTATTGAAAAAAATCATTGAAATTATTTTAGTAAAAATCTTTCTATAAAGGTCTGTCAAGCCTGTGAAATGAAGGAGATTACACTAGCTGGCTTCTAGATGTCAACACTCTTTCTGTGGGAGCATGCCCTCTGGTCCCCTTACACTACTTGTACCTATGGATCTAACTCAATTTAACAGTCTACCCATGACTAAATATGATTATGCATCATGTCTTTTGCTGAGAATACAAACATGTTGAACTTATTATGACATGGAAAACGTTTCTACTAGCTTTTGTAATGCAAACAATGGTACTATTTTGCTACTACATTTCAAACTTTTAAAGGGGACAGTCCCCAATCTCCTTCCAGCTTGACTAGCACCTCTGGTGCTTGTTCAATTAGGATCAATCACCCATCACCACCCTAAAACAATCATTGGCTGTCCCTGCTAATGTGTCGTAAATAACATGGGCTCACAATTTATAACTTAGCATACAGCTTTTAAATTGAACTATGATCTGTGATAGAACCTTGAGCTTATTCCTAAATAATTACATTTTGTTAAAGGTGGTATTTGACAGTTTGCACCATTTTTTTTCTCTCAAGCCAACAAATAAATTATTGTTAACTGAAAAGATCAAACGAAATGCTATTTACTGGGGCTTTATAGCCATGTGAAAAGATATGCACAATGCCCCACTTGTTATTACACAAATGTATATCTTGTCCAAGCCACACTGCACAGTTAGCTTTTTGAAACTAAGAAAACCCTATGGCCAATTACTTATAAGATCATGTTTCATGATCATCCAGGTAATCAGCTCTGAAATCGATATCTATTTTTAGCTTAACTATGGTCACAGCCTTTACTAAAACTAAAGTATAAGTTTATGCCACAACTAGGCACACAATTCCCAGAACAGGAGTAAGATGTTGCTTCTTACATTAGATATGGGCAAACTGTTAGATACCACCTTCAAAGCAAACAACTGACCTGTGATCCACGAGGCAACATTTTCCACACAGCAGTTTGTTGTGCTGGCGACAGTAAAATGTAATTAACTCATCAGCGTGTTTTCCACATTTCTCAGTTAGCACATCTTTGTTGTCTCCAAGTCCTTTCACTACATTATGATTTTCATTAAATTCATTATGAAAACCTAAGCATGGTGTACACAGATGTTTATTGCAATCAGAGCAGTAATAATCTGCAGTCTGGTCTTTTTTCTTCTTGGTACAAATGGAACACTTAGGATCTTTATATTCATCTGACCACTTCTGTGCATCCATTGTTGCTGCCATATTTACTATCTGGCACAAGATTTCTAACGGTATGTACACTGAAGTCTGTGCTGCAAGAACAAGAGGTATGTGTTGCTAACTAGCCAATAGTCAACCTACACCGAGCTTATCAGTAGGAAACATAACAACTTGATCTTATCACAACAATGTTTAAATAAATGATTCAATTTGTTTTAATTAAATGGCTTTGTGTACTTAGTGTATAGTTTGTTTGCTTTATGTCGGTCTTCAGTTGGTTTGGGTTTGTGATGTTTAACCAACAAGAGCGTGTGACAATGACATAACATTTGTACTCTATCATTCATAACAATTAGACTCGGCTTAAGTTTAGAAAGAAAACTGTTGCCAACCAGGTAATGTAAAGTTCTATTAAAAAATGTGAATTCATTAATAGATTCCAACTGGCTTATGATTACTCTAATTCATGACAGTAAACAGAAAGTGTGTAGCATTTCTAGCATATTATAGCATATTGAGTTGTAAATACACTTCTGGTACACAAATGGGTACATTCTAGTCGATGGGCATTTGAAATAAATATGCTTGTCGAGAAAAATAAGGAACAAAATCACAAGGGATGCTAACCTTGAGACTGTTTGCCAAGAAGCAGAATTCAGCCCTCCAATCAAAACCCACCTGCTATGGTTAATGTATAATCAAACTGTAATGAAATGAAAATATAGATCTGATTACAAGTGTTGCTTAATTTAAGAACTCATTGTTTAATTGAAAGAACATGCTTATATCCAGAAAAGTGCAGTTTAAGATTACACTGTAATAAGAATTCTTAGAAAACCATTTTTTAATGTAATGTATATGAAAGAAATTAAGTTGATTTTATCCACGACTTGCCACACAGTAAGCACATATGGAAAGCTTATGGTATCTTATTCGCCTAAAAAGAGCTTGGCTGAGGCCACTTGTTGGTCCACGGTCCTACACACAAGTTGTCACAACCCGGAAGAAGATGCATTGATATTACCAACAAGGGCGTCTGTTACACTCGAACTGGCTGAAAATGCTGGCAGCTGGAAGGCCACTATGAACTATTCTAACACAATCACAGACACTCAATGTTGCTTCAATGTATTTATGTAAATGTTCCACTAAGGGAAATTATATCATTCAATTAAACGACTACGCCCACAGATTCGCCATTTTATGCAAGACACGGAAGTGACTGCCTCGTTCTGATTTTGTTCTTTGGTCCGGCGTTTCAGTGCCACACATGCAAGATGTTGGGAACCATGAATTGACCTTCACCTTAGTCTGGAGTTCCTTCCCCTTTCACTACGCAGGATAGTACGCTGGGAACCAGACTACCTTCACCTATGATTTGGGTGTGCCTGTATGACTAAGTAGCGAATAGGCGTCATATTTCCGACTGGATCACTCTTTATTTGCAATACGACTTGGCATACAAATTAGTACAATGCTAATGTGACACAGTATATGACATGTTTTTGTATGAAATCGACATTTTATCTTTCGAATATATGAGTTTACATAAGAAAATGGCCATACTGTGAAATACATTACACTAAGCAAACATTTAATAACTTTTGTCTATATATTATTAGAGACATATTGTTAATGAACGTCTTTAGGCGTCGGGATTATCTTTTGTAAGGAAATTATAAATTAGTAATATAATAAAGTTGTTAGATTATTTAATTTAGTTATTTATTATGAACTTCGGATGAGCTGGGTCAAACAACTGAACACACACCCCTCATATTGATGAAAGAAATTAGGTATTCTTAGGTATTTGCTAATGTCTATTAAAGGCAAAACTTTTCTTTATTTAAAAATGTATTTAAAAAAATGAAATGATGATGAATAGCTAGAATTATTATTTATATATATATACCAACTTAAAATATACTTTCCATGTGATGTCATAGGCTCTGATAAGACAGTTTAAGGCAGCCATTTTTGAAGGCAGAAACTAATGCAGGCCGAAATCTGGAAATCTGGAAATCTGTGCTGTATTAAACTCCTCACTGTGTTTTTATTTTTCAGTCTATTTTACTGAATTTTATATCAAATTTAACAGCTTTTATTAAGTATTTTAAATATCAAAACTATATTTTAATAGTTTCAAAGGTACAAAGGATCCAACCAAAAATGTTATACTATTCATTTTGTTTAAGGATGAGCCAATAATTTTATTTATTTCTGTGTATTAATTCTTTGTGCATTTAGCAATTTAAAAAATATTGCATTCTAAAAATAGGAATTGCAAGAGCTTTTAAATGGTGTATAGTTTTTAATTTTTGGACCACACATAAAGAATTTACAAGAAAATAGAATTTACGCTTCTATACAGTTCATCGGAAAATCACTTAAAGTTGCCATCAAAGATGGCTGCCAAGATAAGGGATCTTCACTGATGTGGAAACTATCTATAACTAGAGAAGCATCGGTATGTATACAACGCCCCCCCCCCCACCCCACCCCCAGAACAATTTCTTGTAGTGTCGGGTACCTTTAACCTTAAAAAATGATATTTTATTTGATTACAATTTGTTTGTTTTCACTGTCCACTCAGTTTTGGTATCTGACAATTATAACTTAATTAATTAAGATGAGTTTTAGTTGATTAGAGATATGAGTGAACTTGCAAGTAAAAGCAGTTCACAAACGCTGTGAACTGTGTCAACAGTTTGTCAACGGGTTGCGAATTAAGCGAGTTGATTACGCTTTTATAAAGGACCAGCTTCTGATAGACATTCAGTCTCTTGTGACAAGCTGAACTACGACATTTTCCAATGCGTACAATGCAACCGCGCTGTTACAGCAAGTATGCATGCTATCCAGTGTGATAAATGTGATGCCTGGCAACAGCGAAAATGCGATAGAAATACATGAGAACTAAATGTTTGTCATGCAATTATCTAATGAATAGACCATCGTAAATACCTCCACTACTAAGCCTTATTATCACCTCTAATTAACCCATTACCCCATTCCCTATACAAATCATATATGGTACGACTTTTCCCAAAATGGTACGAGTATTCCCGGTTCAAGATCGTAATGGTACGACTATTCCTGTACCCCTTTTAAGTTACGCAGAGTTACTAGGATATAAATAAAAATGTCATGCATAACGGTTAAGCTAACGACCGGTTAGGCATCGATTTTCTTAGTGTTTTTGGTACTTTTAGATATTTCGAATATAAAGTGTGTTATGAATGGTATTACTGAAACAAAATTATAACAACAATCGAATAATACGTCCTTGCTTGCAAGCACGGCAATAAAAATAAAACTCCTTTCCGCGAAACTCCTTTTCGCTATTTAACTCCTTTCCGCACTTTAGTCATACCGGAAGTTTAGTTTCGTCTCGGCTTTAGCGAGGCTGGATATAATTTTCTGTGTTGTTTTTGGGGTTATACAGTTAAGGCAGTAGTTCCGAAACACTAACGAAACAATCGCTGTTTATTCATTGTTGTTTTCGGGGATTGATTAAAACTTTATGTGGTTGAAAGCACTAATGTATCTTCTTAATTACACATATTAAACATTTGGAAGGAGTTTCCATTTTCGCCGTTTAAATCTATGTTTTTTACCTGTTGTAAAAGCAGTAGTTCCGAAACAAGACCATGTGTTCCGAAACATGTCTATATGTCGGCATATTTCACACTCTGCAGTACACAACGGAAGTTGGGGACATTCTCAAACTTATGTTTAGTTGTCAAATGACCTGTCATTATCCTACTTAAGCGCACAGCACTGGGTAGTACACGAAAGACAAACCACAATAAGAATTTAATTGATAAAGGTGAAATAACAAAACAACCAAGACAGATGTCTGCATACAGCTTTATTGTCCCTGAGATGTACGCATATAAATAACCAAAAAACGTAAGTAACAAACAAAAACATAACAAAATAATTAATGTCAAATAATATCACTTCTTTTCAATAGTTCATGACACAATAATATTGCAAAATAAGCAGAACCGATAATAAGGTTAAGCTCCATATTTTAAAAGACTAGTTAGTTTATGCAAGTAATTGTGAAAGACAAATGTGTTTTACAACTTTAGTCAAGTTACAAACATTTGTGTATCTATGGATTTAATGGCTTTCTTATCACATTCCCTCTGGGTCTTAGAGGTTTTTACCAAGCAGACAGTGCTGACCCAAATCAGTCAACAGTCTGGTCAAGTTCTGATCTATCTGCCCATTGTTGTAGCTCATAATAAAATCTTTACTTCCCTGAGGTATGCACCATACAGATTTTATGGCAATTAACATCTATGAGGCAATGACATTATGAAGTAAAGTCTAGTAAAGAGTTAATATTTCTTGATTTTAAAAGAAATAAAGGTGGTATCTGACAGTTTGGTCCATTTTTTTCCTCAAATAACCAAATAAGTCATTGGTACCAGAAAGATCTTTTAGCTCTTGATTGATGCCAATGATCTGTGTAAACAGTCAAGGATAAATCCCCACTCATCATTGCAAACTTGTTTTCTATCCGAGCCACGCTGCATAGATAGCTATTTTTAAACTTAGAAAAAACATACGTGCACAAATAATTTCATATAGTCATCCGGGCAATCTGCTCTGATGTTGGTATCTAATTTTAGCAGAGACTACTATCACACTTTTTAGTGAGTTGGAAAGACGGAACATTTCGGCTATTTTTTTGCAATGACTACAGTCTAAAAAAAAACTGAGAGTTCAAAATCATCTTTATAATGACTTAAGTATGGGTTTATGCAAAAAGTATGCCCATATTCTCCAAAGCAAAGGTCAGATATTGGTGTGCGTACTTAATATATGCAAATTCTTGGATACCACCTTTTAAGTTGTACAACCTAAGTTTCAAAATTTCTGCTACAATAAATGAAACCTGATTATTTTTGAAATATTTTAAACACAATTCAGAGACACCATGTGTGTCATTCAATGCAAAATATGATTATGAAAATTATTGCCAATCAACAATTTGAAAATTGGGTTGAAAAACAAAAACAAAATAAAACACATAGTTTTGGTGGATTTCAAGGTAAATCAAGAAAATATTGATGCAAAAATGAAAAATATGAAGTAATTCTCATATACATGTAGAAGAATTGAGGATTACTTTTACATAAATTTTCAAAAACAAAACAACGAGTAACTACAAATAGAACAATTATCTGCCAATGACAGCATATCCCAGCCAACAGGTGCTTTTTTTCCAGAAATGGTAGACTAAGAATTTAACATCATTCTTACAAGTGCAATCTATAAAAAACAAAAACCTTAATGAGAGATGTATCTGTTGTTATATCTGTTGTTATTAACAAGTTTACTGATAAACTCACTACATGTGTAACATGCAATAAAGATACAACAGTACAAATGGTATCCCAACCATAAGTATAGTCTCTCTTACAAGCATACAATTGACATAGTTGATCCAGCTTTCATTTCTGAAACTGTCTTGTTAACTTGTGCAAGTGTTTGATCAAAATACTTTGCTACTGGCTTAATGAAATAATTACAAGGCAGATGAACCCCACCACCAATATCATGTTGGTCTGGCCAGGGGTATGAACTTGGTACTGGATCACCACAGACTTCAGCATATACTATTCCTCCTTCATCTATCACCTTCCTAAAACAAAATGCCAGTTCTCTTGGAACATGGCCAAATGGGAGACCTGCAATATCTGACAAAAAAAGATTACGTTGTTCATCGGTCAACGAGGTGTGTAAACTAGGGTGAAATGTAGAGAGTTCTGGGATCCAGACAAGACATGCACTTTCATCATGAATGTTAGTATATTCCCTATCTACAGGTAATTTAGTTGGAGGATCTGTTCTGGGAGGTTTTATCTTGAAGTGGTGGTAACCTTTTACAACACTGTTTTGTACCAAAATGGGAATATCTGACAAAGTCACAGACGTCTCTCTAGCAGGTAGGCTACATGGACTGGTATCTTTCCCTGACTCAGTTCCTGGATGCACCTGAAGAAAAATAAAACAAATGTTGTTTTATTTATTAAGTAATGATTGTCTTTATAATAATAGACAAATAAAAAAGTGAGAAGTTATGTTTGGGAAACATGCAGTCATACATGATTTCAAAGCACATCACTTCACTAGATTTTGGTAAAGAAATCACTTTAATATATGTGTATGAATATGGGATACATATTCATTCATATTAAAATATGGATTGGTCCATTTTATTGTAAATAAAAGTATATTAATCCAATGTAGATATACAGCATAGCTCAGCATCACAATCATTACAACGGGTGTTCAAGTTTGTTGTCCCGGTATACATATTTAAAGGTGTATTTTAAGTAAGAAGATGTGGTAAACATACATAATAATTTCTGAAATTTTCTTAAAGCCACGATTGCACTGAGACATTCCAAATGTCACTGGGTCTGTTATAAGTTTTTTCTTTCCCTACTATTGTCAACAAATTGACAGTCCCTCAAGCACATTTTGATTTAAATATGGTAGAAAACAACCGGTCTAAAATAGTGCGCTGACTGTGGTTCCCACACCTTGTTCATCTAATTGTCTGGTATTGAATCTGTTGGCATGTCTGATCAACAGCTCATGTCATGTTAATTGTTCAAAATCACTACCTAATCTTGAAACTCTATTTAACATATTTAGCTTTTTTATGTGCATTTTTATTGTGCCATGTGTCACTACAAATCAATTCTTTCAATCACAACTAAACCCTTCCACAAATAAATCATTGAATCAATTCTGAGGAATTAACCAAATAATCTTACATTTTGGACAAGTAAATGTATCCCCAGAGGACATAATGACATCCATACCACTGCCAAAACAGTCTTTGTGGATCCAACCATCACATCTATCACACTGAATCCACAAACTTCCTGACTGTAATGCCTGGTCCTCCTGCCAAGACATATGACATCCCATACACAGAACATTATCTGAATCTTCACTTTCAGGACATTTCTTTGAAGCCATTGACACTCTGTTAGAGGTTGTCTTTTTCACTCCTTGCTTTGATGGTCCTTTTTGCCTTAGCGATAGTTTTTCAAATTTCTTTTTACCTGTTATTTCTTTGCGAGCAAATTTCCTGATTTTGTCCAAATCTTTCAGAGCCATTTTTCGCATAGCATCAAGGGATGTTAAGTTATCTGGCATTTCTGTAATGAACCTTCTTCGTTTAACGCCACCTGTTGTGTTTATGTGAGGATATACAAGACCTTGTTCAAGCACAGGAGAAATTGCAGCAATGTCTGATTGATTAGAACTGTTACTGTTCATCCGAGAACATGATGGGGTTGCATCCACTGTTGACATTGGCTGATGGTCTGTGTCTACGCACACTACAGATGCCAGGAGGTCTAGATTAGACAGAGCATCAGAGTGGTTACTTCCAGAAACTGTTTTGACTTTGGCACATTCTTTAGATGAAACTTTTTCAGAATGTGAAACTGTAGCTGTAGCATATGAGACGGTTGTAATACTTGTAGATTTCATGTACAGCTTTTTGTATGTGTCAAAACATGGCGACTGTCCAACCAAATCATAGTTCTCCAAAAGTCTTTGCTGGTATTTTTCACGCACAGGGGTTTCAAGGGCACTCTCCAAGGCTTTCAAAGCAGCAGCTGAACCTCTGATGTCAGAATCTGTTTCTACGGCTTGTGATAGCATAGTGTTAGATGCTGTCGGAAGGCAACTTTCAGATTCCCTGTATGTCAACCCTGGTTTAAGCATAGATGAGGTCACAACTGTGCTATCCACTGGGTAGATGCCTGAGCTCTTGAAGCTATTTATTACAGTCAGTGGTTTGTAGAACAGTAGAAACGCCTCCTTTAACAACTCTGCAAAGTTTTGTTTTCCAACTGGTGAACCAGGGTGTTCTCTGCAATAGCGGCGAAGAACTTGATACCATCGTGTCTTCATGGGTCCAAACACACCCTTGTCTAATGGTTGCATTAGGTGTGTGGCATTTGGCACCAAACGATAGAGTTCAATACCCTTAGATTTGGCAAATTCAAATGCACCCATATAAACATGGCTACTGACACTGTCTATCAATAAAACTACAGGTCTCTGGTTTCCACAAAACTTATCAAAGTGTTCAATAAAACTTTGAAAGGTAACAGAATCCATCCATCCTTTCTGGGTATAGGAGATGTGGCTATTTTCAAGAGCTCCTGTTAACGGGTTGTACCCTCTAGGTGGTGGTGCTGGATAGACCATAAATGGAGGCAGCATAACCCCCTCTGCAGAACCACAGAACATGACTGTAAGTCTCTGTTTGCTTTGTCCACCTGTCACATGTGGAACTTGGGCAGCATCCTTTCTTAAAGGTCCAATTACTTTCCCTGCTTTGCTGCCAAGAGAAAATCCTGTCTCATCAGCATTGAAGATACGATTTGGCTTATCTTCTAGCCCTAGTCTGAAGACAAAGTCCCTATAATTACAGAACCAGGCATCAATGGCTTCCTTTGTTAATTTAGCCCTACATGACTCTAAAGGAGTCTCGTATCTAGCTTCAACAATGTGGCTATTCCTAGCCATGAAAGCTCTGTACCATTCAGGGCTTGGCCGTCCATCTTTGAATGGTGTGGTTCTGCCTTCTTTGTTGACGATCTTCTGAACAAAGTCTAAAAATTCCCCACGTTTCAAACCCATGCCTCTCTGTGCCATTTCTTTCAACCACTGAGCCATGGCAGTTTCCTCAGCCATGGAAAAAACAGTGTTGGGACCATTTCGACTGTCTAAGTCTACATCACCTGATAATCGTCTATACAAAAAGCTAGGTGAAATAGAATATTTCTGTGCTGCTTTTCTGATGGATACCTTCTGCTCTTTTACAGTAAACAGTGCCTGTCTTGCTCTTGTAGATTTCCCAGGTGAACGTCTTGTGTACCGTTTTTTCACCTTCTTGGCCGCAGACTGTGCTGGGCTTGTGGTCAATGTGCGTTTTCGTCCCATTACATCATAGATCTGGAATATACAAAACATATACAAAATATATTGATATAAGCTTATATATTTACTAAGGAATATTGTTTATATGCAGGACTGTCTCTGGGTATTTTCAAATGTTGTTTTAGTAAAACAGCTCATTTTGTATGACACATGTTTATTTTGGTTATAGGAGCCACATGTACATACAAAAGTATTTTAAACAGGTGAGTATAAAAACAAATTAAAAGTAAAGAGATTTAAAATCCTATACTTTTCCTTTCTGTCTAGAAACAAGAAGAAGCTTGGGTTTCATTTAGTGAATGAAATCGAATGTAAAAATTGTCAATTTACTTACGGGAATCTGCTGGAATCTAACATCCAATCATAGCTTATCATGTAATTTTGCAGACAAAACAAGTGGAATTATATGTTTCTAAGGTAGATGTCCCATATAGACGTATAAGACATAACATTCAGTTACTGTACATATTCAAAAACAGATACTCAAATGAGAGAGCAAAAGAGAGAGAAGGGGGAGAGGGGGGGGGGAGAAAGAGAGAAAGGGGAGAAAATGAGTGGAACACAACAACATACACGAAGGATTTATTGAATAAAACAAGTTTTTGTACAATCGTTCATTACGTTTGAGATTTCCCCCATCTGGGATGTAACCCCAGTGTGCTCTCAGCTGTTCCGGAATAGCTGCTCATACAAACAAACATAAAACATGGTATATTTTGCTTTTCACAATCATAAAACAAAAGTTTGTATTAGGTTAACAAAGAATAGGTATAGGTAATACATTTTGATGCATAAGTGTGATTGCTTACCTTAGGACTGTGTTTTTTCGGACCAATTATTTTTTACCCCCCAATTTTATTAAACGGTGTCGACTCAAATTGTTACGTAGGTGATATTTTCAATCGACTGTTGTGTTTTGTTGCGCACTTCAAAACGCGTCAAAAATCTTCGGGAAAACTTCGGAAAAAGTGACAAATACCGTATTCGATAGAAAAGAACCAATATTTGGAGTACTTTACGAGCAAACATACAAAAAATAAGTGGTTGTTTCGGAACTACTGCTGTTTCGAAACTACTGTCCTAACTGTATTCTTAGTAGAAATGTTGGATTGGAGATTTTTACAGCAAAGCGAATGGTTTTTAATCAATAATTGATTCGGGTTATGTATTCATCCCGGTTTTGGGAGTTACACGCTGTCGTTTTATCGTGTAAATGACATATTTTGGTGTCCAAAATACTAAGGGCTGAATCCACCTTGCTATTTTCGTAGACTAATCATTTGTATCTGGAAATTAGACACTATCTAAAGGTTAGTACTGTATTTCTATATTTATTTATGGATGACAAGCAATTATCGACACCATGGGTAACATGTTGCAACAGCTGGGAATGGTCGATTGGGAGTTGGGCCCTGGACCCAGAGCTGGTGTCTGGGTCCTGGACCCAGAGCTGGTGTCACAGGACTAATCCTTCTACCCGAATCACCTATGTATGTATGTATCCTATAGACCAGAGTCTGTCGAGGATTGATGATTGAGAAGGAATGGCGCCCGTGTGAGTGTAGTTGGGTCTCCTGGGCTATGTGTAACAGGTGTGGAAAAGTAAGCCTCAACCTGGATTCGAACCACAGACCTCCCCTATACTAGTGGGTCGCTCTACTCTACCATTGAGATATAGAGGCTCTGCGAATTGACGGTGTCGGGTTAAATGCAAAACGACCCGGTCAAAAATGGTTTGGACCAAAAGGACCACGTTTTAAAGGTAGTGGTATGGGAACGGCCAATAAATAGGGAGTCGAAAAGTCCCATAATGTGTGTGTAATATGTACATGCATGTTCAAGTAGAATAGTGATCGTAATTGTATATTATTAAATAGTATTAATTTATTATATGAAAATGTATATTATTTGTAATATTTCTTTTATATTTAATTGCTGTATCTTTTTAATAACATGAACATATTTGTACCGTTATTAAAACCTATTTTCTGTAGAATTTTTCTTACCATGATTAAATTACTATGTTTAGTTGATCACTATTTAAAATTATATTTAAAACCCTATTTATATTAAATTTTAATTCAATCTCCTAATAAAATTTACATTTATGATTTACTTCACACTGTTCATTAAACAATTAAGTATTATTCTTTTAATTAATTGTGCATCGAAACATTTTCCAGACATCGTGCCTATTAATACTTAAAACGTTATTGGAACAATTTCAAATATGGTATAAAATAATGTGTTTGTATTTTCTATTCAATCAATTACAATTAATTCAATATAGTATTCTTGGCCTTTATTCTTCATTCTAACATTATTTAATTCAATTCAAACGTCCATTATTTTTTTATTTTATTCTGGGACTATTACCTTTCTTGGCTATTTTTGGCTTTAATTATTCGTTTTAAAATTCCAAATATTAACAGCGCCATCCTCGGGTCCTGAGCACCGAGTGAGAAAGCAGGTGGGGTGTTTGAAGATTACTTGCTGTATTATGTACACACTTTAAATGTATTTTTATAAACATGTATTTTTTATAAAATTAACATTTAAACGCATACTGCGACGTCGCCTGGTCTCATGAATGCTCAAACAGCACTTTTGGTTTTGGCTACTCAATTACTCATTAAACGTAATATAATATGTATGTATATAATATAAAATATGGGCCATTGTGGTACCGGTCTTTCTGGTCCAGGCCGTTATGGTCCTGGGCCGTTTTGGTATGGCACCTTTTCGGTTTTGGGCGTTTTTGACCTTGAATCGAACAAACTACCAGTGAAACTGCTACATATGCGAGACATACTCTACAAACTCCATCCACCCCTGCTGCCAATCTGGATACGGATCCAAATGGCTGATCCGAGTAGCCTGGCGTTAAAAGTGTTTTTATTGTATACACAGTTAAACTATAAGACGTGTGTATTATATGGATATGGGTGGCACCCAAATAATAGAATTAATATATACTTGTGCATTTCATCATTTGAAAGGATTCTGCAGAGACGAGTCATCCAGACTTTCCCGACCTCGAGTCTCTCGGGCCATGACCGGGAGCCGATCCAGACAGGCCGCGCTAGATCCTATTTTGGTGCATGTATATGGGATGAATGAAGTCCCTATTAAATTATCATATGCATGTATTATTATATTTAAAAGAAATCTGCGGAATCGAGTCCTCCCAACTTTCCCAAGCCCGAGTCTCCGGTCACGGCCGGGGGCTGATCTGGACTGGCCGCTTTAGGCTGCAAAATGGTGACTTCACCCGACTGATCCCTAAATTAAATACTTGACGATTTGAGATGCAAGAAAGATATAAAGGTATGTAGAACCTTTATAAGAAAGATACAAAGGTAAGTAGAACCTTTATTAGTGTTATTTTATTATTAATAAGGCATTAATATATTTTTGTTTATATAATTGTGTGCTGATTCTATTTCCTATGGATATAAAGATGGTTTAGTCTGCTTATACCTCAAATTTTGACCGGCCGCTGTAGTTAAGGTGGTAGAGCGTCGGCTTGCGGATCGGGAGGTCGTGGATTCAAACCCCGGCCAGTTCTAACCAAAGACTTTAAAGTTGGTAGTAGTGGCTTCCCTCATAACGCTTGGGGCTAAGGGGACAGCATTATGCCTGACTCGTCGGTGTCAATATAATGGACCGGCCGGGTTCAGTCTCTGGGCACCTCATAAGTGCCCCTGTGCTAAAATGATAGAAATGTCGCTGCACAGTATCGGCAAAATGCCGGTTAATCCCTAATCCCTTAAATTTTGATGAACAGATTACTTCATTTGATTTTATCCATAGTTATTGTTTGAAACACCATTCGTGTTTACATTCTATGTTTGGATCTTTTTTTGCAATAAATATATTACTTACCTAAATATATGCTAATAAACAAAAATGGAAATCGCAGTCGACTGGTAATGTAGGCGTTGGTCCATGCAGGTGCAGTTCCTTGGTGAATTATCAGTTCGAGTCTGATGTGGACCTGTCTAATTGCATGCCTGTTGACTACAGTTATTATTATTATTTAATTAGAATTCTTTTCTCTAGGGCATCCATCTATTGCAATTTAATTTGATGTTACAATTCCTAAATCTTGCCCTCATGTCACATTTTTAGCTCACCTGAGCACAACTAAGAATGTTACGGATTTAAGAAAAATAACAGACTTAAGAACGTTCGTGAAACCGGGGCCTGGTTACAGACTTAAATTAACAGGCTTAACTTTTGTAGCGTTTCACGAAAATTAGCAGGCTTAGTAACAGTCTTAGTAACAGACTTAAGTCCCTTATAATAAGACTGCAATACCCCAGACTTAAGAATGATTAGGAGACTTAAAAATGGCCGATTTCGATAGAAGAATTCAGCGTTTGCGGCGTTTTATTCGCATTGAACGGGTTTTTCGAGACCGCTCGAACCCTTTAGAGCAGTTGGCAAGAGAGGAGGTAAGGGATCGTTACCGATTCTACCCCGAATCAATTTTGCTGTTATTGCAAACGATTTCAGAAGGTCTTGAGTCGGCGACGAATCGGTCGAAGCCCCTCCCACCTCTTTTGACACTGCTGGTAACTCTGCATTTTTATGCGAGTGGGAGCCATTTTTTGGTAATTGGGGACATTCACGGTGTCTCAAAATCTTCAGTAAGCCGTGCCGTCAAGAAGACGACCAATCTAATCAGCTCCTTGCTGGGGGAGTTCGTTAAATTTCCATCTCAACAACTTAACAATTTACAGGCTGTGAAGAAAAATTTCTTCTCTATCGCAGGTAAGTTTACAACTCAGTTACATTTTAAACAGTTTGTGATGCGAATGTATTGTAAGAAAAGGAGGGAGAGTGAAGAAAGACAGAGAGAGAGAGAGAGAGAGAGAGAGAGGGTAGGCGGAGGAATAGGTGATACAGATATAGTGTTTAATAATACTATCTGACAATGTAAATAATACACCACTTACCAACACGATGTCGATTATTTTATGGTTACCCAGTGATTCAAAACTGTCAAATCATGGTGTTCTACTGACCCATACTATATCACACAATGAAAGGCAAATAAGAATATAAATGCTCAGTCAAAGTGTAACTGAAATATGGTATCAGTTGTCCGGTTATAAAATCCCACCATCCAAACCGCAGACACAAAGTGAGCTTGCTGCATAGCTAACCGCACATTTGGTGTGCAAAATAAACACACAGACACACTTCTAGATAGAGCACAAACCCATCATGTCCTATGTCCAAAATCTCCTTGAATGAATAACACTTGGAATGTCTGTTTTTGTATGTTATTTGATATCCATGCAAACACGTATGTTTCATTCCTTTTATAAACCTCGTGCAAAACAAATCATCCCTGAATAGTGAATGTCATGTAACTTGAAATCATGTAGATCTATGTTCATATGACGTGTCATATCAACTGAAATATTACGTCATTTATGGTGTGTTGAGGATGTATAGTCTGTTCATGTTATTGAGGAACTATAGTCTGTTCTAGTAGTTTAGCAGTTATAGTTTGTTTCAGTAGATTTGCAAATAGTTTTTTTAGACAGTATACACGTTTCTATTTTAAAAGACTAAAGTTTAAAAGAATTACTGAAATATATTAATTATCTACGTTTACAAACATTTAAAAATAGATGATGTATTATGGTTGATTTTTGTTTATTTTCATTATGTGATATTTTTTAACATATTACCAAATCATATTGATATCTAGTATAAAGCACAAAGAATGACTGCAGTTGCTATTAATTATGGCTATAATTTGAAACTATGATATATTTGAATAAAACCTTTATAATTGCTAACAATTGATATCATCTTTTATGAAATTACATGTTACAAAATAAAAAGAAAACAAAGAGTAAATTGGTTTGCTTATATTATATATTTCCTTTTTTATGTGTAATAGACTATGAAAGAGTAAACATAAACTTAATGGTAATTAATACAAAATATGTATACTATTAAAATCATTTTATACTTTCAGTTATAGGCTGCATTGATTGCACACACATACGTATACGTGGACCATCACAGAATGAGCATGAATTTGTAAACAGAAAAGGCTACCATTCAATTAATGTCCAGATAAACTCTTACATTAAATTATGTATTAAAAGAAATAATGTATAAATCAAAACACTACTTTTGATTACATTCACTTTCATTTAAATATGATAAAGAAGTCTAATAATAAAGCATATGTTGTTGATTTGATTAATTAAAATTGACTATGCTCAATTATTATATACTCAGTTAGTTTATGCGCAAAAGGGCCTTAGTGTATTAGAGAGTATATTCTTGCTATAAAACAACAAAATAATAAATCAGCATTAAATTCAAATCTGATGACTATAATGCAGGGTTTAGGTCATCCAGCAATGGTCAATATGGGGTGTTTGTATTACTTATATCATTTATAAAGTAGTCCTATATCAAATTACAACTATTTAATTTAAAATAAGACCATTTTTCACAAAACAATATCTTGAATATTTTATTGTTGTTTTTTTTTTCTCAGATGATATGTGATGCAAAGTTCAATATATTGAATGTTGTTGCTAAATGGCCAGGAAGCGTCCATGACAGTCGGGTGCTTAGGGGATTAAGAAAAAAAAATAACAAGGAAAACTAGCCTTTATAAAACAACATCAATGAAATTTTATCCAAGTTTTCCATTAGTTCTAAATGCATAAGAGATGCATTTTATTGTGAAAAAAAAGTTTTATCTTTTGATAATAGGTGCATTGGATGGACATCTTCTAGGGGATAGTGGATATCCTTGTCGTTCATATCTACTTACGCCATATGTACGCCCAACTACACCAGCACAGGAAAGGTTAGAGTCATTTAAGTTACCTTCTTAATTTGACAAGTGTGTTTTCATCTGTAATATCAACATGTTGAAATGTTTAACAAGTAATAAGTATTTCAGTATGGTAATGTAACATTTGTCAAAAATATAATTGTAACAGATTTTTGCATTCACTTTCTGATAAGTTGTTATTGACAGAAAAGAGATTTTGTGTATTATCAAATACCTTGTTTACATGTTATTAATTTCCATTTCAACAGATACAATAATGCATTGTTAAAAACAAGAGTCCTGATAGAACAAACATTTGGTGTTGTCAAAAGAAGATTTGCATGTCTGCATTATGGACTTAGACTGGACCCCAAAAGAGCATGTCAGACCATAGTTGCTTGTGCAGTTCTGCATAACTTTGGACAACAACATGGTGACAGTATGCCAAGACATATCAATGTAGTTGAGGAGCCACAGTGGGAAGACCATCAACCACCTCAAGCTGCAGATGATGGAAATATCTACAGAAACACCATTGTTGCCACATATTTTCAGTAACTGTATATATCACCCATTTAAATTTGATAGACACACACAACTGAACTTATTCTTTGTTATTTAATAAGTAAATAAAATATAGAAGCAAATGTCTTTCTGACCAAGAAATCATTTAGTATTGTAAAAAAATGTACATTCTGTATTGAATAATATTAAATCACACATTGGTCACAGTGGAATTTATTTACCAAGGAAGTATTTAGTTTGCCTGTGTAGCACCTAAGTTGAAAGTTATAGCTGATTGTCATCATACAAACTGCTGCTAGCAATAATAAGTTTGATTAAAAGGTTAACTATTCATCTTCAATATCATTTTCTGAACCAATTTGTTTTAGTAACATGAATTTTTTTAAGATGATGAAGTTCAGTTTCCAACTTCATTTTGTTTTTCCAATATAATGATTCAGAGTTAAATTGATCAGTCTCAGCAATTATTCTTTGCTTTTCCAAATTGTATAATTCGCTTTCATGTTCATCTCTTTTTCTTTTTGAAGTTTTGCTTGATGATTTTGTATATGTAGATGTTGATTGGATCAGTTGTACAGGTGTTGTAATTAAAGGTGACAGTTGAATGTCCACAGGTAAACTACTAGTCATCTCATCTTCTTCCTGGGTGTCAGATACTTCCACTATATAAGTAAATCAAGTGTTAGATTGTTTTAATGACATTTTACAAACAAAATCTTCAAACATTTATACACAAATGTGTTTTAATGTTTCATATTATGTTTGAATAAAATTGTATCAAATCATAAATTTTGTTACATCATTTTATAATGTTTATATCAGCAACAAAAGATAAAGAATAATTATTATTCCTAATAATAGTGTATTGTTTTAGTTTGTTTGATTTTGAAGGTTTTCATTAAATACATTTAAAATGGTGTGTGATATGGTTCTAATTTTATGTTTAATATTTTAATTATATAATAAATAAATAATAATTTACAGCTCTCATATATGTATTTTAATGCCCATAAACTGTTCAACAAAAAAGACACAGTTTACCTATTAAGTAGGATACAAGATATATGACAAATTCAATTAAGTAATACTTTTAGTAAATATTTTATTATAATGACTTGTGTAATAAACATATACAAAATAGTGTTACATAGTATTATAAATAGTAAAAACATCTGCCACTGTGTGTATTTGTCAACAAATGTTTTCATTGTAAAATACCTGTATTTACAACTAACTCCAGGCCACCATCAACACCTGTGGCCTCAGCAGACCCGTTTTTCACCCAATGTTGGACAATTAAGTCCTCACATTGGTTCAGCACAGGCTTGCTGCCACCCCCAGTCATCTTTGTGGCATCCATCTTTTTTTTTGCTGAAATAATTATGGGAAATAATAAGTTTAATTGCATGTGCGTCCAAACTATTTCCCCACCCCACACACACCCAAAAAAGATACAATGATATTTCTAGAATAAACATAATGTAAGCTACTATTTTAGTATTTCAATAAATAATGAAATAGATGCGATGTTTGTTTATATATTATTTGAATTAATCAGTGATAAAACACTGGAGTAAATTTTATGGTGAAAAGTAGCATGTTATTGTTTTAAAAGCCACACAACATTCACAGTAACCAGTCTTGCCAAAACTGAAGAAAATACTATATACAATTTCATTCATTTTGGCATATTTTTAAATAACAAATTAAAGAGGCCACCATTTTAATTGATATAAAATATATGGTCATATAAAAAGCCTTTTTTTATTATGGCTTGAATGAGCTTTATGCAACATAACACATGAAATTTATTAAATGGTCACGCCTTAGAATATGATAAAAACGCCATAATCAAAGCATTTCAAATAGATGTGTAGGACTGCAAAATATGATTATACAACATGTATCTCTCAGTAAATGCATATTAATTACCTTTCCCTTTACAATTGTAATAAAGCTTCTTCAGTTCCGCAACACTTCGGATACAAGATGTTCTTCCAGATCTAAAAACAAAAATATTTATATAATCCTAAGGACATAATATTGTAATTATTACATGTTTAACAAGAAATCAGGTTTACAACTTGATATAAGCTATCCAAATACAAATTTTGGAGTTAATAGGCCAATTCAAACTCAAGAGATGTAGCAGAAACTGATAGTCTTTTTTTAAGCAACGGTGACATTGACCTTAATCACCGACAGCATATAGTAAGACCCAGATTACAATAACCAGTTTCGTTGAAAACATGATTAAAAATATAATCCCATATCAAAGAAATCAAAATAAATGTATGTTAATAGATTAAAATTAAAAGAAAATAAAACTAAAATCTTACAAGGATTAAAATATTTGTTCAGTGTACTCTCTAATCTGTTTTTTTTTATCTGTTGAAATCTGCGAAGAACTGTGGCTACAATGTCTAAAAAAATATGTTTGCAAATCAGCTGGAACAGACTATAGTATACTATAGTCTCTTATTTTGTTTCTGCGACGAACTAAAGGTCTAAAGGTTCAGCATGACAGACTGCAGTTTCAGCTTGCTGAAACTGAACATAGCAATCACGTGACACTAGCATGAAAAACGTCATACTATGTCGCCATTTGTGTACGTGTTCTCTTGCATGTATATGTAAAGGAATCAGATTTAACGAAATGTGAAGGAAGTGTAGACCATAGACATAAAATACGTACACAACAGTGAGGTGCCAATAGATCGGATAGCCGCACCTTATCAGATATGTGTAGCTATTTATAGACATATATTTGACGTGTAGTATACGACAACATACGTGTATTTTAAAATGTCGTCTGTCGTAAAAGTTGGTGCGTAATGATGATTGCTTGTAATTTTTATTCATATTTGTGTAGAAAATTGACAATTGTTTTTGAACATGAATTCAAGGAATTATTGGACTGTTTAAGAACCTTGTTAGTGACATAATGATAGCTCTTCTGTTAGTGTTATGATTTTGAACCAGTGTCAACACTGTACTAAGATCTACATGCAGATAGCTTATTCAATGAACGTGGTCTACGAATTATTTCAAGTAGATCCGTCACTGATAAGATTTTTGCAATGTTAAAACATCAAATGGATTTACACACATGGAATGGATTGGACGTGGATAGGATATGGATTTGTTCAATATGTTACAATTAATAATTCAAATTATGGAAGAAAGTGAAATCTACAGCTTTAAAACGGAAATCAAGACTAGACAGTGAGTAAATATATGTGTTATCTCTTGTATATGTGTTCATGCAGTCATGTGTATGTTTAAGGGCTGAAGGATATTTGATTTGATAGAAATCTAATTTATTTTATTTATCGTTATCGGTGTGTTCTTTTGTTTTAAATTGTTATTTTTGTGCATTTGTTTACCATTTTTAAAATCTAAAATCAATAAGTTTTGCTGGAAATAGGGAAGGACCTTTATAATTAAATGTTCATGCGTACACTGACTTTGCGTCACTTTCTAAATCAGTTAGTAAAATAAAATTATAAATTAAAAAGTCAAGCTGACAGAAAAACAATGTAAAAACTCACGAGTTAAGCACATTAGCAATTTCTTACCAACATTGTTCTTTTTGTTTGGCCCCATTTGATGCCCCTCGAAACGTTCCAAAAAGTTCATCACTTCTATTTATTATCTCTGCAATGGCAAACTCCTTTTCAAATAAAGTCCAGTTTGGATTCCTCTTACGTGAGTCCATTGCTAGCATCACCTGTCAGTTGCCCGTAGACAGACGATAGTTTGTTTCCAAATCGACTCGTGACGTCACGTGAAAAACAGCTAAAACTCGCCTCCGAATGAAGAGTAGCTATGAAATTCTTAGCTAAGAACGTTGTTCGTTCTTAGTTTAGAAAAATCTTGAGAACATTAGTGAAACGCAAATATTTCAAAATTCTTAGTTAAAAATTTTAAGAGGCTAAGATTACTGTTCATTCTTAGTTTAAGCGATTACTTAAGAACGTTCGTGAAACCGGGGCCTGGTCTCCAAGTTGGAGGCTACGGCCATTTGCAGTTGTATTTGTGTAGAGTATTATAAGTATTATATTACCTTTAAAACGGCTTACCCCAGTGTATTAATTCTCGTGCACTCTTGTCCTGCTATTTATTTATTTGGACACAGGGTACAGATTACCATATCGACATTACTCGGTATTATATTGGATTAGTAATTCAAACCTGGTTGTAATTTTCATTACCCACACATATTAATAAACCGTTGGGAGGGTAGAGAGTTTGGTCCACGTAGTCTCAAAAATATGCATACATCGTCCTGTTTCGTATAGTATTTGGTTCACTACGTCAATGTAACATGCTTTTTAGAAACAGTAACAATGGTAGTCCTATTGTTGTGAACTAAGGTGCCATGACTATTTATACAGGATGGGTTTTAAACCCACGGCCTCCTGCTCCGGCGTTAGTTGCTCTACCATCTAAGCTACCGGGAATGACAGCTCTGTAGAAAGCACAATTACAGCACTATATAAAAGACAAATGATATTTTAAATTTAACATCCATTTTTTATACAATCAATGTATTTCACATGTTTCATATCACCGATAAAATTATATCTGTATATAAAATAAATACTTACAATTAGTCCTTTAAATATGTCAAGCATATGGGGGGGGGGGGCAAAAGATTTCGCATATCGGATAAAAATGTGATATTTCATTGTTTATTTGAAAGTCTCACACAATTATGAAAAGCAAATATGACAAGCGATAGCTTATTTTTAGGACATAATCAATAGGTTTTAATAATGATTTCTGTACTATTTTATTGATAAACCATTCATTACATAGGACTTAATAACCACAAATATATATGTTGGCTGGTATACTTGTCTGTATTTATAATTACCAGTCATACATTTAATTTCATAAATATTACAACTGTTCATTGGTTTTTATATTTAAGTATATAGTTTTATATTATTTGAAATAGTCAATTGTATTTAGTGTAATTGTTTTTCTTCTTTTTATTTTAATTAAATGTCTAAACTTGTCTCACGTAAATGACCAATGTTATACAGACTGGTCATGCGAAGCGGGGACATAATAAGCCGTTGTAAAGAACCAATATACATGACAGTGGTCTCGAAGCAGCAAAATTGAAAGCAGCTGTTGTAGTAAATGACAGATAGAAATGGCTTTATACTTACAGACAGGAAAAACTAAGTTATAATATTAAATCTAATTGTCGTGGGCTTGTAACAGCGAATGCAAAATCCAATGGGCATAAATACGAGTATACTAAGCGTAAAACGACAAACGGGACCTTTTCCTCCGCACTGTATCACCAATTGGTCCCAGCGGACAGATGGCATACACCCGTGTTGGAGAACGTTTGTGTATTTTGGAGATTTCTGCTGAGAAATAAATAAGTTATATATAGTTGTACTTATGTACTGTTACAACACTATTTTGTAAAACGATATTATTTCTCAGTCTGTGATTTATGTAAGAACTGTTTGTCAATTCGTACTGGTTCTACTAGAGCTGTAATTTATGTAATAACTGTTTGTCAATTGATATTGTATTGGTTCTACCCAAGCTGTAATTTATGTAAGAACGCTATATCTATTTTGTACTGGTTCCACTAAGAGATTTCAGATAGCTAGAATATTGTTTCTACATTAAATGTTATTAATCTCCAGCAATCTGCAATCTGGTTGTTGTTTCTTATTTTTGACAAACAAATAACTTTTGTATTACCTATTTCATATTTGTATTATGACTAGGGTCTTTAAACGATCGCCGTAGGTTGTTGTTAGGAAAGAATTGCCATAATCCTCATTACTGTTAAACATCACTGACCAAGTGATACGGCAATCGACAACGCACTCCTTATATTTAATAATGTTTTGATAATGTGTTTGGTGTTGGGATATTATAACGTTTAGTTTATTTGGTATTTGGAATTTGAATTGTATTTGATTTAAACTTGAAAAACCTCCCGTCAGTAGGTTGTCATTGCGGCTGTAGCAACTCTTCCAGTTATAGATAAAGTATTTGGACATTTGCGCATTATGTGGAGTGACAGGCCCATGGCAACACAACCTGTTCTATATCTGAGCACCTCCTCCTCGTCCTTAAACCTGAAACTATCCCCTTTCTGTACATACCGCTACAAATGAGGCGCGAAATAAAGCAATTACGACGCAAATAAGTTGTGTGTGTTTGTTAGTCGTTTTTGTATGGCATAATGCTAGAGGGTTGTAAGATTGTGGGTGCCAGTAATATAGTTGTAGGAAACATTACATATAGGTGAGTTTTTTTTTAAATCTTTGTGTTGTTTTTAAACATCAAAAGTAATATAGTTGCTTACCTTTTAATGTAAGCGTATGCGATTAAGCAATAGCGGTTTGCACAGGTGTTTGTTTTCTTTGTTCTAGAAGTTTAAACAAAGATATTACTGCTAATGCATGGGATATATAAGGGAGGTAAGTCGTGGTTGCTATCGTGCATTGGATAATGGAGTAATCGGACATGGTACGCCATGTTACCTGTACCTCTATATCCTCTGCAATCATATAATTGAGTTTAAAAGCATTATCCAGAAGGGAATGTTACTAATAGGCAGTTTCCTAATCAAATACGCTTTCTGTAAGTTTTAACAATTTCATATGCAATTTAAGGAATTATCTTATATAGTTTCTTTCAATGTTTTATTGAGAAACAATAACTCTTATTCTTTATCGGTATTACAATTGTGTGTAACGTAATGTAACATAATGTAAGCTTTTTACTCCAAACGTCATTTATTTGCTGCTACTGATGATGATGATGACGTTGAAGTTAATGATGATGACGATAACAATGTTGTTAAATGACGAAGAAGAAGAAGAAGAAGAAGAAGAAGAAGAAGAAGAAGAAGAAGTGAGTAATTTGTAATAGTCTGTATGGCATATCAAGTGCAAGGGTAAAAAGTGTTACATGTTTTAGATAAAGGCAAACTGATACAGCCTTTAAGAAAAACAAAATTTCAAAATAACGTTAAAAGCATAATTATACATATTGGTCTCTTTTAACGGTCCTATCTAAAGCCATGAACATATATTTGTTTGTTCTTAACTTTTATATATTTAAGTGTTCTTGACACTATTTCTATTTGCATGTTCTTACGTAAATATTGTTTATTAATGTTATAATAGGTTAAGCATGAAAACTTAATAAATATGGTATCCGAAAGTTTGGGTGTTACTATTTTAGTAGATACCATATATCAGATTAGTATCAGAAGTACGTTATATTTTCAAAACTGTAAATAACATATTACTTACCTTTTTCAAATAGTTAACTTATTTATGAGACAGTATCTTTCTTTGGAGAGCGGTTTCTCGTTTGTTTGTAAGATGAAGGGAGAGGAATAACAACTGGAGGACATTTTTTTCCAAAGCTAGGCTACAATCCAACCTTCAAGCAATAAGATTGACCAGGTGCTATGGTATATTTTACACTTGTGTGAATCATATATTAGTATAATCATTTAAACAAACTAACGCACAAAGGGTAACTAGATAAAAAAGCAAAACCACAATATCCCGATTATTTGTTTTCACGCTGCGTTACCCAATGTTATGGTAGTATATGTATTAAAGCATATTAAATGATGTTATGATAAAGTTATTATGCCCTTAACATTGCTGCCATGACATTATTATGCCCTTTACATTGCTGCCATGACGTTATCATGCCCTATACATTGCTGTCATGAGGTCATTATGGCATATACATTGCTGTCATGACGATATTATGCCCTATACATTGCTGCCATGACGTTATCATGCCCTATACATTGCTGCCATGACGTTTTTATGACATATACATTGCTGCCATGACAGTATTACGTCCTATACATTTTTGCTATGACGTTATCATGCCCTATACATTGCTGCCATGACGTTATTATGCCCTTTACATTGCTGTCATGAGGTCATTATGGCATATGCATTGCTGTCATGACGATATTATGCCCTATACATTGCTGCCATGACGTTATCATGCCCTATACATTGCTGCCATGACGTTTTTATGACCTATGCATTGCTGCCATGACGGTATTATGTCCTATACATTGCTGTCATGACGTTATTATGCCCTATACATTGTTACCTTGACGTTATTATGCCATATTCATTGCTGTCATGAGGTTATTATGGCATATACATTGCTGTCATGACGATATTATGCCCTATACATTGCTGCCATGACGTTATTATTCCCTATACACTGTTGCCATGACGTAATTATGACCTATACATTGCTGCAATGACGTTATTATGCCCTATTTATTGCTGTCTTGACGTTATTATGCACAATACATTTCTGCTATGACGTTTTTATGCCTTATACATTTCTGCCATGACGTTGTTATGCTCTATACATTGCGGCCAAGACGTTATTATGCCTTTAACATTGCTGCCAAGAATTTCTTCGGCCATACACTCTTCCGCTGGAAGGTAATATGCTGTATGTATTTCCGACATGATGTTGATTTTGTTTGTACGTGTTGTTTTAACGACATGTTACTATACCTATAAATTGCAGGCTAAGGTTGAATCTGATTTTTAAGACCTAATAACTACATGACTGTATTTTATTCGGCAATAGTTATTTCATAAACGGAATATAACTTGATCATCTGTTCTTATGTTGATCTGCAGGTGTAATGCCTGCATAAAATGTTGAAATTGAAGTTTGATGTATTAATTTCTTTCAGTTATATTTCGTAAATAATTTCTTAAATATTTTGATAGAAACGAGCAGCATTGGCATGCAGATAAAAAGATAAACCTGGAAGAAATCTAACTAATAGGGTTTGTTTACCCTCACCTTAAACATAGTTTATGAGGCGAGCATTAATGTACAGGAGGTTAAAAGACAGTATCACTGATTATCAATATTAATGGCGTTAGGGTTGCGCTTGCCATGAAGATTAAGATTATAAAGAAAGTAAAAATAACATAGTGATTGCTTTGGTGTGATGAATGGCAAAGAGCATCTAAGTTTAAATTTCTGGATGTTATGTTTATTCTGATATTTGGTGATTGCATGTTGTATTTTGTAAAAAATACTACTATTTATTAATTATCTCGGATAATTTGTAGGTTCAAACACTGCGTATTGTATGTGCACAATTGATTTTTTACATTTTGTTTCAGTACACTATTAACATAGGAGAGTAAATTATTCGCCTCTATGGTAATGTAGACAGTACCTTATTGGGACCATAGGGTGGTGTTGGGGATCACCGCATAGTTAAAACTTATAGATCCAATAAAAGTTTAAAATCCAAAAAGTGGTATTTTAAAATATATATATTCCGTCCATTGTTTTCCGATGCCTCTGCACCTTTTTCAGGATCAGGTTAAAATTATACCGGCATAAAAAATCCAACAATTAACATATTAATCTATATACAGTACATACAAATTCCCAATATCAAAATAATTTTGGGCCTGTCCTCAGGGGCGGATCCAGGATTTCAGAATAGGGGGGGCCGAGGGAGTAACATTCGGCCGCAGACCGGAGCTGATCGCGCCGCAGGCGCGAAATCCGCGGCGGGGGGTCTGGAGGGGGCTCCCCCAGAAATATGAAATATGCAGAAATATGCGTGACAAAGCTCTAGTGGAAACGGGCCTTAAGAGGCGTAGCCCTTTGAAAACCTTCGCGTTAAAAAACTAAAAAATTAACACTTTTTTTTTGTTGGTCGTCGAAAAATAGGGGGGGGGGCGGCCCCTCCCCCCCCCTCTGGATCCGCCCCTGGTCCTAATATTTATTTTAATTTTTATTATATATAACAGAGAATAGGAAAGACTGGTTAACATGTGGACGATGAGACCAATAATTTATTTCCGTGGTCTCGTGTATGTAATTATAGTTATTACATATATATTGTTATCGTCCACACACACACCATAGAAACAGAGCTGTAAGAGTTCCATGATAACAACAAGAATATTGAGAAAAAGAAGGGAATGGAGACATATCTACCCATGGTTGTCAATAACAAATGTCGTCTCCCATTTCCAGTAAGATTATTTATTAAGTATTTTATTTATTTTTAATAGAAGAACTGTAGAGATTAATGGCAGGTATTTGAAGTAGTAATAAATATTTATAAATAAATTAATATTATTAAATGTATGGACAGGCCCGTGTCCCTCCGAGGTACTGTTAGGCGATAATATTATGATGCGGGAGAGTAGATTTGACTTTATTCCCCACTAGATGCCTCAGCTGTCCAACGTACCCCGTGCGGCGCCCCCCGCCTGATCAGAATCTACAGGCCGACAGCACGGTAAAACTAGCCTCTATACCATATAACATAGTGTTGAGTTAACTTAACAACGTAACATATTCAAATAATAATCGTGGTGTATCTATCATAAAGCATGAAAATAATGATTAATATGTATGAGATAAATTATTAAGTATAATTTATGGTATGTTAATTGCCTTGAGATATTTCGAGAATAATCAACTTCCTTTCACGATGTTTCGCCATTTTGCACAGGCCATGTGTTGCCGAGCTGGATTAAATTCGGTTTAAAACACATGTAGATTGATCTAACCGTGTTTAGAGATTTCGCACGGATTTAGCGTGTGGTCTTTTACTACGACCAGGTGCCTTTTTTATGAATGGAAGTTAAGTGTCTTAGTTTTTACAGATTACGTATGGTCATTTTAACGACCTTCACCTTGTCCACCCCACATCTCACGCTATTCGTGGAAGGATGCAGGTAAGTAGAGTCTATTCTATTAAATTGTTTACTTTGAATATAACATATTATTAAGGATATATATATATAACATAGGTATATTAATACAAGAGATAAAAAAACCAACTCATGTTATCTTAGCAATAATATGTATTTTGATTTATTATTTGTAGGATACACGCTTTGCTCCTTGTTCAGGTTGGAGTGCTCCATTCAAATTGACACATATTTCAATTTATTATAAATAATTAAACAGCATGTTATAACAGTATTATAGTAAAATATATAATCCCCTTATTTTAGTTATGCTCATCAATAATAGACAGTAAATATTCTATTGGGTTGTAAAAGGATTTCTGACTAAATGCTTCCTGGGTAGAACCAGCGTCATATTTTTTTTAATTGTGAGATTTTTCACATGAACAGGATTTGTGGCTAATTTATTTAGTCCATGGCTCGCTCAAAAGATCTTAAAATGTATTTTCAGAAATATATGATACATAAGATAGAATAGATGGGTTAATACATAGACGTTATGTTTTTATTATACCATTTATTATCTTTTTCCTGTCTGTGAACACCTTGGAGCAGAGTAGAAGAGTTTTATAACAGATAAAGACAACACGATAGAGAGTAAAAGGAACCAGAGCTGAGACTTTAACCATATTTGACAATTGCATTAAGCAGCTTTAGTCATCGGCCCTGAGAAGGAAGTATTTTAAGGGATGGTGCTTTCCGTGTGGTAATTTATTTTTACATGGGGTATCTATGTTTCCGTATTGTTGAGATTAGTTGCCATGGACTAAATTATGACACTGTTATTTTCCATATAGTTTCAAAGGGCTTAGTCACCTGGTAATCATCGGACAGTGAACCGGGTTGTTCAATGGATCCATGAAGATGTTAACTTAACCAGGGTCCCTAACATCCCTCCTTATCATACCTCATCGGTTTTTGTGTCACCCTCTGCGGGATGTGGTTTGAATTTTTAGGTTCACAACACGAAAGTATATACACACTTTGTGGCCTATCAGGCCCTACCAACTTCCCACAGCCCTGAATCTACATGGTATAGGTACATGGCCGAGGGCTGATTCTGGTAAGCCGGGCATTAATTTATGGTTCTAAAATACATAGGTACAGCGTGCTTATCAGGCCCTACCAACTCCACCCATCAGCTGGGTCATGGGTCGATCCGGGCAACCATATGATGTTTGATGTATTATTAATTAAATGAGTATATAGTTTTCCTATCACGACCACCACTAATGCAGATTATGACAAATAAAACCATTTTTAAGGTGGATTCCGGTAAATCAACGTGGATTCTGGTAAGTCGTGTCGCCCCCTACCAATTTCCAGGGGCCCCGCTGGGCAACCATATGATGTTTGATTTATTATTAATTACATTTCTATATAGTTTCCCCATCAGGACCTACCAACTTCCACGGGCTAAGTCCCCACCTGCTGGTTGGAGCCAGGTCTGTGCCTAATCCGTGTAAGCCAGGTTAACTATTTAAATTTGCACATCACGCACAATGGGTTCTACAATTTAAAATGTAGTTTGGTATAGATGGGGTTTACCACCGTAGCCCTTATTGGATGAACCAGCACTTTATATTTGTGTTATTAATGAAAGAGGGCTGGTTCCTCAGTTCGATTCTGAGAGGGGCTGGTGAAATATCCTTTTTATACTTAAGTTATATTAATATATGTTTCTTTTATAGCATCATATTGGGTATTTTAATTAGAATATTTATGTTTAAAGATATCATTCTATCATATAATAGAATATTTGATTATATGATGAGGCATGTTCGTGAGGTGAATGGACATTGTTGGGGATTTTTTTTTCTATATTTTCGTTGACATCTAGGTGTTGTGAATAAATTCACCCAGAGCCTTAAATATGATTTTTTCTGATTTTTTGGCAGGTAGATGATATTTTCTTTATTAAGTGTTAAATTTTCCGAAAAACAAAGTTTGTTCTAATTTTATCCTCTCCCCCCTGTGATCATCTCCTTGTAATAGCAGGTGTCCATCGTCACTCCTAACCCTGCATGTGGAGCAGTTCGGAGGAAGGTTTAGTATATGTTGTCCTTTATTGCCAGGTAGAAGAGTTGTGCCCAATCTTAGCCTAGTTATGCATCGTTCAGTTGGAAAGACGGGTAGCAATAGCTCAGGTGGTAGAGCGTCGGTTTGCAGAATGTGAGGTCGAAGGTTCAAACCCCGGCCGGGTCAAACCAAGACTTTAAAGTTGGTAGCAGTGGCTTCCCTCTAAACGCTCGGGGCTAAGGGGACAGCATTGTCGCTGTCAGCATAATAAACCGGCTGGGTTCAGTCCCTGGACACTTCATAAGTGCCCCTGTGCTATAATGATAGAAATGTCGCTGCACATTATTGGCAAAAATGCCGGCAAATCCCATCCCTTCTCTCAATCCGAAAGTTATCTGAATAAATAGTCTGGCATTTTAGTGATGGTATTTTTTACCTTTCTTCATTTACTTTTTCATTAATGATTTTGCAGTATTGCTCCCATTTATTTATTAAATGCTTTTTGATATTAAATAAATTTGGGAGTCTTGTGTGACGGGTCACCTGCTGTTGGCTTAGCCCGGCCTTTGCAGCTCCGTCGGCCCTTTCATTTCCTGAGATACCTATCTGGTCACCATATTAAAGTGACTCAATTTTTCCAAACACTGGTTTACTAAAAGTTTGATTTGATTAAGGAGGTCAGGTCTAGATATGATATTGTTGTTTTCTAAAGAAGTTAGAGGGCCTAATGAGTCCGGGAGTATAACAGATCTTGTTTTTTCTTGTTCTTTTACCCAGCTCAATTCTTGCAGGATGGCATTCATTTCCACCGTATAGTGGGAAGTTTTGTCTGTTATTCTTTCCGAAAAAGCGAGGTCTTTTGAAGGAATACAGAAAGCGGACGCCACCCTACCACTCTGTGGATCTTTACTTCCATCTGTATAGATTTTGACCCAATCGTTATAATAACTGTCCAAATGTTCCAGTCTTAATGCCTTGATTTTGTTGGGCATTCATTTTTGTTGAATAGTTTGGTAAAACTTAAATTGGTCTAGGGCTTTTTCAGGGTCTACGGGTCTACCTCAGCGGGGAGGGGAGGCAAAGGAATTTTTGAAGATCCTTTCCCCGGGTTTTTGTAATAATATCCGGTGGCGAAGATTTTGTTCACAGGGTTGTCCTGTTTGCAACGGGCCCTGGCCTAATATCTTACTGATTGATCATCTCTCGGCAGACTTAGTGGGGGGGGGGGGGGGCGGGTTTCCCGCTCCAAAATACTTATGGGTGTGGATTTGAGAAGCCATAGAGCTATCCTGACAGCTTCATTTTGTAGGCAACCTAACTTTTTATACGTCCGTCGAATATCATATAATAGGGCAATGAGCAATGATATGCCATACACAATGCTGCAATGACGTTATCATTCCATATTCATTGTTGAAATGACGTTGTTAGGGGAAACATATTGCTGCCATGACATTATCATGCCATATACATTGCTGCCATGCCGTTATCATGCCATATACATTGCTGCCATGACGTAGATGTAATCATGCCATATACATTGCTGCCATGAC
This sequence comes from Sinonovacula constricta, assembly GCA_007844125.1. Taxonomy (NCBI): domain Eukaryota; kingdom Metazoa; phylum Mollusca; class Bivalvia; order Cardiida; family Solecurtidae; genus Sinonovacula; species Sinonovacula constricta. The sequence goes on from CM017572.1 coordinate 31,000,421, forward strand.
GTTATCATGCCATATACATTGCTGCCATGACGTTATCATGCCCTATTCATTGCTGCCATGCCATTATCATGCCACATACATTGCTGCCATGACATTATCATGCCATATAAATTGCTGCCATGACGCTATCATGCCGTATACATTTCTGCCAAGACGTTATCATGCCCTATTGAATGCTGCCATGACGTAATCATGTCCTATTCATTGCTGCCATGATGTTATTATGCCTTATACATTGCTGCCATTACGTTTTCATTCCATATACATTGCTGCCATGATGTTATTATGCCATATTCATTGACGCTGTGACGTTATTATGCCATACACATTGCTGCCACGAAATTATGATGCAACCCCCATTGCTGCCATGACAGTATTATGCTATATACATTGCTGCCCTAACATTGCTATGTCATACACATGGGGGACGCTCAAAATCCCCTTGATCATAATCCCCTTGGTTGATAAACGACATAGTGATCGAAATCCCCTCAACAGAAATGACAGGGTTATCATAATCCCCTTGGCAAAAATAAAGGGGTGGTCATAATCCCCTCAGTGGGTAGTCAAAATCCCCTCAAATAATGTGAAATGGTTGGGAAATTTCTTAAGATTTTTTTCTTATTTTTCTTTTTAGTTCAATGAATTTAAGAACCAACTGCTTCAAGAATTGCTGAAAAAAAGAGAAAAGCATACAAACAATTAAAAGGTGTATGTTTGTCACAGCCAGTTAATAATGACACCCTTTATTGATGTTATTATTGCTGAGAAAATTGTAAAATACAAACAAATAAATGATAGTTGATTATAATTAATCATTGCAATTATAGTTATATGTAACAAACAATCAATTAATCTTTGCAATGATAAACACCTTTAAAGGCAAATTTGTTGCACACTAGCTTTAGATCTTTCCAGATAATAACTTAAAATGAGGCTATTAATTGCAGTTTGCTATCTAAAATTACTTCATCTTTGTTTTACTTAACTGCAAACTGTTATTTTGTTGGGTATATAATATGATGGCTCTCTGCAATAGACATGAATACCCAAAATGGAATTCATTACAAGTAACAAAGGTTCTCGTAAGCTTCTGTATGAAGGTTATGCCTACACAAAGAAAAATGAAAATAAGTCCTCAATGCGGTGGGAATGCTCTCAGAGAATTGGTCTGAACTGTAAAGGTGCACTGACTACTGATTTACATGTAAGTATATAATCAATAATAATCATTTGGTACATTTAAATTTGAATACTGATTTATATTTTATTTGAGTGTAGCTCAGTTATAATTGAGGTCATTGTTAGAATATTATTTTGGAAACAAAATTTGAAGATGAGGAACTGAACATGAGATAAACTAATATGTATCAATTGTGCAAGTTATGCCTGAATTAATTTTTTTCGTCTTATTATTTTTTTTAACCTTTGTATAGCACTCTTTTTATGTAAAGCAAAAGAGATTACATGAAAATATTAATGGAGACATAAAGCACATCATAATAAAAGTATGCATAAATCTTAATTATAATAGGTAATTATTAATTTCAGCATGCTAACTTTATGTTCTATTTCTAGGTGTCTTCTGTCAAATCTGAAACCGCGCACAGTCATGCTCCTGACAAATTTGCAATGCAGGCACTTAAAGTCCGCAGTGAGATAAAAGCATCTGCTGAAGCTAACCGTGGTAAACCCGGACAGATAGTAACAGATAAATTATCACTGCAGCCTACAGAGGTGAGTTAATAAATAAGATTCATAGAAATCCTGTAAATTTCAAAATTGTTCTTTTTTAAATTTCAACATGCCCTGTAAAATGCACATGGGCCTTCTCATGAAATAAACCACTTTGGAAATTTATATTAGTAAGATTACTTTTAATGATGATATTAATGATATAATGACAATACTGATGAATATGTTAAATGCCCAGAATGTACAGACACAAAGGCCAGACAAACAACTGTGAAATAGGAAAATGAAATAAATGAATTGAGTGCATGAAAACTGTTGCTTTATTTTTACTTCAGGTTATTGCTGCCAGTTCCGTCAAGAGTTTGAAGCAAACTGTGAGACGCGCCAAGAGAGGAACAGCACCTAAGAACCCATCAACAATCAGAGATGTTCCTGTTCCTTTCCCTGTTGAGTTTGCAAGTAATGTCATCTACGACAACGAGTCTCCAAACAACCGTATTCTCATCTTCGCCACTAATGACGGTCTTCGCCTCCTAGATAGTGCATCCAGATGGTTTATGGATGGCACCCACTCTACAGCGCCCTCTCAGTTCCAACAACTTTTTGTCATCCGTGTACCTTTAGGTGAATCCTGTGTCTCAGTTGTCTACGCACTCCTTCCGTCAAAGCAACAGCTGGTGTATGAAGAAATGCTGACTGCCCTACTAGATGCCTGTCTGCAGCGAGGTATCCGACCTAACCCAGAGCACATTATGGCAGACTATGAGATAGCTATACACAATGCTGTGGGAACTGTATTGGCCAGCAACATTCATATCCAGGTAATAATATTATTATACAAGCCTTTAACTAACTTTATATAATTCATATTCTTGTTTAATTGTTTTATAATATGTAAAAGACTATTTAAACAGCATATTAAAACCTTTTTTTTACACCATCTAGGGATGTTTTTACCATCTAACTCAAGCTACTTGGAGAAGGGTGCAAGCAGAGGGTCTTCAGTCTGACTACAACAATGATGATGATGTGAAATCTTTCTGCGGAAAGCTTGACGGTCTGGCGTTTCTTCCATGCAGCGATGTGCAAGAAGGCTTGACGTTACTACGTGAACAGGCCCCAGATCATCTACAGTGTCTGGTTGAGTATTTTGACTCCAACTATGTAAATGGATCCTTTCGCGCAGTCATCACTGCTAATGGAAATATGAGGTTCCGACGCTCCTCTCCAAGATTTCCTCCACCAATTTGGAATGTGCACAGTGCCACAATGACTGACCTGGACAGAACAAATAACCAGTGTGAATCTTGGAACAATGGGTTTAAGCACCTTGTTGGACATTCAAATCCTTCACTTTGGACAGTTGTGAAATGTGTTGAAAAGGATGCAAAAATGGTGGCAGCTGAAATTCTGAGATGTAATCGTGGTGAACTTCTACAGAAACGAGTGAAGAAGGCCACTAAAGCTCACCAGCAGAGACTGAAAGTTTTGTGCTCACAGTACGCAAGTGGCATTAAATCCCTTGAAGACTTCTTGGGTGCTCTGGGACAGATTATCAGAATAAAATAATGTCGGTGCTAAGTAAATTCTGTGAATGTGCTAACATATGTAAAATGTGCTGTCAGAAAATAAATAAGAGTGAAATATTATGTCTGGTTTTAAGCCTATGTTTCTATAGGCATGTTTCTGTCTGAAAATTACATCAGTGAGCTTTATATTAACATGAAAATGACAACATTGGAGTATTATAAAGAAATTTGAGATTTAAAAAATGATATATTCGTACCATGTTTTCTTAAATTCATTGGTTAAAAAAATAGACAAATATTGAAGTACAAATGTATATTTTATGCTGAATGAAAAACAACATGTTTGCACCAACTTTATTTTTATGTTCAAACTTTATTATGAAGGAACCAGGAAATGAAATCCTTTTTAAAATACATCTTACCCAGACCAATTATGTATTAGAAAGATCTTTATTGTCTCCATCGCAAAAGTCTACAAAAGCAGACACATTGATCCCCTAATCAGCTCCCCCTAATCAATACAATCACGGTCTCCAAATATTTTATTGCTAAAGTATACTCCATACTCTTTCCTCTACTCAATGTAACTGCTGTTTGCAACATTTCTTTATGTAACACAATAGTTTAGCTGGAGTGACAAAAGATCAAAGGAAAAAGAATATTGAGTAAAGGGGGTTGTTTTTCACAAGTTGAGGGGATTTTGACCACCCCATCATTTTTGCCAAGGGGATTTTGACTATCCATCAAGGGGATTATGAACACCCTGTCATTTCTGTTGAGGGGATTTCGATCACTATGTCATTTTTCAACCAAGGGGATTATGATCAAGGGGATTTTGATATACACTCCATACACATTGCTGCCATGATGGTATTATGCTATACACATTGCTGCCATGACATTATTATACTGTATACATTGCTGCAATGACGTTATTTTGTCATCAACATTGCTGCCATGAAGTTATTATGCCCTATACATTGCAGTCATGACGTAATTATGTCATATACATTGCTGCCATCCATGACGTTATAATGCCATATACATTTCTGCCGTGACGCTATTATGTCAGATACATTGCTGCGATGACATTGTTATGCCCTTTACATTGCTGTCATGACATTATTACAGGGTTGGCAAAATGCCGGCAAATATGAGTATTTTCCAAGCCGGCGGTATTTACCGGTATTTACCGGCAAATACTGGCAAATACTGGTCGATTGAATTGACCAGTCTGGAATATATACAATATTCCCTATTATCTTCATTCATAAGGATAATTTCAAGTTTACCCATCAATTGCCATTTTATTTATACTTAAGTTTTACACTTTTATCACTTAATTCATAATAAATATTTAAGTACTGAAGAAAATGGTCAGTTGAATTTGCCATCCATGGAATTTAAACAATACAATATATATCCCTATAGTCAGCATGTGGACAACTTCAAAATGTAATTATAAATAATAACCAGGTCATCATTTTAGAGGGTTAATTTTAATCATTAACAAGTACACAACTTACAATAAATACATGTTATAAATGTAACTCAAGAATGCAGCCATATAGATGACACTGTAGCTCATGTCATACCAATATACAACCACTTGCTTGCACGTAGACAAATTGTCTAGGTAATTTATGACACTTTACTGTTGTCTTTGTTGCCCCTAGCTATTACAGCCCCATGTTTCAAACCTGTTGTTTTAATTGTCTAGACAATATGGCTTCGCTTGTTAAATGTCAATAGCAAGGTGCACAGGTGAATTTGCATTAATTTCTCACCTGCTGTATTTTAGGTTCTAAGTAAAAAAAAATATTATATTATACATTAATAACTGTCAACTAAATTGAGATTTCTGTAGTATTTTAAGGCAAAAAACCTCATCTTTGTAGTATTTGCCAGTATTTGCCACTTTAGGGAGTATTTTCCAGGCCGGTAAATACCACCGGTAAATACCGGGGGTGGTATTTACCGCCCAACCCTGCATTATTATGCCAAATACATTGCTGCCATGATGCTTTTATGCCTTATACATTGCTGTCATGACATTATTATGCCATGTACGTTGCCATCATGACGTTATTATGCCCTATACATTGCTGCCATAATCTTATTATGCCAAATACGTTGCTGCCATGACGTTATTATGCCCTATACATTGCTGCCATAATCTTATTATGCCAAATACTTTGCTGCCATGATGGTATTATGCTATACACATTGCTGCCATGATGGTATTATGCTATATACATTGCTGCCATGACGTTATTATGCTATATAGATTGCTGCCATAATCTTATTATGCCAAATACTTTGCTGCCATGATGGTATTATGCTATACACATTGCTGCCATGACAGTATTATGCTATATACATTGCTGCCCTAACATTGCTATGTCATACACATTGCTGCCATGATGGTATTATGCTATACACATTGCTGCCATGATGGTATTATGCTATACACATTGCTGCCATGATGGTATTACGCTATACACATTGCTGCCATGATGGTATTATGCTATACACATTGCTGCCATGATGGTATTATGCCATATACATTGCTGCCATGATGGTATTATGCTATACACATTGCTGCCATGACATTATTATACTGTATACATTGCTGCCATGATGGTATTATGCTATACACATTGCTGCCATGACATTATTATATTGTATACATTGCTGCCATGACATTACTATACTGTATACAATGCTGCCATGATGGTATTATGCTATACACATTGCTGCCATGATGGTATTACGCTATACACATTGCTGCCATGACATTATTATACTGTATACATTGCTGCCATGATGGTATTATGCTATACACATTGCTGCCATGATGGTATTATGCTATACACATTGCTGCCATGATGGTATTATGCTATACACATTGCTGCCATGATGGTATTATGCTATACACATTGCTGCCATGATGGTATTATGCTATACACATTGCTGCCATGACATTATTATACTGTGTACATTGCTGCCATGATGGTATTATGCTATACACATTGCTGCCATGATGGTATTATGCTATACACATTGCTGCCACAGTGTTCGAAATTCGCGGTAGCCCGATAGCCCGAGGCTACCGAATTTCAGCAAGGGCTACCGATTTTCCACAGATACTAGCCCGACCGGGCTACAGTTTTTTTTCTGATGTTATTCATAAATTCATGCCAAAAAACGCATAAAACATCGGGTTTTGCATACGATTTCTCATCAATAGACGCTTATTGTTCAAGATTGCATGATGCATGGATGCTTATTAAATTATGAACGGTGCGTGCATAATAGACCATTTCAAACATCCAGTGCGCATGCGCCGATTTATATCTCGCGCTACGAGACTTGACCCGTTTTCTTTCGATTGTCAAAACTGGGGGCTCTTGCGCAAAGGATTTCCATTCGATCCTGCTCTCTGCTCTCGTGCTGATCACATCTAGCTCGCTCATCGCTTGCGATAAAGCTCTAGATAGGAGAATACTTTAGTGTCTTAAAGTGTTTAACTGATCAGATTGTGTTACTTTAATTCTGTTTTGTGATTTCATCACTCGGAGATCTAGATCTCGGCAAAGAACAAGAATCTAAAGAATAGCACATCAAGCACAGAAAGTCAAGAAACAGAAGAAAGTGTTAAGTACAATTACATAAGAAATCACTTTTATTGCACGTCCCTCCCCCCTCACCTTTTTGTCACATCACCATATTGTATTGTAGGGTATTGAAATTGTATTTAACAACTGATAAAATGGAGTTTCTGAACACCCCCAAGGGAAAACGGAACAGAAGTAATAGGAGTAACAATACTTCTGGTTCTTCAGATGAGTCGCACCTAGCTAAGGTGCTCAGACTCAACGATGATAGTGTAGAGAGTCAACCGGCCTCACCAAAGGCAGTGCTGGCTTTAGCAAACACCTCCTGGCTTCTAAACCAGGTGATTGAGGAGGCACCCCAGCCTATTCAGTCTTCCACACCGGGGGGGAACAAATCCAAAGGAAGCATTGACCCTCCTCCACCTCCCCCATCTGGATCCCAAGACCAGGGGGTGGGCAGCGGAGGGACAATATCCTATGCCAATGCACTAAAAAGTACTACCTCTACCCAGTCTAACAGTGATCCTAAGCTTCCCCCTCCTGCGCCATCCACAGCATACGAGGAGGTAATCATGAAGGAGGTTAGATCCTCCAGCCTGCTGCCCCCTGATGTTGCAGTATGGATTACCGTACTGCTTACAACGGTGGGCAGCGCTTTTCCTAAAGGAAAAGCAGTTGAGGTGGCAGCAGCATTTAGGTCCTTTATAGGGACAGAGTGCTGTGTCCCCCTCAACAGGCTTCAAAATGGTATCACGTTTAAATTAAGAAAAGACTTAATGAACAAGGCAGCAAACTTCAACTTTGGATCGTCTGACTGGTTGATCAAGGAACAACATAAACGCATAACGGGCATAATCAAAACAAGGACTGATCAACCTATCACAAAAACTATTGAATCATTGAAAAAACTATCCAATGTTGAAGAAGTCAAACTGACTAGGAACAAGAACGCAATCGCAATCAAGTTCAACCAACCCACCCTACCCTTAACAGTTATGGGAAACCTGGTAACCCCAGCCCTAGGCAAGGAGTCCAGGTGCCATAACTGCCAAGGCTATGGTCATTTCGCCACCCAATGCACCAAAGACACAGCTTGCCCTCACTGTGCGGGCAACCACACATCTAAAGATTGCCAAAACAGGAATATTAAGCGCTGTGCTAACTGTAGCCAGGGCCACTCAGCAGCTTATAAAGGTTGTCCAACATATTTAAAATACGCTGAGAAATTAAAAATATCCAACTCTGTCAAACAAAAAGAATTCAACACTAAATGCCAGGACAAAGGCATCAAACCACCTGCAATGGACATCAAACCCACAAACAAGCTCTCACAGACAGAAATATCTGAATTAGCTGCCCGATTGGTAGGAAAAGACCAATCAGAAATAGAAAAAAATATTGGCTGACACTCTTAATGTAAAGCCTAAAACAAAAACCACGCAACAAATTCCACAAACCAATACACAAGCACCGAACACTAAACAACCAAACAAACAAAGCAAAAACAAAAAACAGAACACCTCTCCAAACCCCACACAACCAAGTCAACCCAGGAAGAACAACAACAACAATAACAACAGGCCTAACAACCACAATAACAAACGCCGAAACAATAAACGACAACGCCACAACACACAAAACAACAAATACCGACAAACACAGGACAATTATCACCCCCAAGCACATTATTACCCGAGGGACAATCAAGGACAATGGTACGGACCCAATCAATGGGCCGCACCTAGTCACTGGGGGCCCCGAGGAGAATGGTATGGTCCCCCAATGGGCTACTACCCGTATTAATCACACATAATCCAACCAATGCATGGCTTACAGCCAAAGATAATTAATTAAATATTGTTTTCAACACGATGACTGCCAATAAAAACACAAACACCAACACAAGTAAAAATGGCCTCGTCGTCGTCAGCTGGAATGCAAGGAGCATAGTAGGGAAAGACTCCACTAAAATAAGCGAACTCATGACATTTTTGACCCAAACCAAACATGAAGTAGACATAATTTGCATCCAGGAAACTTGGGAATCAGATAAGTCTAAACTTCCCAAAATTAGAGGATTTCAAAACCCTATCTCCAACAAAAGCAAAAATAATGACATAGGGGGTGGCACCTGCATATACGTAAGGTTAGGTCTACAAGTCATAACAAACAACATCAACAACACCACCCCCATGGATATAACCTCAGTTATAGTTTATAGCGATAAGGAAAGGTTAACTATATACAATACCTACGCGCAGAAAACAGACAACACACTACATAACTATAGACAAGTTTTTAAGAACAGCGATAACTGTACCCTAATAGTAGGAGACTTCAATATTAAACACCCATGTTGGAATCCAGAGAACGACATTAGGTACGACGGCGAGGCCGATGATCTACTCACATTCCTTAATGACGAAAATCTTTGCATATTAAATGATGGTCAGATAACCAGGATCTCAAACGAAACAAACAAAGCAGACAGTGCAATTGACCTTGTTATGGCCTCTGCCAGCATGTTCGATTCCTGTGAATTCAATGTCATTGATAACACATGCGGAAGTGACCATTTTCCCATTCTAACCAACACAAAATTTAGCATTAACAGAACCCCCCTCAAAAATAATAAGAAATGGAATGTGAGCAGAGCATCAAACGAAAACTGGACATCATTCAAACACGAATGCTCAAAAAGCCTAATTAATATAACAGAATCAGATGTCAACAATAATTTCAACGAAATTTACACACAATTAACAACAATACTAAACAAAACAATGCCTAAATACTCCAACAATAATAAAAAAAATACAAAAACAGTTCCATGGTGGACTGATGAATGCACGGCCGCGGCGAAAAAAAGGGAAAATTGTAGGAAAAATTATAAAAAAGACAAGAAATCAACCATCAAACTAAAACTATGGCATGACGCTAGGAGAGACGCAAAAAAAATATTCAAAAAGGCCCGGAAAGATAGCTGGGAAACTTTCTGCAGTAAAATAACTATTAAAACAACTAGTAAGGATCTATGGATATTTATCCAAAGGATTAAAGGACATACGCCAACTCAAACCTGTCCCTTCATTGTAAATGGGAAACCTATTATTGACCCTTTAGAAAAAGCAGAAATTCTAGTAGACAACTACGCCAAAATCAGTAGTAACGAGGGGTACACACAACAGTTCATAACCAAAAAGAATGATTTTTCATTAACGATCAATAATATCATTGCTAACGAACAGCCTCACACGAATCTAAAATATAATCAGCCCTTTACATTAACCGAACTTAACATAGCCTTAACAACATGTGGAAAAGGGGCCCCAGGAGAAGACGGTATTAATTATGACATTATAAAGCAACTCCCACATGAATCAAAATTGGCCCTCTTAAATATGTTCAACAACTCCTGGGATCAAGGTTTAATCCCCGAATCATGGCATGAATCAACCATCATACCGATACTCAAACCAAACAAACCCTCTAACGAACCAGCATCATATCGGCCCATATCGCTAACATCCTGTTTCACCAAAATAATGCAAAAAATGATCAAAACAAGACTATGCTTGATTTTAGAAACAAACAATTTATACTCTGAAAACCAATCAGGGTGCCGAGCCAATCACTCATGTGACGATAACCTAGTAAGATTAGAATCAGACATAAGAGTTGCTCAAGTGAGGAAAAAATTCATAACAGCAGCATTTCTGGACCTATCCGCTGCTTTTGATAAAATGTGGGCTGAAGGGGCTATTTCTATTTTACTAAAATATGGTATCCGGGGTAGGATGATAAAATGGCTTTCCACCTTCTTATCAAAAAGGATTATTAAAGTAAAATACCAAAACAACACATCAACGCCAAGAACCACGATAAACGGCTGTCCGCAAGGTAGCGTTTTATCTCCGATATTATTTTCAATCTTCATGAACACATTCAATGATGCGGTACAAAAACACAACACCCAAAATAAATACACTACCACAACTAATCAAATTAAAGTATCACAATTTGTAGATGATAGCGCCATATGGGTTTGCAGCAAAACTCCAAAGGAAGGAATCGATAAAATACAGAAAATGCTAAGAGATGTAGAAAAATGGGCGTCCAATTACGGGTTCGTCATTAACCCCGATAAAACGCAAACAATAATATTTCGCAACAAAAAAACACCGATTGATGACGCGTCGTTAACTAAACTAACATTATGCGATAAAAACATTGATTACAAAGATAGCATCAAATTCTTAGGACTAACGTTCGATAAATATCTTACATGGGAAGAACACATAAAAACGGTAATAGGCAGGTGCGAAAAAGATATAAATCTAATTAGATCAATAAGAGGAAAAGAATGGGGATCAAGTAAAAAATGTCTTTTTACAATATACCAGGCACTAATCAAATCAAAAATACAATATGGAATGGTGGCATACGGTTCGGCAAATAAATCTATACTAGATAAACTCCAAAAACTACAAAATAGAGCAATAAAAACTATAATAGGAGTCCCTAGCTACTCGAGAACTGAAGCAATTCACGCCGAAGTAGGGGAATTACCGATCACCGAACAAATAGATATACTTAGTCTGAAATACTGGGCCCGCTCCGCCACATTAGGATCTACATTAAGCACCAATAAGGAGATATTTAAGCGCGTAGGAAAATGGCCCAAATTTCCGAAAAAACCATACACTCAACGTATTATAAAGCTACTAGAGGAAACAAATCTAGAAACAGACCACCTAACACCTCCCTCTCATCTAAACCTCATAGGAATCGAACCAATATCCATAGATATAGGCCTAAGCAAAAAAATACGCAAAACAGACAACCCGCTCTCAATAAAGAAAGCCGCAGATAATTACTTAAGTAGATCAACAGCTAAATTCAAGATTTATACAGACGGCAGCAAAGACCCGGTTAAAAAGATAGCAGGAGCAGGAATAGCTATATACGAAGGAGAAATTATGAAAGCAAAAGCAAAAATCAAACTAGATCATAGAGTTTCAATATTCTCCTGTGAACTAATAGCCATCAAGGAAGCAACCACCTGGATACACAAAAATAAAATAACGAATAGTACCATCGATATTTTCACCGATTCCCTCAGTGCACTACAAGCTCTACAACAAATAAAAGGAACAAACAGACAAGAAATAATTAATCACATATATAGACTCAACTCTGACATCAAAACCAACCTCAATACTACAATAAATCTTGTCTGGATACCAAGCCACATAGGAATAATAGGAAATGAAGTAGCAGACTCTTTGGCCAAAAAAGGTGCTCTTGGTGGAAATATACTAAATATAAGACTAAGCAAAACAGAAGCATATAGTTGCATCACCAACCACTATAAACAGAAAGCGGAAGCGAGATTTTCTGATTACAAGACAACACACAACTACGAATTCGGTGAAAGAAATACTAGGATTAAAATACATCACCCGTTTACTAAGTATGATAAATTATATACAAGACTTAGGATCGGCTCAAGCTACTTAGGTGCGGAAAATAAAGCTCGACCGAGAAACTGCCCTCACTGCGCAGACACAGAAACCTTCGAACATGTATTATTCCAGTGTGGGCAGCACGCAACTGAGCGTACCGAACTAGAGTACCAGCTGAGTATTAAATTAGGGTTAACTATCATAAATAGAAAGGTACTACTGTTTCCGCCTGCCGATAAAGCAGAACCAATTAAAACGGCTTTATTCGAATATTTAGAAAAAATCAATTATACTAACAACATGTAAAATCATGCGTTCAATGTGGTACGAGCACACCAACCAATCAGAATTAAGCGAAACAAACAAACATTAAGTAGGTCAATCCGCTCGAAAGCCCAGTATGGTCAAATGTTAGATAAGACAAACCAGCCAATCAGAATCAAGCGAAACAAAAGAACACAAAGTAGGTCAATCCGCTCAAATGCCCAGTATGGCCAAAATATAGTTACGACTCACCAGCCAATCAGAAGCAAGCGAAATAGATGAACATTAAGTAGGTCAATCCGCTCGAATGCCCAGTATGGCCAAAACATAGAGAAAATAAAACACACACAATTAAACAAGACACATTAAGGGGAATATAAAATACTAGCAATTAGATGGAAGGTTGCTGAATAAACGGTGGACTCTTGAAGACCCCGTAAAAACAAAGGCACCTTAACACCACCATCTATAAAAGTCACATAGAAAGAACCACAGAAACAGCATACAACATCAAGCCGATATTAAAGTATACTGGATTGCCAAATAAACGGGTGCCCCCTAAGGGCCCCGTAAAAACAACGGCAATTCGGGCTCATTATTACGACACCCACATAGGATTCAATATACTCCATACATATTGACTCTAAGTAGAACCAGGGTATGCTGAATAAACGGAAGCCCAATAGGGGGTCCGTATAAACAAAGGCTACCCATTTAAGGTTCACCAAGCATAACAACATATCTTCGTGTAATATATATTACTATGTTATAACATGCATGGCTCCCCCATCTAACAAATGTTTTTGCACTAGTAGGACAGTGGAAAAAAAAAATAAAAAAAATAAAAAATAAAAAACCCTTCCACTACTGTATATAGTAGAGAAATGCGTAGTGTAGATTAAGTAGAATAAGTAGTTAAAAGAATGCTTGGATGTATGAAACCCTGAGAGCGTGAATCGAGTGTGTGGTAGAATAGGGAAAACCATAAGATAATGGCCGCTGAATATACTGTATACCTGTATAAATAGTAATAGAATTAAGTAGTAGACAAAGGCGAGCATTATCTTATACCACCAGCCGGGGACTTCTTGCTTGGCATATACATTTCATATGTAAGACAAGAAAGATGGTTTAGTGGGCGGTCGGGCCCCGGGCGTCCAGACATCAAAACTAAACAAACACTAGGGTCTAAACGAGCTACCACAACTACTCTTTAAATACCAAAGCTTATTAGCTACACAGGTCCCTAAAAAGGTGCACCCCTTCCCCACTATTTCACAATTTCGTTTGGGGAAGAGGTAAGCCGAAAACAGGGAACCTTCTTATGGTAAAAAATAAAATAAACAAATACCAATTAGAACCTAGTGTCAGGGGAAAGAGCCAGGAATTAGGGAGTGGAATTCACTCAAAATATGCTCAATCCCCTTTAAGACCAAAAAAATACCAAAATTATACCATCTTTCCAGTAAATGGGTACATAAACTAGGTACCTAATTAGGGCCCACTTTAGGCGATATTTTCCGGAATATACACATTTAAGCCATGCATGGGCAACATGGCGGGGTCATGAAAAAGCCCTCAACAGGGCGTGTAGACCCTCATTAAACTAGTTCCTACTACTACTACTACCAAAGGATTTCATCATTTGTGTCCGTACTTTCTTAGAAAACAAGTTGGGTTTTTTTTTTCGGTTTGCACATATTAGCGCCAATTAACGGCTGTTAACAAATAGTTCACGCACTTATAGCATGGAGTCGCTATTACATCACTTTGATTTTAATTTCTTCAAGGTTGTACAAAATAAATGCGGTGTTATTTCTTTCTGGCGCGGAGGGCTCTCTGGCTAACACTGCAACAACAAAGAAAATTCTGGGAAACAATCGACGGTCACTATCATTTGAAGTCGCCGAAAAGAAATATTTTTGTGTCAAATTGACCGACCCATTATTTCACAATACTGTGTAACATGATATCGATCGATAATTGTCTTCAAGCTGCCATTTAGAAGATAAAGAGGGTGTGAACGCTGGGTACTGTTGAGAGATTAAAAATGATAAGTACACGTGAACGGCGTGTGCTATGAATAAATATGCAACGTTATTGACGATTTACCTTCGCGGCATAAATATAAGTTCTAAAAGAGTGAGAGTGGAGGGGGGAAACTTTACTATGTATTAATATTTCAGACTGCGCATGTTTTTACTTATATAAATATCCTTACAAACTTCTTTAGTTCATTGAATGATAATAAGCATTTTTATAAAGGAATTATTTATATTTAAGGTATGGATTATCTACAAAAGAATAGGCGAGCTATTGAAATAATACCTTTGCAATAAACACGAGATGAAAATATACATTAGATTGTGTTCCTTGAAATCCCAACATCCACGTTTCCTCTTCCTTAACGAAAAAATAGTGGGGTTGGGAAAGAGTGCACCATTGTGGGTACTGCTAAATATAGCGTTAGGTCCTTTTATGAGCCAAAAAAAGATATTGTAGACCTTAGTGTTTTGTCCTTTTTGTTGTCCTCGCGTAAGTCAATGCATATTGGTCTGTAAATGGTGACGGTCATAAACCACACGACTGCCATATGGTGACAGTTTCAAACACAGCTGCATAGCGGATGCATGTGTTAATTCTTGCGAAGGGGAAAAGACGCCAAAACACGGTCACACTTCCTGTCCACTAGACAAACAAGGTGTCATAAAACTGCCAATTAGCTTAATTAGTTGGGGTGTCCGCTCATGTCATAAAATTAGGGATTCAATTAGAGTAGAACTTTATGATGGTATGAAAGGGACCCACGCCCATAGAGAAACATACCCGGTAATATGAATTTACAAAACTTAAATTAATACATTCCTATCTTTAAATGGGTACAAAAATTAAGTACCCGGTAGGGCCCACTTTAGACCACATTTTGGCAGAGAACATTCAAGCCATGAATGGGAATATAAGACGTAGCCAGGCGTGTAGACCCTCATTCAAATAATTGCAAATCAAGTAAAGTCAAAAGTTGTATGCAGATTTTGAATCGCAGTCCACGAATTCCTATTAATCATTTATACGTAATAGCGCATTATGTGACCGATGCATTAAGAAATAGGGATTTTGACACTATTGTCCAAATTTACAACATTGTTCATTATAAGATATATAACAACTAAGATTAGAAGCATAAGAAAATTTGCTTGACAAAGATCCATACCCCTGTAACTAAAGTACTGATGATGCAAATGACGGTGATGCTGCTGCTGCTACTGCTGATAATGATGACGGTGATACCGATGCTGTTTATGATTATTATGTAAATGGTAAAAACGGTTACGGTGATGCCCATTACGATGTAGATCGTGATGGCGGTGATGCTGCTGCTGATGATGATGATTAAAGGTGATTATACAGGTAATATGGGATCATGATGATGATCATGTGTGGCCAGATAAATTTAATGGCGGTAATGTTTATAATTTCTTTAATATTTAACATGTAAATGGACGTGATATAAGTTCGTTTTTATTACGGTTGTTTTATTTAACTTTCAATTGATGATTGTATATGTGCACTATTTGGCAACTTATGGTTATTCAGACGTTGAACTTTTGTCAATTTCATGATTTTCAGCACTGTATTACGTTCAATTAGATAATACAAAATCCGGAAGTGAAGAGCCCCCAGTTTTGCAAAACAGGTCGAGTCTCGCGAGATTTTCTCATAAAGCGTCTACTTGATCAGCGGAATAGGATTGGCTAGACGCTTGGTTTGAAATGGTCTATTCAATAAGCGTCCAGATTGAGTCTAGATTGAGGAACGCTTATTAAATAGTATGAACCTGATCGATTGTTTACTCAGATTCGAGGAAGAATCGTATTGTTTTAAATACCATTTTTTTTTAAAGTAATAGGTACTTGTCAGGACACACTCGTGTAATAGACGGAAACTTTCATCCATGCAAAATTACATGTTGAAGACGAATTTAAACTGAAACACTGATTTGAATTGAAAGAAAACCGGGTTTTCCATTAAAGACTTTCAATCGAGCATGCCCAACAACTAACAAACAAACAAAAATGGCGAATTTTTTAAAATATTTTGACGGTGCGAAACCGGGTTCAAAGCGTAAGGTAGACAGCCAAGGATCAAAGCAAGACAGCAAAAAGCTGTATGAGGCAAAGCGTGAACGGGAATTTCAGTCTTCGTGGCAGAAAAGTAGGCCATGGCTATTTTACCAAAATGGTAAAATGGTCTGTAAATGGTGTACAGACATGAATCCCGACAGTGATTCATCCTTTGTAAAAGGGTGTGAACACATAAGACTTGATTCTGTCAAAACTCATGAAAATAGTAAACAGCACATAAGAAGTAGGGACAGACATATTAATCTCAATGAACAGTCGACTTCAAAGGCCTTTCCATGTTTGGCAAAACTTAACAAAGCCCAAATTGGTCAGCTGTCAATTAAAATGAGAACTGCTCATTTTGTTGGCAAACACCACAAATCATTTCTTGATTATAAACATATTTGTGAGCTTGACAAAATGAAAGGGTTGGATGTCGGAACATCATACACGACAGATAAAGGGGGTGCAACATTATTGCAGTCTATCTCAAGTGTCACCAGGGGAGATGTATGCAAGAGCATCACTTCTGCCAAATTCTTCTCTTTCACCTGCGATGGTTCTAGTGACTTCACAGGTGATGACTACGAGTCTATCTACACTCGTACATGTACAAATGGGATCATTCAGGACCAGTTTTTATCCATTGGGATTGCAGAGTCGGCTTCATCTAGTGACATACATGGCCACATCTGTGAAACTTTTGCCAAATTTGGCTTAGAAAATGATTTCAAGACCAAGCTTGTCGGGTTCTGTTCCGATGGAGCGTCAAACATGCACATGTACAGCCGCGAATAAATTGTTTGAAAACATGACAAACATGTGTTTTTTTGGTTCTTTTAAATGTGCAAAGAATCATGCAATATATGATATTTCATGATGTCTTAGTTTGGGCTAGTGAAATTTGTGTCGGGCTAGTAAAATTTCTTATCTGGTAGCCCGAATGGGCTAGTAGATTCAAATCCGAATTTCGTACACTGCTGCCATGATGGTATTATGCTATACACATTGCTGCCATGATGGTATTATGCTATACTCATTGCTGCCATGATGGTATTATGCTATACACATTGCTGCCATGACGTTATTTTGTCATATACATAATTTCCATGACGTTATTATGCGCTTTACCTTGCTGTCATGACGTTATTACGCCATGGTGTTTTTATGCCCTATACATATACATTGCTATCATAACGTTATTATGAACTATACATTGCTGTCATGTCGTTACTATGCCCTTTGCTGTCAAGTTATTATGCCCTATTCATTGATGCCATGACGTTATTATGATCTATACATTGCAGCAACGGTGTTATTATGCTATACACATAGCTGCCATGAGTTATTATGCAACATATATTGCGGCCATGACGTTATGTCTTTTACATTACTGTCATGACGTTATTATGCCATATTCATTGCTGCCAAGACGCAGATTTAGGCCCTATGCGGAACCCTAACATAGCATTCACATGGGCCCTAGGACCGTGCCAAGTTTCAGCTCCCGGAAGCAAAAAAAGGGGCCAGAATTGCGCAGATTTAGGCCCTATGCGGTAATCTAACATATCATTTCTATAGACGCATGGACGGCCTCTAGGACAGGAACCGAAAGACCTAGGCCAAAACCCTTTTTAATTCCAGGTTGGTCACATGCGCCCTAGGTCCGTGCCAAGTTTCAGGTCCCGGGGGCCAAAAAAGGGGCCAAAATGGGGCAGATTTAGGCCCTATGCGGAACACTAACATAGCATTCATATACACGCGTGGGCAGCCTCTAGGACCGGACCCGGATGCCCTAGGCCGAAAAGGTTTTCGGTGCCAGGTTGTGCCACATAGGCCCTAGGTCCGTGCCAAGTTTTAACTCCTGGGGGCCAAAAATAGAATAAATTGGCGGAGATTTAGGTCCTATGCGGAACCCTAACGTAGCATTCCTATAGCCGCGTGGGCGGCCCCTAGGACCGGAACCGGAAGTCCTAGGCCAAACCGGGTTTCGGTGCCAGAGTGTGCCACATGGGACCAAGGTCCCTGCCAAGTTTCAGCTCCCTCGGGGCCAAAACAGTGACAAAAATTTAGGCCTTATGCCGAATCCTAACAGCATTCCTACATATGCGTGGGCGGCCTCTAGGACCGGAACCGGAAGTCCTAGGCTGAAACGGTTTTCGTTGCCAGGTTGTGCCACATGGGACCAAGGTCCGTGTCAAGGTCCAGCTCCCGGGGGCTAAAATGGGATAAATTGGCGGAGATTTAGGCCCTATGCGGATCCCTAATACATAGCATTCCTATACACGCGTGGACGGCCTCTAGGACCGGAACCGGACGGCCTAGGCCGAAACGGTTTTCGGTGCCACGTTGTGCCACATAGGCCCTAGGTCCGTGCCAAGTTTCAACTCCCGGGAGCCGTAAATGGGATAAATTGGCGGAGATTTAGGCCCTATGCTGAACCGTAACCTAGCATTCCTATAGACGCATGGGCGTCCTCTGGACCAGAAACGGAAGTCCTAGGCCGAAACGGTTTTCGGTGCTAAGTTGTGCCCTAGGTCCGTTTCAAGTTTCAGCTCCCGGGGAGTGTGGGGGGGGGGGAGGCAAAAAAGGGGCCAAAATGGCGCCGATTTAAGCCCTATGCGGAACCCTAACATAGCATTCCTATTGACGCGTGGGCGGCTTTTGGATCAAAACCGGGTTTTAGTGCCAGAGTGTGCCACATGGGTCCAAGGTCCCTGCCAAGTTTCAGCTCCCTCGGGGCCAAAACAGTGACAAAAATTTAGGCCCTATGCCGAATCCTAACAGCATTCCTACATATGCGTGGGTGGCCTCTAGGACCGGAACCGGAAGTCCTAGGCCGAAACGTCTTTCGGTGCCAGGTTGTGCCACATAGGCCCTAGGTCCGTGCCAAGTTTCAGCTCCCGGGGGCCAAACTTGCGTAGATTTATGTCTTCCTCCACCGCACATTTCTGGACGTCGCTATCATGCCCATGATTGATCGATGCGTTAAATTAAGAAAAAACGAGTATCAAAGTAAAAAGATAATCATCGAAAAATGATTAAAGATTCATAATAGATTAAAAGACAGATTTGTAAAAGAAATATCAAACGAAGCGTTGACCTTGCGCATTGTTTTCCTGGAGTGGTGCTTATAACTATATCTTTCCTGTATGTATATTTGTATCCATCAAGGGGGGGGGAATACATAAAAATTAAATAAATATAACACCGGTTTCTCTAGTTAACGCTTACATAATGTAAAAAACCTATAAAGTAAACAAACTCATATTAACATTTTGGAATCCTTAAAATATTAAGCTATTTACTCTCGGGGTTGGTAACCCCGACCCTGTAAATCTCGTTTTTAGTAACGCGGGATTTGACAATTTTCTAAATATTTAATAATAATAATAAATAATAAAAATTTATTTTATATAGCGTAAGTTCCTTACAATAAGCTCCAAACGCTTTATACAATAAAAGTAGTTACAGATTACATAAAAAGTTATTTAATTAAAATTGACATATAGGATTAAAAGCAACATTATGACTAGGAAAGTTCAATATATAGTTCACGTAGAATGGTAAGCACCAGTTATATGCAGTTCTTTATCACTTGGCATATGCCTCTATGAATAAATGAGTCTTTAATTTTTTCTTAAAAAGTACAATGCTGGTAGCAGATCTAATTGCACATGTTTAAGAGTTCCACAGTCGTGGGCCTGCCACACTGAAAGCTCGTGATTGCACCAAGCTGGATGAGGTAAAGGGTATGTTGACTAGATGTTGATCAACAGAGCGTAGGTTGCGAGCTGGTACATGTGGGGTGATGAGGTCTTGTAGATAAGCTGGTCCATCACCATGGAGAGCTTTGTAAACGAGGAGAAGGATTTTAAACTCGACTCGCTTCTCAACAGGTAGCCAATGTAGTGCGCGTAACAGTGGTGTAGTGTGACAGTGCCGTGGGCTACCTGTGAGGATCCTTGCAGCAGCATTTTGCACGCGTTGAAGACGACTGATGAGTGTTGCTGGAAGGCCACAGAGCAAAGAGTTACAATAATCCAGCTTAGTTGTCACAAATGCATGGATGACCAGTTCTAAGGAATCTTGGCTCAAATACCTTTTCAGCTTACCGATGTTACGAAGCTGAATGTAGGCCCCTTTACAGATGTTGTTGATGTGGGCTTCCATGTTGGCATTTGAGTCAACCAAAACACCTAGACTAGATGCTGTGGGGGATGGTGCAATGTGATGACCTCCGACGGCAAGGGACTGAGGTGCTATCTTGGCTGCCATGTGCTTGGATGATATCACCATGAATTCAGTCTTTTCGTCATTCATCTTCAGTTGATGCTTGCACATCCAGGCCTGTATCAGTCCAACACAATCCTCAATCTGTGTAGTAGCCATAGCAAGCTGACTTGGTTTTACACACAGATAGAGCTCAGAATCGTCAGCGTAAAACTGATAGAGTGGCAACTGTTGACGTAAAAGGCGACCCAGTGATGATGTATAGATGTTAAAGAGGATCGGCCCGAGGACCGAACCTTGTGGGACACCACAGCTCAGTTCCTTGGAGTCAGAGCGGGTGCCTTTTATGTTGATCTTTTGCTGGCGATGATGGAGATAGCTCTCGAACCACTGAAGAACAGTACCTCTAACTCCTAGTTCATGTAGAATAGACAGCAGACACTTGTAATTCACCGTGTCGAACGCTGCCGACAGATCAAGCATGACGAGGAGTACAACTTTCTTTTCCCCAAGGGCTATCACTACATCGTTGTACAATCTGAGCATGGTGGTCTCAGTACTATGTCCAGCTCTGTAGGCACTCTGGTAAGGCTCATGTAGGCCGTTGCGGGTGAGGTGTTGGTCTAGTTGTGCTGCGACTACCTTCTCCAATATCTTAGACAGGAAGCCAAGATTTGAGACCGGCCTGTAGTTTTTGCAGAGCTCTGGGTCGAGTTTGGGCTTCTTGAGGAGTGGTGTGACCAAGGCTTGCTTGTAGCTGGACGGAAATACCCCTGTCTTGATTGAAGTGTTCATTATGGATGTGACGAGAGGACTGAGCTGTGGGAGGGCCAGCTTTACCAGTGAAGTAGGCATTGGGTCCAAATCACAATGCTTATTGGCGCAGGAATTGATGAGCTTGATCACTTCATTTTCTGTGACAGGCTGAAACTCAGTAAGTATGGACTCAACAACAGGAGGTGGAATGTGAATAGTGACATTATCAGATGGAATAGTGTCTCTTATCCTGAGAATTTTCTCAATAAAGAACTCACTAAACATATCAGCAATGTCAGAGTCTGTTCCTGATGGCAGTGGAGACACTGAGTTTCTACCGAGAATGTCATTTGTGACGCGAAAGAGCTGCTTGGTGTCATTTAATATAATAGATATTATATAAATTGTTATTATAGTGTGAGTTTTAACCTTTAAAGTGTGTTGTGACATTTATATCAGTAATTTTATTTAAATTAATATTTACAATACTGTTTTTACCCTAGCAGTATTAAGTGTTTGGAAAATATCGCTAGGGTTAGTTAAAGCAAACTGATATTTTTTCTTGTTTTGGGGTTATGGAGTTTTCACTGACAAAATTACCAAAAGCATACATTAAATAGTTTATTATCTATATACAGATATAGAGATATTAGATAAGCTACTTAAAGAAGAGAAAACTAAGCAAACACAAACTATATATTGGCATCTCTATTAAACACAAGTCTTCACTTTCAAATACACATACACAAGTACAGCTATTATCATAGTCTATTCGATGTACCAATCAACTCAAACACCTACTAGTTTAAGCTTTATCCTAACTACAATTAACAATTCAAATAAGAACCATTGGTATCACATTATAAATGGTTTATCAACATAAAGGCTCCATTCAGAGAGCAATGGTTTAATCGCAAATAAATAACGCTTCTCTTGAATTTTCGTCCAAACTTCATACATCATATCTATGGAAAACATATCGCATCTGGACCCCGATTTACGTATGCGGCATTCTAGAAATCGACATTTCCACGAGAAATCAGTCCCCCGGGCCTCCTTATAGCAAATATATGCAACTGAACAAGTTTATTATTATTTGCTTAAAACCTTTTGGGCGAAATTCAAGAAAAGAGTCATTTATTTGTGTATAGTTGACACCAGAATCGATTGTAATTAGATTAAGCAAAGCAAACACTTGACAGAGTTCATCAAGCTTAATTACCTACAGGAAACCTAATCTAACTAGTAAACATTTAAACAGCCTTTTCTGGAAAACATATCACGTGCGTACTTACTGCATAAACTGAACAATCATTGATCTTAAACTGATACATTTTGTTTGACAGTGACGGAATATTAAACACACACACACACACACACACACACACACACACACACACACACACACACACACACACACACACACACACACACACACACACACACACACACACACACACACACACACACACACACACACACAAAACCAACAGCATGAAGTACGAATCATGTACACATACACTGTATGTTAAACAATGTCCATGCCGCTTTAATCACGTTCTGTTCTTAAAAAAACAATAAATACAAAATAAAAATTAACAATACATCTTCAATGACTTATTTGTTTATAGAATAGATAACTGACAAACTGGATAAAAAGGTGCAATATCTTTTGTTGTAATTTTATCAATATTTCTAATCCAGGATCGGATTGGGGTGGGGGGGGGGGGGGTCGGGGGCAAGGAATACGAATAGATCTAATAAATATATTACATCAAATAACTTTTAACGGCTGATGAAATTTTATCGGATGTGATTCCGATTTGGGTCAGACCACATATCCGGCATTCCAGAATATGTTTTACAGGGTAGCCTGAAATATCGCTGCGCAAAAATGCCGGCAAATCCAATCCCATCTCTCAATCCGAAAGTTATCTGAATAAATGGTTGGGCATTTTAGTGATGGCATTTTTGACTTTCCATCATTTACTTTTTCATAAATGATTTTGCCGTATTGCTCCCATTTATTTATTAAATGCTTTTTGATATTGAATAAATGTGGGAATCTAGTGTGACGGGTCACCTGCTGTTGGCTTAGCCCGGCCTTTGCAGCCCTTTCATTACCTGAGATACCTATCTGGTCACCATATTAAAGTGGCTATGTTTCTCCAAACATTGGTTTACGAGAAGTTTGATTTGATTAAGGAGGTTAGGTCTAGATATGATATTATTGTTTTCTATTGAAGTTAGAGAGCCTAATGAGTCCGGGAGTATAACAGATTTTGTTATTTCTTTGTTCTTTTACCCAGCTCAATGCTTGCATGATGGCATTTAATTTTCACTGTACAGTAGAATTTTTTTCTGTTATTCTTTCCGAAAAGCTAAGTCTTTTGAAGGAATGCAGAAAGCGGACGCCACCCTAACAATCTCTGGATCTTTACTTCCATCTGTATAGATTTTGACTCAATCGTTATAATAACTGTCCAAATGTTCCAGTCTTAATGCCTTGATTTTGTTTGGCATTCATTTTTGTTGAATAGTTTGGTAAAACTGTAATTGGTCTAGGGCTTTTTCAGGGTCCACGGGTCTACCTTAGCGGGGCGGGAAGGTATTTTTAAGATACTTTCCCTGGGTTTTTGTTATAATATCCGGTGACGAAGATTTTGTTCATAGGGTTGTCCTGTTTGCAATGGACCCTAGCCTAATATCTTACTGTTTGATCATCTCTCGGCAGACTAAGTGGGGGTGTGTCCCGCCCTCTTGCTTCAAAATACTTATGGGTGTGGATTTGAGAGGCCATAGAGCTATCCTGACAGCTTGATTTTGTAGGCAATCTAAGTTTTTACACGACCATCAAAGATCACATAATACTGCAATGAGAAATGAATATGCCATACACAATGCTGCAATGACGTTATAATTCCATATTTATTGTTGAAATGACGTTATGCTAAACACTTTGCTGTCATGACGTTATCATTCCATATTCGTTGCTGCCATGACGTTATTATGCCATATACCTTGCTGCCATGACTTTATCAAGCCCTATTCATTGCTGTCATGCTATTATGCCATATACCTTGCTGCCATGACTTTATCAAACCCTATGCATTGCTGCCATGACATTATCATGTCACATACATTGCTGCCATGAAGGTATCATGTCCTATTCATTGCTGCCATGACGTTTTTTATGCACTATACATTGCTGCCATGAAGATATTATGCCCTATACATAGCTGCCCTACATTTATTATTCCACACCATTGCTGCCATGACGGTATTACGTCGTATACATTGCTGCCATGACGTTGCTATGCCACACACGGTGCTGCCATGACGTTGCTGTGTCATACACATTGCTGCCATGACGGTATTATGACCTATACATTGCTGCCATGACGTTATTATGCCATACACATTGCTGCCATGACGTCATGCTATACACATCGCTGCCATGACGTTATAATGCCATAAACATTGCTGCCATGACGTTATTATGCCATACACATTGCTTCCACGGCGTTAGTATGTCCAATACATTGCTAGGACCGGAAGTCCTAAGCCGAAACGGTTTTTGGTGCTAGGTTATGCCACATGGACCCCAGGTCTGTGCCAAGGTTCAGCTCCAGGGGGCAAAATAGGGGCCAAAATCGTGCAGACTTAGGCCCTATGCGGAACCCCAATATAGCATTTCTATAGACGCGAGGGCGGCCTCTAGGACCGGAACCAGAAGTCCTAGGCTGAAACGGTTTTCGGTGCCAGGTTGTGCTTCATGGGCCCTAGGGCCGAGCCAAGTTCCAGCTCCCGACGGCCAAAAAGGGGCCAAAATCGCCCAACTTTATGCCCTATGCGGAACCCTAACATAGCATTCCTATACACGCGTGGGCGGCCTCTAGGACAGGAACCGGAAGGCCTAGGCCGAAACGGTTTTAGTGCCAGGTTGTGCCACATAGGCCCTAGGTCCGAGCCAAGATTCAATTCCCGAGGGCCAAAAATGAGATAAATTGGCGGAGATTTAGGCCCTATGCGGAACCCTAACATAGCATTCCAATAGGGGCGTGGGCGGTCCCTAGGACCGGAACCGGAAGTTCTAGGCCAAACCGGTTATCGGTGCCAGATTGTGCCACATGGGACCAAGGTCCGTGCCAAGTTTCAGCTCCCTAGGGGCAAAAAAGTGACCAAAATGTCGCAAATTTAGGCCCTATGCCGAATCCTCACATAGTATTCCTATAGACGCTTGGGCGGCCTCTAGGACCGGAACCGGAAGTCCTAGGCTGAAACGGTTTTCGGTGCCAGGTTGTGCAACATGTGCCTTCGGTCTAGCCAAGTTTCAGCTCCCGAGGGCCCAAAAAAAGGGGCCAAAATTGCGCCGATTTAGGCCCTATGCGGAACCCTATTGACGCGTGGGCGGTCTCTAGGATCGGAACCGGAAGTCCTGGAACGAAACGGTTTTTCAGTGCCAGGATGTGCCACATTTGCCCTAGGTCCGTGCCAAGTTTGAGATCCCGGGAGCCAAAAAAGGGGACAAAATGGTGCAGATTTAGGCCCTATGCGGAACCCTAACGTAGCATTCCTATAGACGCATGGGCGGCCTCTAGAACCGGAAACGGAAGTCCTAGGCCGAAACGGTTTTCGGTGCAAGGTTGTGCCCTAGGTCCGTGTCAAGTTAAAGCTCCTTGGGGGGGGGGGGGGGGCAAAAAGGGGCCAAAATGGTGCCGATTGAAGCCCTATGCGGAACCCTAACATAGCATTCCTATTGACGCGTGGGAGGACTAGGATCGGAACCGGAAATCGTTCTAGGTTGTGCCACATGGGCCCTACGTCTGTACCAAGTTTCAGCTTCCGGGCGCCAAAAGTGGCGTAAATTTTTTTCTTCCTCCACCCAAAATATATGGACGTCGCTATCATGCCCATGATTGATCGATGCGTTAAATAATAATAATAAAAAAGAATAACAAAGTAAAAAGATGATCATCGAAAATGATTAAAGATTCATAAAAAATACAGATTTGTAAAAGAAATATCAAACGAAGCGTTGACCTTACGCATTGTTTTCCTGGAGTACTGCTTATAACTATATTTTTCCTGTATGTATATGTGTATCCATCAAGGGGGAAAATACATAAAAAATAAATATATATATTACCGGTTTCTCTAGTTAATGCTTACATTAATGTAAAATACCTATTAAGTAAGCGAACTCATATTAACATTTTGGAATCCTTAAATATTAAGCTATTTAAAACATTACTCTAGGGGGTGGTAACCCCGACCCTGTAAATCTCGCTCTCAATAACGCAGGATTTGACAATTTTCAAAATATTTAAATAATAGATATTATATAAATTGTTATTTTAGTGTGCCTATTATAGTTTTAACCTTAACATTGTGTTGTGACATTTATATCAGTAATGTTATTTAAATTAATATTTACAATACTGTTTTTTTCTCTAGCAGTATTTAGTGTTTGGAAAATATCGCTAGAGTTAGTTAAAGTAAACTGATAGTTTTTTCCTGGTTTTGAGGTTAAGGGGTTTTCACTGACAAAATGACCCAAAGCATACATCATATAGTTTATTATATATATACAGATATAGAGATATTAGATTAGCTACTTCAAGAAGAGAAAACTAAGCAAACACAAAATATATATTGGCATCTCTATCAAACACTTTCTACTTTACATTCAATACACATACACAAGTACAGCTACTATTATAGTCTATTCGATGTACGAATCAACTCAAACATTTACTTATTTAAGCTATATCCTAACAACAATTAATAAGTCAAATAAGAACCATTGGTATCACAGATAAATAACGCTTCTCTTGGGTGTTTCGCCCAAACTTCATACATCATATCTATGGAAAACGTATCGCAATTGGACCCCAATTCACGTATGCGGCATTCTAATAGCAAATATATGCAACCGAACATGTTTATTTTTATGTGCTAAAGGCCTTATGGGCGTAATTCAAGACAAGAGTCATTTATTTGTGTATAGTCGACATCAGAATCGATTGTAATTAGTTTAAGCAAAGCAAACACTAAAAGATTTCTTCAAACTTAATTACTTACAGGAAACCCAATCTAACTAGTATACATTTAAACAGCCTTTTCTCGAATACTTATCATGTTTACACTTCTTGCATGAACTGAACAATCATTGATCTTAAACGTGTACATTTGACTTGACAGTGACGGAATATTAAAAAAAGAACAACAAAAACAACATGTAGTACGAATCATGTACATATAAACTGTATGTTAAACAATGTCAATGCCTCTTTAAACACGTTCTGTTCTTTAAAAAACAATAAATACAATATTACAATTATCAATTATGAATACATCTTCAATGATACATTTGTTAATAGAATAGATAACTAACAAACTGGATAACAAAAGTGCAATATTTTTTTTGGTAATATTATAAAAAAAAATTAATCCAGGATCGGATTGTGTGGGAGAGGGGGGGGGGGAGGAACGCGAAAAGAACTTATAAATATATTACATCAAATAACTTTTAACGGCTGATGAAATTTTATCGGATGTGTTTTCGATTTGGGTCAGACCACATATCCGGCACTCCAGAATATGTTTTACAGGGTAGCCTGTCCCGGAGCAACATAACAGGAAATGTTTTAAAAGCAACCTTCGAATACATCATTAATGGTATCTAAGGGTCATTCAATGTCATCTTTACGTAATATATGGCAATGGCGTGTAAATAAATCCACAAATGATACAGTGAAGTCGTTTAAACATTTGAAGAAAGTTCACTCACGCTAGGCGTAAAATCCTAGATCCGCTCTTGGAATTAAGCACAAGAGTTAGGATATGGAATGACAGGTAAACCGGTATTGTTACATATACGCAGAGATTCCTGCATAAACATAGATTATGGGATCAACAGTTACCAGAGACAATAGACATATATTTCTTGCAAATTATAATGATATGAAATGTTACTAAATCTTTAAATGGAACATTGACATTTTACGCCCGAGATCTTTTGGAAAATTCACCTTCGAGCACTCTATAATTGCCCAACGGGGAGGGGGTGGACTATGCTTCCGTTCAGCATGTAAACGACCGTGTCGTACAAAGACAAATCAATATTTTTATCTTCAAAAACTGATTTTTTATGGTTTTATACCCAATTCTGCGTATATAAATTGCCCTATTCATTTTTATGCAATATCAAACTGTAATTTACATAACTGAATTCATGAACAATTGCGATTTGAATATGAACTCGTCATATCTCCTTTGAAGTGCTAAACAATAAATTAATTTTCTTTAATTTGTCAAAGATCTATCTGTTGTTTTCTTGTACAACATCATCATTGACATTTGATTTATTGCAGATAAAACAAATGAATACATTTTTAACTGAACCACACATCTCGAAATTATTCATTGTTTGTAAAGTTTATATACTATACACATTTTATAATAACTAGATATTATACACTATATACTAAAATTGACGCCTTACTGGTCACGGCTACAATTGTTTAAACATAATAGCAATGAAAATCGATTGACAATTGTTGATATAACAACTGCCGGATTTTCTTGCATTTATGTATATACCGCCACACGAATGATGTATTAAACAAAAATACGAATAGCAGTATGAAATGTATGTTTTAAATGTTTTAAAATTAATTAAATTCTGACAAAATCTGACATTGATGCCAAATAATCCAACACTGCAGTAATGTATTGAAGACGTCGCGTCTTTTTGTTTATTTTGCGGGAAAACGTATTATCCGCGTGTGATGACGTCATTCTGTTATGCTTAATGACGTCATTATTTTGATGTTGATGTAAAATATACAAACATGGCGAACTGAGATGAAAACATCAAACTGAATTGAAATAAACTTTAATTATAGGAACGTTTGTACAAAATATTTAAAGGAAATACAACATTATATCAACTACATACTTATCTGTATCATTTACAGAAGTACAGAGTTTTAAACACACATTTTAATTTCATTTTATTCCTAAACAAAGTGTCGATGGAAGATTGTTTTACTAAAATGTTGATTTAATTCCACTTTTATAACGAGTCAATAATTCACAAAATGTCACAATCAGCCACAAAAGGAGAAACACAAATGGAAAACAAAATGTCCGGCAATAATTAATATAAACTTTACTTCCATTCCACCATCAGAAGCTGATCACTGTCCTCCCCTCCGACATACAAGGAACTCCTGCTCACATCATAACTGAGGCAGAATGGATACCACGTGATTCCATCTTCCTTGGACAATATCTGACCTAGCACGTGACCATCCTCGGTCACCTTGACTACGTTCTGTGAAATATGTCCGCACACAAACACGTGACCGTGATGGTCAGTGGTCACACCCCAGGCTCCAGACAGTCCGAGATCCTTGTCGGAGAGACAGAATATCTGCCTCCCGTCCGTGCCGACACATACAAGACCTCTGTTCACGTCAGCCACATAGACTCGGTCGCCGGAACTGTTCACGGCGATGTGTTCGATGTTATAGAACAGTTCCCGGCCGTCGGTGTCCATGGAGATCTCCCTCAGCTTCCTGCCACTCCTCACGTCGTGTACATACAAGATGGTACCATCCCACTGAGCACAGTACAGCAGTCCGCCATGACAAGCGATCATGCCGGTCCCATGTCCCAACTTGACGGTTCGTGTCCTGGTCAGACTGACTGTGTTGTACACGTGGACTTGGGGAGAACCAAGGAAGGCAACCTGGAAATACAGAAATGTAGACCAGAGTAAAACATTGTAAATGTACAGATTGTGTTGGTGACAAAATACACGTCAGCGACCATAGTCGTAAATGATGCAACCTGAAAATAGAGGGAGAGGAAACAGAACATTAATAAAGTCTTTGGCCCGTATACACCAACCATTCTTTAGTAACACTTGTTAAAGTCATGGTTTCAATTCACAATATCTTCAACGTATGTTAAGTTCAAACGTTTATTAAGTTCAAGTCTGAAAATGTTGCATGAGAATTTAACTTTGATACTTTGAGCTTAAACTCACAATTTAACTACATTCAAAAGTTTTCTTGGTATAAAATGGTGACTTGCTCTCAAGTCGTGACTTGCTTTAAGAAATGCTTGGTGAATACAGGCCTTTATGTCGTGGCACAAGTTCGATCAGTTGTTTGTTTGTGGTGGAGTATACATAACGGGCTAAATAATCATCCACACAACAACCTGAAAATATAGACATGTAAAGCAGGTTAACATTAAAATGAAACTGTAAACAATTGGTAGTAAAATGTCAGTCTTCAGTGTTTTCATAGTCGGTCAGCTTGCCAGTGCCTGGTCTAAATATAGGAAGAATACGACACAATAACCACCCGAATATACAAATATGTACACTGGCTCTGTTAAACTTGAGTACGGGGGAAAGTCGCCATTTGTGTCTGAAAGTGTGAAAATGTAAACACATGGTAATGTATGCAACGATCTGCAATAATTTAAATAAAATGGAATCGACATTTAAAATTGAATTTAATCTAGTTACGTTTTGCTCTCAGAATCAATAACAGAAAAAAGTGTACTGTAGACGCACAACAAATGTGCAAAATGCATTGTGTCTAGAAACAGAGATCTAAAACACAGCCATGGCTTTTGAAGAGTATTTTAACCAAATTTAAATATAAAGCAATTTAAAAAGCATAGATTTATAAGTATTTTTATAATATTCAAACTTATACTTAACAAATTATAACAAATTATCTTTACACAATTTTCCTCAAGACCGCACAGAATCCATCTCACTTTGGCTGATTTCATGAACGCTCAACTTGTTGTTTTTCAAATATGTATGACGTCATATTTTGTCGAGTGACGTATGAAATGTGTACAACTGTTTGTATACATGTACGCGATAAACCTGTGTGAGGCATATTACTTTATGACCAATGTGTGCGATTTCGGAAGATAAATCAAGCAAATTTTGATTTGTATTACTTGTATCGCACACCACTTGATATTGTGCGTTCTGTTTTCCGTCTGTCATGATAGATATATGTTACATACAATGCTTGGGCGTAGCTGGGTTTTTGATGCGCCGGGTGGGTTTGGAGTGTTTGGAGTGTGTGTGTGGGGGGGGGGGCAAAATTTAATAATCAATTGAACCTAACGTGTAGTTACTTAGAGGGAATTCTAACAATTAACATTGTAAACCTCATGTTTATGTACTTTCTTCATAGATAGGAGTACAAACTGGCATCGTATTCTTATCTCCTGTCAATGGAAAAAAGGTCTCAAACAACAATAAAAACCGAAATTCAGTACACGACGTGTCGACAATTTGCTTAAAACTTATTTTCATCTATTTATTGACCTATTGCTTTTGATCTCGTGTTGTATGTGTTTGTAAAAACGGAACATTGTTAAGGTAGCTTCTAAAGTTTGAACCTCTCATACAGAGTAAAGAACAATTTCTTTTCTTGATGCGTAACCTCAAATACCCATCAACAAGGGAGGTAACATTAAGTAAATGTGTAAGTCAGAATAATATCCCTTCCATAACGAAATGAGTGAATCACTACCACTTGCTAAATATATTTTGAAATGAAACAGGCGTTTATTATCTTACAAACAGTCTCTCCGCTTAGCAGGGACATGCTTACTTAACCAAAATGAGCACTACTATGATAGCATATAGTGAAATATATTCATAGCAACAGTGACAAGATTAACCAAAAAGCGACCACAAACTTACACTTCCAATAAGGTACCTATGTATAGTATAATAACTAAATCCTGAAAATTAACACACATCAAATTCTCTCCTGCCTTCCCGAACGCACGCCAAGTGACGGTGGCGGCAGTCTAACTGTAAACGTTAATTCCAATTAGAATGAATCGATTACGTTGAATATGCTCAGTCACAACAAACGGTCTACAATGATTGGTGTCTCTACCTAATGATAATTTATTTTTGTACTATAACATAATGACGTTTTGTTGTTGTTGTTTTTTCGTAAAAGAAGACATTTAACTCGAATACTGGTCTGTATAGTTTCCCTACATATCATGGTTTGTCTTATGTTGTCGCTGAATATACCACAATGATGACTATAAATCTCCACAATGTCAGTCACAGTTCCGGTACCTTAAATAGTTTTTGTTGCAATTACAATATTGTCAGGCAATACCGCGTACATGTATGCAAACGGTGATTGAAATTTTATGTGACTTTGTGACGTATTTTAAAACTTTTTATCGCTTTACATATATCTCCTTATCGTGACTATTTATCTCTCTTTCGACCACTTGTCACTCTCTTTTTCTCTTTAAGAGTTCCAAATTATATTTTTCTCTCTCATCTTGTTCCAGTTGACTCACTGATTTCCTACTGTATTTCAGCACATTTCGTATCTCTTTTTAAATACATTTATTTACCGTCATAGTGCAAAAGTTATAACAACCGGCAAATCATAGATTGTTATAACCGTCATAGTGCAAAAGTTATAACAACCGGCAAATCATAGATTGTTATAACCGTCATAGTGCAAAAGTTATAACAACCGGCAAATCATAGATTGTTATAACCGTCATAGTGCAAAAGTTATAACAACCGGCAAATCATAGATTGTTATAACCGTCATAGTGCAAAAGTTATAACAACCGGCAAATCATAGATTGTTCAGTACCGTACTGAAAAAGAAATAAATAACCAATATTCAATGCTTTGAAAGGTATTATGTGTGTACTAATATAAACATGGTCTGAGTCAAATCAAACAGAGGTGGATAAATAGTATCTGTACAAAACGAATCTAAAAACAAATTGATATAGTTGGACTCTTGGAACAAGTTTCATGTGAAACAACACTTTTGAATGTTTACATAATAATAATACTTATTAATCAATTATTTAAATGCAATTATTCATCATAAACAATATGTTTATGCAGGTGAGCACATCTTCTCTTACAGATTTAACATTATTCCATGTCTCAACATAATTTTTAATTCATTTCTAAATCCAGTTATATTTGGCAAGATTGTTTGTCTTTTACAGGAAAAAATATTTTTTTATATGTTTTAGTATTTTGATGTCGGGGTTGTGGGGTGTAGGTCCTTATATTATTTGACTTTGCTTATGTTTTCTTAATATAGCAGGGCTCCCCCTGGTTTTTTTTTTTGGTCATATAATAGTAATAGTGTTATTGTTATAATCCTTATATTTTGCTTATGTTTTCTTAATATAGTGTTATTGTTATAATCCTTATATAGATTAGGTCCTTATTTTGGTATCGAAATAAGGTTCAGTAACATAAAAAGCTATGTTATAAATTGTATGATCTAAATCACAGCTTAGAAATTTATTATAAGATACTGGAAGATTAAAAATTTAATTATAATGGTCTATCACAGGCTCTGGAATTTTAAAATTCTAAATTTAATATCTTATGTTGTATATCTATCTATCTATGAAACAAACGTTAAAAAACGTGCGTATATTTTATCACAGTTTTGCGCACATATTATGTAACTGGCCTCTATATGTGGAATGTATTATCAACATATAGAAATACCAATATGACCAAGTATTCTGGGTATGTGTTATTTACAAACCACACTCCCACCTATGCCAGTGTATATATACATTATATTAGTAATTATTGATTGTGGTATTATAATATTTCTACCATGTGATATTGCTGTACACAAATAAACAATTATAGTGTTAGTTGAGGCATAGGGTGAGAGTGTTGGTATACATATAAACCCCGCTGGGCAGCACCGGTATCTTTGGATGCAGGGCTAGAGCTTATAAGTGCCTTGCCCAAAGTGTCTAAGTCCCACACACCGGGGATCATGCTCAACAGTCCCTTATAAGTGTGGTTGCTTATTGGATTATGGTAGTAATAAATCAACCATCTCCAATTATTTACATCCTGTTGCTACGGGCAAGTTAATAAGTTTCCTGCCCAATATATTCAGGTAGTTTTAATTTTATAATCTTATATATCAATACATGTATATATATATATATATATATATATATATATATATATATATATATATATATATATATATATATAATCAGGGCTGGAAAAATACGCTAGCCCGACGTCCCGGACTAGTCAACATGTAGTTTCGGGCTACTGACCGTTGGTCATTAAATTAGTCCCGGGCTAGTCATTAAATAGACGGCCGGACAAGTGACAATACACAGCGGTACCTAATTAGCGATGCAACCAATCAAGCTCTCGCCTGGGGCGTTTTATCAACACCACGTAATGGCTTCGCATAGACAATTCAAACGCATCCCAAAACAGCCAATCACGACGCGCGATACATCAACGCTTAACATGATCGGCCAATCAATGTGTAGGTGACAAATAAGGGCATTAATACTGCATATTAAAGTACATGTGATAAGTGATAATTGATTCGCGAACTTTTTAAACTCGGCTCGCGAAAAGTAAAGGGATTAGAGCCAGGTAAGTCTCAGTTTGATGATCTTTACTTTGATTGTCATATCTGAATACAATAGCCCAATAAAACAATACTCGATGCCAATTAAGGTGGGTATAAGGTTTATCTTGGTACGAGATTGAAGATGATTTTAATTTTAATCCATCGTCAAGTCTGTGCACATTGCAGTAGTAAAATATGCAGCCATGTGACTCTTGAAATATTTTACATTTGGAAACACGAACTCTTACACTTTGAATGAAAATCAACAATCAAAGTCACAAACTGGCGGAAGTAAACGGCGACTTGAAGAATGCCCTAACACTCCAACGAAAATTAAGTCAGCAAAACTTGACAGCAAAACAATGTCAAAGGATCAGAAATACGAGGACAAGCGTTTACATTTACCGTTCTTAAGAATATACCATATGTGCCTTTGATATTTTTCAAATTGCAATTGACCGATTCAGTTGTTAAAAAAGCAAAACTGTCATGCCTTACCATGGTGTAATGTCAGAATACTGTAAATATGTTATGGAGACAAAGTAGTTGTATAAGTGAGTAACATAAAGTGTACAAGTGTATTGGCCCAACATTTAGGTGTCAGGGTCAGGATGATTAAAATTTGACGATGTTACAAAAACAATGTACACGTAATGTATTTTCTTTATAAAATCAGGACATTGCAAGAGCTATTTAATCAGTTGTAACTTATTTATTCTTTACTTTTGTGTTAGATTATATGCTGTTTTACAGACAAAAATAAAACAAAAACTTGTTTATACCTTGTTTGTTAGTTATATATATGACAAATAAGTGTCCATTTATTGAAAATGATGCACATTTTCGGACAAGTCATCTTTGTCCTGGTTACTAGTCCGGGACTAGTCATGAAAAAGAAAAAATTTCCAGCCCTGAATATATATATATATATATATATATATATATATATATATATATATATATATATATATATATATATATATATATATATATATATATTGGACTCTATGCCTGTTATGGTTTGGCCATTATGTTTAATGGAATCAGACAACAAGGAAGTGTTTACACGTTAAATAGTGCATGTGTTGAAAGTCTGATATACATAAGTTGATAAATGAAAGAGATGGCAACATGGACATTTTTCAACAGAGTGGACCTTAATTAGCTGGTAAATGAAAGCATTGATGACGATTTTATGTCAACTTGTCTATTTTCAGTGATGGCCAAATTCACGAGGTTCCGGCGGATTACAGCCGAATGGTGCATGGTTGTACTTTGACTGGAAATTATGGAAACGGAAACAACTTGACCCCCATCTTGCTGCTAGAATTTCTTCTCTTGGATGATACTAATGACAGCAACTCTGATTTGATTGGAGAGTTATCAACATGGCCAGTGTCCACAATGTCTATATAGAATATATAGTAAAAATAACTGTGGTCTGAGGCCACATGTAGATAATAGCTGTGTGAGATGTAAGGGAGGTCACTCTCCATACCCGGAAGTAGCGAGGCTACAAATGGATTCCTTGTGTATTTTGATTATTTTTTTATAAAATAAATTAGATTGAAGGATGTTTCAAAGGTATTATGTATCAGTTATTTATGTATTTTGATTAACTAGTACATTATCCCCGGTTGTGGGTTTAATAGCTGTTATTTATTTTGTATTTATGGTGACTTGTGGTAAGTGTTTGAACACTAGACAAACAATATTATTTTTTATAACACTGGTTATGGCTAGAAGAAACAAGATATCGGTATTGACGGTAGTTTTTTTCTTTAAAATATGAGTTGTGATTATGTGGTACAGCTATTGTTCGACACTGTCGACAATCTGAAGCCGCCACTGGGAGGGGTCTATTGGGTGTTGGGCCCGGGACCAGAGTCTGTTGCGATATTTGGCTGACTGGATAGATGAGCGCCTGCAAGAGTATGTTTGTGTCTCCCAGGCTTTGCGAGAGAAACTCTTCCAACCTCCATCTGCCCCCACCCCCCTCTATACGGATGACATGGCGAATGGCTGAACCGAGGTAGCTCGGCATAAGTCGTTAACAATGTTTAATTAAACACTGCTAAAATATAAAATGAATGGGTGCAGTACATGAATACGGGGTGGATCTTTCACCCAAATAATATAATTAATATATGCTTGTCCAGAAGATAAAGTATTAGGTTCAGCAACGGCTAGGGGGCTGCTCTGGACAGGCCGTGCTAGAACCCACTGGATGACAGTATATGGGAAAATTGGTCCCTATTAACTACATTATCATATGCATGTATCTTTATTTTTAAAAAGGGGCCTGCAGAGTCGAGTCCTCCAACTTCCCCCCGGCCTAAGTCCAAAATTCTTGGGCCGTGGCTAGGGGCTAATCCGGACATGCCGCGCTAGGCTCCCTGATGACGACTCCACCCAGGAAAATATTATGTCAATAAAGGTATTGAGGTTGGAGCCACCTTTAATAATATTACTGTACTGATTTTACTATTACCATTATTTTTACTACTAGAGTCTTACTACCCTTACTTATGTAGGAGTAGACTATTTATTTTGAATATACTTAAATATGGTCCTAGATGTAATACAAGTGTATTTTAAAGGTGAATATATCCTGCATAGTATCATTTCATTCTTTATAATAACATATTAATATATATATATGGGGGTATGCTAGGTCTATTAACATTAATTATATAAATCAATGTTGATGAAAGGACTAATAAGATTACCAATGGGGAAAATGTAGCCGACTGGTATAGTAGGCGCTGGTCCATGCAAGTGCAAATCTTAATTGGATTATCAGTTCAATTCTGATGTGGACCTGTCTAGATGCATGCCTGTCGACTACAGTTACGATATTTTATTAATTTTTAATTTACGTTAAATCATTTTTCTTCTAGGGCATCCATCTCTCTTTTTGAGATATAAAAAGTAAACAAAAAGTGAATATTTTGCTTGATGATGTGGTAAACCATATACCAAAGTAAATGGAGTATAAAGGCTAGGCAGATTCCTAGTTAGTAAATGTTATCTGCGACTGCACTATCTACTATCGTGTTTCAATGATACTCCTACCTACACACACTCCAAACCATTCTTCGCATAACTACAAAAGATAGCAGCTGGATTATTTCTGTTTGAAACTTTTATCATTATCATACAGCAGGTAATGGCGGTAAACAACACTTTCGTGGTGTCTAGCGTGTTCACAAGGTTTTTTAAGATTTGACCCCACATGACCCAACGAACACTTCCAAGATTTTATGGAGACAGATTCTGATCAAGTTTGATGAAGATTGGCCTATAAATGTGGCCTTTACGGTGTTCACAAACTTTAAAAAAATGACCTAGTGACTTACTTTCTGACCTACTTCTTGACCCCACATGACCCAGTTATAAACTCGTCCTTGATTTCATGCAGGCGAACATTCTGATCAAGTTTGGTGAAGATTGGGCCATAAATGGGGCCTCTAGTGTGTTCAAAAGCTTTCTCTAAAATTTACCCTAGTGACCTAATTTTTGACACCACATGACCCATTTATGAACTCGTCCGAGATTTCATGCAGACAAACATTCTGACCAAGTTTGATAAAGTTTGGCCTATAAATGTGGCCTTTAGTGTGCTCACAAGCTTTTACTAAGATTTGACCTAGTGATCTAATTTTTGACCCAACATGTCCCAATAATAAACTCATCCAAGATTACATGCAGACAAACAATCTGACCAAGTGTGATGAAGATTGATAAAAACTGTGGCCTGTAGTGTGTTCAAAAGCTAAAATGTTGATGCCACACTACGGACGAAGGGGTATCTTTTCTATGCTTTTATTATTAGCAAGATAAATAAATGTTTTCAAAACATCTCTCCAGATCATGTTTTTTTTAATTGCCATTTTCACTGTAAATTTTCACGCAGTTATATACTTTTTCCTAAATTAAATAAGTTTTTTAGAACAATCTGTATCTCTTATCTTATTTTTTACTTATCGTTTCTTCACCCCCCCCCCCCACTATTCTCTCTCTCTCACTTACTCTAACACTCTAACACCTGTTCGCGTTATCTATCTCCCCCAAGCATATCTTTTCCTCCCTCTTCCATTCCAGATGTTTCTTCCTTTGAACATTTCAAAATAATTTCAGAATTATTAGCAGACAGTATCTCAGTCATAAATGAAACAGCGCTTAGAGTGAGTAACATCAGAATTGTGAGTGGACTGTATCTCAGTCATAACTTACACAACGCTTAGAGTGAGTAACATCAGAATTATGAGTGGACTGTATCTCAGTCATAACTGACACAACGCTTAGAGTAAGTTACATCAGAATTATGAGTGGACTGTATCTCAGTCATAACTTACACAATGCTTAGGGTGAGTAACATCAGAATTATGAGCGGACTGTATCTCAGTCATAACTTACACAATGCTTAGAGTGACTTACATCAGGATTATGAGCGGACTGTATCTCAGCCATAACTGACACAACGCTTAGAGTAACATCAGAATTGTGAGCAGACTGTATCTCAGTCATAACTGACACAACGCTTAGAGTGAGTTACATCAGAATTGTGAGCGGACTGTATCTCAGTCATAACATACACAATGCTTAGAGATAGTAACATCAGAATAAGGAACATGACTGTATCTCAGTCATAACTGACACAACGCTTAGAGTGACTAACATCTGAATTATGAGCGAAGTGTATCTCAGCCATAACTGACACAACGCTTAG
The DNA here is from genome assembly GCA_007844125.1 of Sinonovacula constricta. NCBI lineage: Eukaryota > Metazoa > Mollusca > Bivalvia > Cardiida > Solecurtidae > Sinonovacula > Sinonovacula constricta. The sequence goes on from CM017572.1 coordinate 31,040,296, forward strand.
AGTGAGTTACATCAGAATTATGAGCGGACTGTATCTCAGTCATAACTGACACAATGCTTAGAGTAAGACACATCAGAATTGTGAGCAGACTGTATCTCAGTCATAACTGACACAACGCTTAGAGTGAGTAACATCAGAATTATGAACGGACTGTATCTCAGTCATAACTGACACAACGCTTAGAGTGAGTAACATCAGAATTGTGAACGGACAGTATCTCAGTCATAACTGACACAAGGGTTAGAGTGAGTTACATCAGAATTATGAGCGGACTGTATCTCAGTCATAACTGACACAATGCTTAGAGTAAGTAACATCAGAATTGAGAGCGGACTGTATCTCAGTCATAACTGACACAACGCTTAGAGTGAGTAACATCAGAATTAAAAACGGACTGTATCTCATCATAACTGACACAACGCTTAGAGTTAGTAACATCAGAATTGTGAGCGGACTGTATCTCAGTCATAACTGACACAACGCTTAGAGTGAGTAACATCAGAATTGTGAGTGGACTGTATCTCAGTAATAACTTACACAACTCTTAGAGTGAGTTACATCAGAATTATGAGTGGACTGTATCTCAGTCATAACTGACACAACGCTTAGAGTAAGTTACATCAGAATTGTGAGTGGACTGTATCTCAGTCATAACTTAAACAATGCTTAGAGTGAGTAACATCAGAATTATGAGCGGACTGTATCTCAGTCATAACTTACACAATGCTTAGAGTGAGTTACATTATGATTATGAGCGGACTGTATCTCAGCCATAACTGACACAACACTTAGAGTAAGTAACATCAGAATTGTGAGCAGACTGTATCTCAGTCATAACTGACACAACGCTTAGAGTGAGTTACATCAGAATTGTGAGCGGACTGTATCTCAGTCATAACATACACAATGCATAGAGTGAGTAACATCAGAATAATGAACGGACGGTATCTCAGCCATAACTGACACAACGCTTAGAGTAAGTAACATCAGAATTATGAGCAGACTGTATCTCAGTCATAACTGACAAAACGCTTAGAGTGAATTACAACAGAATTATGAGCGGACAGTATCTCAGTCATAACTGACACAAGGCTTAGAGTAAGAAACATCAGAATTGTGAGCGGACTGTATCTCAGTCATAACTGACACAAGGCTTAGAGTGAGTAAGATCAGAATTGTGAGTGGACTGTATCTCAGTCATAACTGACACAACGCTTAGAGTAAGTTACATCAGAATTGTGAGTGGACTGTATCTCAGTCATAACTTAAACAATGCTTAGAGTTAGTAACATCAGAATTGTCAGCGGACTGTATCTCAGTCATAACTGACACAACGCTTAGAGTGAGTAACATCAGAATTGTGAGTGGACTGTATCTCAGTAATAACTTACACAACTCTTAGAGTGAGTTACATCAGAATTATGAGTGGACTGTATCTCAGTCATAACTGACACAACGCTTAGAGTAAGTTACATCAGAATTGTGAGTGGACTGTATCTTAGTCATAACCTAAACAATGCTTAGAGTGAGTAACATCAGAATTATGAGCGGACTGTATCTCAGTCATAACTTACACAATGCTTAGAGTGAGTTACATCATGATTATGAGCGGACTGTATCTCAGCCATAACTGACACAACGCTTAGAGTAAGTAACATCAGAATTGTGAGCAGACTGTATCTCAGTCATAACTGACACAACGCTTAGAGTGAGTTACATCAGAATTGTGAGCGGACTGTATCTCAGTCATAACATACACAATGCATAGAGTGAGTAACATCAGAATAATGAACGGACGGTATCTCAGCCATAACTGACACAACGCTTAGAGTAAGTAACATCAGAATTATGAGCAGACTGTATCTCAGTCATAACTGACAAAACGCTTAGAGTGAATTACAACAGAATTATGAGCGGACAGTATCTCAGTCATAACTGACACAAGGCTTAGAGTAAGAAACATCAGAATTGTGAGCGGACTGTATCTCAGTCATAACTGACACAAGGCTTAGAGTGAGTAAGATCAGAATTGTGAGTGGACTGTATCTCAGTCATAACTGACACAACGCTTAGAGTAAGTTACATCAGAATTGTGAGTGGACTGTATCTCAGTCATAACTTAAACAATGCTTAGAGTGAGTAACATCAGAATTATGAGCGGACTGTATCTCAGTCATAACTTACACAATGCTTAGAGTGAGTTACATCATGATTATGAGCGGACTGTATCTCAGCCATAACT
>CM017572.1:31042637-31311510 GCA_007844125.1 Sinonovacula constricta
AGTAGTAAAGTTAGGACAGATATAGTAGTAAGGATTGGACAGATATAATAGTAAGGATAGGACAGATATAGTAGTAAGGATAGGACAGATATAGTAGTAAGAATGGGAAAGATATAGTAGTAAGGATATGACATATATAGTAGTAAGGATTGGACAGATATAGTAGTAAGGATTGGACAGATATAGTAGTTAGGATTGGACAGATATAGTAGTTAGGATTGGACAGATATAGTAGTAAGAATGGGAAAGATATAGTAGTAAGGATCGGACAGATACAGTAGTAAGGATTGGACAGATATAGTAGTAAAGACAGGACAGATATAGTAGTAAAGTTAGGACAGATATAGTAGTAAAGATAGGACAGATATAGTAGTAAAGTTAGGACAGATATAGTAGTAAGGATTGGACAGATACAGTAGTAAGAATGGGAAAGATATAGTAGTAAGGATAGGACAGATATAGTAGTTAGGATGGGGCAGATATAGTAGTTAGGATTGGACAGATATAGTAGTAAAGACAGGACAGATATAGTAGTAAAGATAGGACAGATATAGTAGTAAAGTTAGGACAGATATAGTAGAAAGGATTGGACAGATATAGAAGTAAGGATAGGACAGATATAGTAGTAAGGATAGGACAGATATAGTAGTTAGGATGGGGCAGATAAAGTAGTAAGGACTGGACAGATATAGTAGTTAAGGTTGGACAGATATAGTATTAAGGATAGGACAGATATAGTAGTAAGGATAGGACAGATATAGTAGTTAGGATGGGGCAGATATAGTAGTAAAGATAGGACAGATAAAGTCGTAAATATAGGACAGATATAGTAGTAAAGTTAGGACAGATATAGTAGTAAGGATTGGACAGATATAGTATTAAGGATAGGACAGATATAGTAGTAAGGATAGGACAGATATAGTAGTTAGGATGGGGCAGATAAAGTAGTAAGGACTGGACAGATATAGTAGTTAAGGTTGGACAGATATAGTAGTAAGGCTGGACAGATATAGTAGTAAAGGGCAGGGCAGACACAATAACATACAGACAGGCAGAGCACACGCATAGAAAAAGATGCAGAAGAACAAGGATTTAAAAAATGACAAAAAATTCAAATTCATCACATGTTTGTTTTTTCAATTTCATCACATGTTTTTGTTAACAAAAGGAAATGTACATATTATTTTTAATAAACAGGACCCATCTGGCACCCATGCGTTGCCGTCTAAAAATGTATAGTGGGTACAGTAGAAAGAAAACTTCAAGCCACAAATATTAATAATTAAAGCGACGTTTTTTGTAAACTGTGTCCTCGCTTGCTCAGTGTTCAAGACTATTGTGAGTTCGAGTCCTGGTGATGTGTACCTTTTTTATAACAATAAAGCAATATGCTTTCGCAAATTCACCATCCTTTCGCTGCATTTTCCTTGCTATTTACCTAGCACAGATCCACATATTATTCATTATTCAATGAAATGACATAACGAATATAATAAATAATGTAACAACAGTACAGAGCACCTTTAGATACTTTAAGATCAGGACATACATTATGGGCATAAGACTACAAACTATTTACTCTTTGCGGAACATTTTTGTAGAATAAAAAAAATGTCCATCCTCCTAAAAGCAAAAGAAATACAGATACAGCAGTTAGGATAGGACAGATATAGTAGTAAGGATAGGCTGTCATATACACAGACAGTTCCTGGAATACAACTGAAATTAGAAACACAAATCCAGTGATTATTAAAAACATTTATTATCTGGACAAAAGGACCATCAGGTGTGCCAAGGAGGTGGCAGGCGTTATCTTCAAAAAGGGCAATGTCCTGCAGACCATGGACAGCAAACTTCTGGCATAGAAGGGCTTGGCCATGATTCATCTCTACATCAGTAAGCCAGGAGTGGGAATCTGAAATGAGCGAAATCATGCTATTAATACGGGATATATGTGTCACAGGTACAGACTGTCTAGAAACAGTAATTCTTTCACCCATTCGCTTCTTTGGTGCAGTAACCTTGACAATGAAGATATCGAGCAAAGCATGCTTTCTGACAAGTCTTTTTGTTGACTGGCTTGCAGAGGGAAGAGGGTCACATGAAGCAGTTTTAGAAAGCTCTGGGCTAGAGTGCTTGCTAAATGACTGTTCTGGAACTGGGTTGCTAAGAGAAGCAATAAAAGTAGGTGTAGCATCCTCAATGTAATCTTGTGCAGGTGACACCTCTGCCTGAATGGACGTGAAAAGCATACTTACCTCAGAATGCATAGTGTTTATACTTACGGCCTCTACCTCAGAAGGTTTACGATAGGGCTTGAGCTGGTCGTGTGGGACCATGCATTTAAGGACACTGCCATCAGCCACTTTTGCAAGTCTCACCCTTTGATGGTTGTCTATCTCTAGAATTCTGAAAGATGTAAGTAATAATATTTGATTCTTTCATTTTGACATGGCAGCTGTTACTGCATTAATAAATTAAATATGTCACACCATTTATATTTGTGAACTATAGTATACCAGAATGTACTGTCTGGAAGTATTAATCTTACATAATACATAGGTGAATAGGATTTGCATCTTAAATAGTGATTAACATAGTAAACTAAACTATATTAGGCCCTGTTTTATTAAATTTTGGACTTTTCCTACATCAATTTGCACACTATTCTTTATTGTCAAATAAATATAATAAATATTGAGTATCATCATTTTACTTGCTAATACAGGACAAGGAACCAAACGGTATCTTTTGAAGAATTGCAAAACAAAAAATTGAAAATGCATGTTATACTTGTAAAATTAAATGGCCATTCCTTACTCTCTGTAACAAAGTACAGTGGTATAATTCATCTGGTCAACTAGCCAAATATCTAAAAACGTTAAAGATTACCGAATCCTAATGTTGCATGCAAAATTTCATTTGGTTTGTGGCAAAGTATGACCCTTATGACACCTGAAAGTTGTGAATGAAAGAACAGCAGGCAGCTGCCTTGGTAAAGGTGACGTTCTTTACAGGCTCACTGGAACACTTCCTTAAACAAGCTGTCATTATATTTACAAAGTGGGAACTAACAACAGAACGATACCTGTAAGGTCCAGTCCACTTTTGCGCCATTCTGTCCCCCTTCCTTCCAACGTTCTTTATGTCACGTCGTAGGACTAAGTCTCCCTCCTTAAACTGGAACACCTTAAATCCTTTGAACAGCTTCTTCTCATACTGTGTCTTCTGTTTTTCCTGAGTATTATTATTATTTTTTAGGACCTCATCTTTAACAGCTGCTGCTTTTTCTCTAATGCTGCTTATGTAGGCTTCCTGTTCATCTTCAGTGATGGTTGGTGGTATAATGAAATCCTCTTCGTCTGGTGTGCCTTGTAGTTTTATATTGTTGATCTCGTTAGGTTGGCGGTGAAACATCAGAAAAAATGGAGTAAACTTGGTTGTGGTCTGCCTTTGGGTCCTCATGCTGTAAGCAACAGCCTCAAGGTGCTGGTCCCAGTCATCTTGTTTCTCGTTGATTAGTCTGCTGAGGCGTTCCTTTAGGGTCTGGTTAGTCCTTTCATCAAGGTCGTTCGTATGTTGATGATAAGATGAAGTCACAAGTCTCTGTGTTTTAAATTCGGCAGCAAGTTTCTCATTAAGATGGTTCACGAATTCCTTTCCTCTATCACTCAAAAGCTTCTGTGGGGCTCCATACCTACCACAAAACGTAGCACAATGTGTAATTAATGCAGCCATTTTGTTAATTCTTTGATATTGATAAACAAAATACATTACCTTTGTTGCAGCTTATTTAATACTAATTATATGCACATTTATTTGGATCTTTCTTAATGTCTGAATATTTATTTGTATTAAATACATGTCATAATAGTATGTGTTTTTAAGGGGTTTCATGGAATTATTTCTGGCCTTACTTTTATTGTAATCTTTAGCCAACACAAATTTTATTTATTTTATTTTTTATTCAGTTGTATAAAGAGGTAATGGTACAACCAAAGATCTATACAACAACCCAATTTGCTTCACAAACACAGACACTTGTATTAAAACGTCTAGACTTGAGCCAATTATCACAAGCTTTATCAATGTCATTGAAAAAAATAAATAAAAGCATCAATTTTCCTCAGCCATGAGAGGGTATCAAAAGTTTTGTGACTGGAATACAACATATGATTTTCGATAGATGAAAAAATTGATGGGAACAATTGTCTAATCATTAGATAAACAATTAATTGATAATGACTTTCCAAATAATTTTTTAAAGAATTTACTACATTTTCGCACTGCCAACATGATATACATGTTTCAACTGTGCCATCCATATAAACCCACTTCTTCCTAGCATCACCTGCTTCCAATGATCATTTGATGTGTTGCATAACAATGTTCCCTAATTGCAAAGTGGTTTTGCCCCTACCACCCTCCCCCCACTGTGATCTAAAAAAAGCAGAGTGCTACTCCTCTCTTACCATGAATGGTGGGGGTGGGGGTAAGTGGGTGGTTGAGCCCAGAAGATGGTAACTGTAAATTAGTTGGGAATACAGATATAAGTATTCACCTCTGCATTTGGATCAACACTGTTAAAACTTGAGATTGCCTAAAATAAATAAGTTAAACCATAAATATTGCAACAACCATTTAGTTTAGCCAGTTTTGTATGAAATAGTATTTAATATATACTTTGCTTGGATGAATTTTGAAAAGTTACCAATTACAAGAGTTATCACTCAAAAGGTATAAATGATTTATTATTTATTATTATTTATCAACTACAAATCTAGTAATCATTTCCACTTCATAAAATAATACAAGAAACCATGCAATTTGAAGCTAAATAACTAACAATGGCAAAATGTGGGGAAATAAATCTCACCTGTAAACAAAAGTGCGAATGCCTTTGCAGACAGCATCAGCTGATTTGTCTTTCAGGGGAAAAAACTCGACATATTTTGTGAAATAGTCTGTCAATGTTAGAATGAACTTATGCCCGCTGATACTTTCTTTCAGAGGGCCAACGAGGTCCATTCCAACCATATACAAGGCTTCCTTAACAGGGATAGGCTTAAGCTGTGGGGCCATAACCTTTAACTTTTGGTGTCGCTGACAGGAGTCACAGTGGCTGATCTGAAAAAAAAAAGCCATTAGGTTGTTGCCAATACATATCCAAGGACATGGCATAAAATGTACATATTCAAGGACATGGCATAAAATGTACATATTCAAGGACATGGCATAAAATGTACATATTCAAGGACATGGCATAAAATGTACATATTCAAGGACATGGCATAAAATGTACATATTCAAGGACATGGCATAAAATGTACATATCCAAGGACATGGCATAAAATGTACATATTCAAGGACATGGCATAAAATATACATATCCAAGGACATGGCATAAAATGTACATATTCAAGGACATGGCATAAAATGTACATATTCAAGGACATGGCAGAAAATAATCAGATGACCAATGGAACTCAAGGTTATGCAGGGTCAATCATTTGTGTTTCCAAAATAAGCTTTCTCACAACTTTGTGTTTAAGCAAATAGGACATTCATAAACTATTCAAGATAAAGTAAAATTAAAAAAAACACACACACTCACACACACACAAATAAGAACCCCAAAAACAACATTAAAATGGATGGTTTCGTATAAGCTAAGTTGTTTGGTAAAAGATTTTTTAAGTGGCCAAAATGACTGCCCAGGGAAAATTAAATTGTAAATAAGAAATCACTAAATTAAATGCAATTTTATTAATTGACAGCAAAACTATCAACTTTCCAAAATTTAAAAATAATTAAGATTTCAGAATCATACCCAGTCAGTAACGTCCTTACTGATTCCTTTCAACCAGTAACGCACTGTGATACTGGCTACGGTAGCATTTATACCACAGTGGCCTGCATGAGGCATGTTGTGAGAATGATACAAGATCTGGTCTCTGTCTAAAGAGTTGGTTATTACTCGAAGTTTCTGCTTGTCTTTAATGTAAAACAACATTTGCCCTGAAAAAAGTAATAATAATGAAAATATGAACAGTTTACAAACAAATGTTTTTGTCTTTTAATATCTTTAAATATAGGTTCCATAATATTATAATATAAAAATAGCTTTAAATAAAATGTAGTTATTTTTTTTTTAAATACACAAATTTAAAACACAAACAAACACACACTTGTGTAATAAATTATGCCTGTTATTTTTTTAATCCCTTTTCATGTTATTATTGTACAATTGAAGACATGTCATTGACAAATATGATAACAGGTTAATATCTTGGCTGTATATGAATGTTTAATGTAGTATTCTTTACTTATGATATTACAGTAAATGTTAAAACTGTTAGGTAATTAAAAATATTTAACAAAAAGAAACTTTTCTCATTTATCACTTTGATTGTATCATGCAATTTTGAGGTGAAGAAAAAGAAGATTAAAATCTGATATTGTTAAGTCCGTACCATGACTGGAAGAGGTGGATAAGTTGAAGACATCATAATTTAATCTTTTTGTTGCACAACCTACATTGATTTTGATGTGCTAGTGCCATTAATGCATCTATGGTACACAAACATATATACATTGAAACCAGTCTTGTTTAACAACATAAACCTTTGCTTATATGATTATAAGTATATTATTGCGTGATCCATTACACTTATTTGTCCAACAGTGCAAAAACTATTTAAGAAACACCCTTTTAGGTTATATTAATATATGATTAAAAATGTGCCAGAATGCACAGGCAGTCTTGTAAAATACCTTTTACTCTAAATGACAACAGCCTCCTCCACCTGGCAAGGCAGCACTTTACATTCTCATAAGTAATAAAACTATTTTTAATTTCTCTATCATTAAAACATTCTAAATAAGCCCAAATTATTAAAAAAGTTTTAAATACAATATAACTTTATTGGAAAAAAATCTTGGCTCACAGAATATTACATTCAACGAGTACATTTAACAATTAACAACTAATAAATCATCGCATTGCAGATGTATGACAATTCAAGTAAATGATATTTTTGCTCTTTTTATTAGAATTGTTTTAATAAAAATCTCATTTATATTATGTAACAGTTATTACAGCAGTACTGTGGCTATGATGATACTGCAAAATAAGTTTTTATTATTTGGGAAAATAGAAATGAAAGATAATAATAGTAAATATAATGATTCACTGTTCTGTAGTAAAAAGAACTTCAGATAATTTTAGAACTACTGGTGCATCACGTAATAGTTCAAGACCACCCACAATGAAGTGTTTGGTCATAATTAGAATTGAATGGAAGCCATCGAGGGGCAAAGAATTTACTGGTATTCAGTTATAAAATTGTCAAAAAGACTGGAAGTGGTAAGAAATGTGGTTAATATCAACTTTTAAATAAGCCAGCTATATCAATGTATTAAATGAAATTTCATGGTTTCATTAAATTTTAAATTATCAGTAAATTGCATTTCACTTTGCAGTCTCTGAATGAGCGAAAAACATTTTACAATTTTATTATATGGTCATAATTTGAATTGTGTTTTTCATCCCAATACAAGGGGATATTTAAAAAATGCCATCTGCAATGATTTAAAGCATATATTTGCTAATTTTGCAACAAAAGCTCAGAGATGATAAAGAAAACTGACCAGACAAGAGAACTAAAAAGAAATAAACTTAAAAATGATAATGGTTATAATCATTTATAATGTGACCAAGCATGTGATCAAGTTTATGTATTAAGCTTCAAGGATAATCCTTCCAAGAAATGAGCTAAAATTGTATAATTGCATAATATCAATGCAAATGAAGACATTAAAGTAAAGGCTGTAATAAAGTACTTATATATACTTACCCTAAGTTGATGCTTGTATTTTGTTAAGTTTGGCTGGAAGCATCTCCTGAAAAGTAAACTTCACTACAAAGAAATATGTTCATTTTTAAATGTTTTACATGAGAAAATTTCAACAATGCCAATTGTCACGCTTTTGCTCCATTTTTATTCATATTAAATTAAAGGTTTAAGCAATGTTTTTGTTGATTTTAATTATTTAATACAAGTTCTTTATAATAAAGAATGTATTGTATTCCTAGTCTTTTATGAAAAAAAAATTTGTTTTCTGTTAAAACTGTATTTTAACTGGTATTTTTCAATATTATCTTTAACCTAAAAGAGTAAAGCCCTGGTGGAGAGATGCTTTTGAGATTTAAAACAATGTAGATGTGCACCTCCTTGTAAATATTTTTAAATGGACATCAAACAGACTTTAATTTAAGTATACTCGAACTCTGTATTATCGACGCATCTCTAGTACAGACGTATTCCGAGTACTTCAACACGCAAATCAACACAGAATGGCTTTGACCTAGATTTCTAAAAATTAATTGATTTTATGGTAAATTTTTGATTAAGAGGTTAGTTGTCCTTTACAAATTCAAAGTTTATAAGTTGATATTGTAATGCATTCACATCATAGATAAGACAAACAAGTATGACGATAATACAGTGGTCCATGCTAATTTAATATATCGTCCTCTAGATGCAATTTTAAGTTATGTTTACTTTTAAATTTTAATATGTTAAACGTAATATTAAAACTCTATTGATCCAATACGTTTAACATATTAAAATTTAAAAGTAAACATAACTTAAAATTGCATCTAGAGGACGATATATTAAATTACTTAAATTAATCCTTGCAGGGTGAAGTGATGGTTCAGGGTCAAGAAGGCCCAAAACCAAGACGGCCCGGTCCAAGACGGCCCACTTGGTGAGTCAAGACGGCCTAATGTGGTGGGTCAAGAAGGCCCACTTTGGTGAGTCAAGAAGGCCCAATAGCTTTTTAATAGTAGATGTATACATAATATGATACATTGTACTTTTTTGTTGTTTAAAACAAAAAACTTCATAAGACACCGATTGCAATTAAGAATATAAATGATAAAATTACATCAATTTAGTTTTGAAAATAAATTAACCCTGTAATTGTCCGCTAATTGTTGTGTCTTTCCAAGAAACTTTAGAGGAGTCGCCACAATAGAAAAATCGCTGTTTTTTTTTTTAAATTGCAATTAAGAAAAATATGTGATAACAACACTTTACTTTTGAAGTTAAACTTACCCTGTAAGTGTCCGCTAATTACTTTGTCGATTTAGGAAAGTTTACACGAGTCGGCACAATCATCAATTTGTTAATCGGAAATGGTGTGATAAACAATTAATTATGCTAAAATGACTACATAGTTAAAATATACTTATCTGATTCACTATGATGCATCTTCTTCATCAATGGCCAGTTTCTTTGCATATTTGATATAATCCAACATACATGAGGCACTGGGTCATTGTACTATTAGAGTTAAAACAACAGCTATATAAACACCTTAACATTCCCATTGTAAACACTGCCACAATTAAAAATTGCGAGAAGTGTTGAGTAAGACTAGGAGTACATTAAGTTTCTACATATTAATAAGGATTAATACAATTTATGGCTGTATTGATAAAGTTGTACAACCTTAATCAGAAGCTTAAAATATTATATCTTGTGGGGATATTTTACTAATCATGAATAATCCAGTATCTCGACTAACTAGCAGTATCATCCAGTATCTCGACTACCTAGCAGTATCATTACTCGTAGCAAAAATTAGGCCTATGCTGCAAACCGTCTTTCAATCAAAGCAAATTGAACTGTACTGTAGCGTAGATCTACTTCCAGAATTGCTTGTCATAAAATTACTATTATTTTTTTAAATATCCGCAGCAGGTATCTGGACGAAGTGGTAGTTTAAAAAATGCCTATCCATGATCTTATTTATGTTAACTGATTATTCTGATTATGTTAATTTAATTGAGAAATTCCCGTAGAGAAATCATAAATGTAACTTCTAACACAGCTGCCATTTTTGTCTACTTCGCGCATGCGCACATGCTTCAGAAGATACTTTTTCTACGGGGAACATTCAACACGCGACACCGGCCTGGCTACTGCCGAGACGAAACTAAACTTCCGGTATGACTAAAGTGCGGAAATGAGTTAAATAGCGAAAAGGAGTTTCGCGGAAAGGAGTTTTATTTTTATTGCCGTGCTTGCAAACAAGGACGTATTATTCGATTGCTGTTATAATTTTATGTTTCAATAATACTGTTAATTAGACACTTTATGTTCGTGCCTTTTTGACATTAGCAAATACCTAAGAACCGACGATGAACAAAGATAGGAGCCCACTTTTAGGCCCATTGGTCAAACTATCTTTAAGTCATACTAGGGCAGTATGACGGGGTCACGATAAAATACGAATGTATGTGCTGATCCTTAAATAAACCAGTTATAGATAGATTGAAAGATTGTCTTATAATACAACTGAAGGGCATGAATTAATGTTATCTTGGCGTTATTGACATGGCCATAAAAGCAATTTCTTAATCAACATGAGGGTTGTGTGTCCAGTTGTTTGACCCAAACCTAAAATGCGATAGAAATACATGAGAGCTAAATGTTAATCATGCAATTATCTAATGAATAGACCATTGTAAATACCTCCACTGCTAAGCCTAATTATCACCTCTAATTAACCCATTACCCCATTCCCTGTACAAATCATATATGGTACGACCTTTCCCAAAATGGTACGAGTATTCCCGGTACGAGATCGTAATGGTACGACTATTCCTGTACCCGTTTGACCCAGCTCATCAGAAGTTCATATTAAATAACTAAATTAAATAATCAAACTACTTTATTATATTACTAATTAAGAATTTCCTTGCTTAAGATAATCCCGATGCGTAAGCACTTTCTCTACACTGTGTATCTCTAAAGTATTATAATAAAAAAAGTTATTAAATGTTTGCTTAGTGTAATGTACTTCACAATTTTGCAATTTAGTAGACTCATATATTCGAAAGACAAAAAGTTCGTACTAACAAATATAAGCCATTGTAATGTCAATTTTATACAAAAACATGTCATATACTGTGTTAGTCTGGATTACCTGCCCTTTGTCTAAACACAAAGGGTCAGGCACAAACGAAATAATGGGGGCGGCGATGAAATCGCTAAGTTTACGAGCTAATAGCAAAAGGCGGGTCATTGGGATAGTATTGATTTTCTGGTCAATATCAATGTTGTAGTTTTCATTCGTGTAAAGCGTTGTTAAGGAGCTATTACTTATGATGAGATTTTACATTCCTGACAAGTTGAATATTTTTCGGACAAATTTACGCAGTGTAATTTCGGACAATATTTATTTAATTGTTTAATACTAAGTTAAAAAATAATTTAAGTGAAAATTTCAGTTCCCCATAATTCCTTCATTAGGTAATTAATATTGGAAATTTTTACATCTGTGTGAAATGCATTCATAGAACATTTCTTTTATGCAAAAATAAGTCATTTTAAAACAAAAGTATAAATGTAATGGTGTTAAGAAAATTTTTAATAATTTTAAGTTTTGACTTAAGATGCTTTGTGAATACGGCCCCTAGGAGTGGCATGTTAAATTTGGTAAAGAGATCTTATTATTACTTTATTATCGCCATTTTCACTATATTTGTCCATTTTTAAACTTGATCATGTTATACAGTCCCATAGAAGTTATAAGTAATAGGTTTGCAGCAAAAAATATATTTTATGCAGCTAGGATGTTGTTTTAGCTGAAAAATGGTATGTAACGTGACAATATGCACTGTGTATTAATTTGAAGAGCTAAAAATGATGGTTTTTCGGCATTATGTTGTATCATTTAAATATTACTAAGATTGCATAGCAAAATATTATATTTTGCATTAACAATTTATACTCATTGGTTATATTTCACTATAAACATTTCTTTCTAGTTTAATTAGCTTTTTGTTTCATCAATTTTTAAGAAAAAAAATAAAAAAATTGACAGGGGTTTGTATACAAGTAGAGTTTGTTATACATTTTGACAATTTCTTTCAAACTGAAATTAAGAAGCCAATGAAATGAAAAAGAAATTAATATTAAAATGATTTGCAGTTTATTTTTCAAGATTTATATGTATTTAACACAAATACATACCTAACTTTGAACTAGCTTTTGTGTGCAATGTTTTTAATTATGTCATTCCTGCACACCTGCAAAGGGTAATATTTTGTAGTGTCTACAACAGAGCTTCACACATTACAAAAACAGGAGATACAAAGTTTACTTTGCTGTTATATAAATTGCCTTGGGCACATGTTTCTACAATCCAAGCGCTTTCACCAAATGCCTTAAAGTTTTTTCGCATTTAATGAAAAGCTTTGTTTGCAACGGTGTAGTGTCCGCAACATAAATATTAATATGCTTCTAAATAAGGCATTTTTCATGTTCTCAAAGTTGTTTTTGCTAATAAATGTTTGGTTTGATTGCAGTTATATAAAAAAAGTGAAATAAATATTATTGTCTAGTCTGATTTTCTGCCAAACAGGACATAACAGTGAAATTAATGTACTTCTAATATGGGCCAATCAGGATATTCAATGTATTTTAACATATATAATGTATATACCAATTGAATGATGAAAGACAGTCCAGGTAACTTAAAAGAAATAAAAAAGATGTGACTTATCTGAGACCAGAAAAAGGGTTTACACATTTATTTTTTTTTAATTATGTGTTACGGACACTACAAGATGTCTTTCATCCTTCATGTACCAATAATAGGTCTTATTGTTGAAGAACTGATAAAATAATACTTCTATTTTAAAAAGCTTTATCTCAAAAAGCTTAATTGATACCAATTGCAGTCAGGATCAAACACCATTTTTGCATTTATCATCTTAATCACATCAATATAAGTTGGTCATTCAAAGGGAGTACTGTTGTAAGAATTCTTAAAAAATCTGGGCTTACCAGTATGTTGATTTCTCTTTTGTTTTTGCCAGACAACTGAACTATTTAGATATGCAAATTAATAAATCGATAGACTATTTACATGAAACATGCATATAATGATATAACATTATCTAATGAAAAATAAGAAGTTAAAATTAAGCCTAAATGTCAGTTAATGTGTAACATAATACTAATATGGCAACTTATATTAACACGAAGTCTGGTCAGTATAATTATTATTTATGTACAGTGAGTTAGTTCTTCTATGCACTAGGAACTGGGGCAAACATTTATGCATGATAATTCTAAATCAAACTACGGTATATGATTATCAAAAACATAAGCAAGTTAACTGCCATTCCTTGTCATCACCAGCAATGTCATTTGAAATGTTTTAAAATATTACTGTGTGCATGTATACTCAACTCACAGGGAAATTCTTTTAATGCCTTTTTTTTTGTTATTTCTTTTAGATCTGATTAATGGAATTTGTTAAAAATGATTAGAGTGTTCATCATTATTTTGATTTTTTTTTGTTTAATAACAATGTCAGGTATACAGAAAGGTATTATTGCCACTAATTTGGTTTTCATTCAATTTGATTTTTTAATAACAATATTAAATAATGATTTAAGAGAATAGAGTGTGTCATTTACACAACTAGTGTGACATTTGCCAATTTTTTTCCTTTGAAACAAAAATTAACAAGAAATGCTATTATAACATGAAATACTGCTAATGTTTCTGTAAGAAAAATCACCAGGAAGCATGAAGTCCAAACAAATGAGTGCAAAACACTTACTTAATTTGACTTAGCATTTGCATATTCATTGTTATTATTTGCTATCAGTTTTTAAGTGTTTTTATATAAATTAACAACATTAAAACACACAATTTTATCTTCAGTAATTTAGGAAAACTATTTTTTAAAGTTTGCATTGATTTAAGACAACAAATCTGAAGTTTCTACAACATTTAAGACTCCTTATTTTTTATGTTCACTTATTTGTTAGTTTGTATGTTCTACTCTTCAGTTTTTGCATTTTGGCATTGTAAAGATTCTATTAAAATTATTCTATCAACACAAAAATGAGGAGCATGTGTCTAGGTGGATCAGAAAGTAAGAATAACAGTACATATTGTGCAATTCTTAGAATGCCCTAATTTTGAAATAGTGCTCTTTCATACACATGGTAAATGATGAAATATTCAAGTAAGTTAATAAAATGACATAACAAGGACAATATCTTTGATTATATTGTAACATTTACATTTAAGATAATATATGTAGTGTCCGCATTGCAATATAATACTTTCTTAATAAACATAACTAAAACACATTCGTATTGATCACAATGCAAAACAAAATCATTTTATAATCATTTTACAAGAGAACTTATGATCACATATCCGAAATATCACAATCTTCGTATTTGTCCGAAAAGTACTCAACTTATTGAAATTTAAAAAAAAAATAACATACGGAAATGCTCCACGAAAAGAAACCTTATCTTTAAGAATTTTATATATACATATCGATTGAAAATTGAACAATATCCCGATGAAATACTTTTGAAAGTATTTGGTTAACTTACAGCTATCATTGCGTCGGCCATTGTTTCGTCAATGCCAGACTTCTATTATGTTTACAATAGAAGCTGGGAACCAGACTAATACTGTGTCACATTAGCATTGTATTAATTTGTATGCCAAGTCGTATTGCAAATGAAGAGTCTTCCAGTCGGAAATATGACTCCTATTCGCTACTTAGTCATACACCCACCCAAATCATAGGTGAAGGTCAATCTATGGTTCCCAGCGTCTTGCATGTGTCGTACAGAAGCGCCGGATCAAAGAACAAAATCAGAATGAGGCAGTCACTTCCTTGTCTTACATTAAATGGCGAATCTGTGGGCGTAGTTGTTTAATTGAATGCATAAATACATTGAAGCAACATTGAGTGTCTGTGATTGTGTTAGAATAGATCATAGTGGCCTTCCAGCTGCCAGCATTTTCAGCCAGACCGAGTGTAACAGACGACGCTTGTTGGTAATATCAATGCATCTTCCGGGTTGTGACAACTTGTGTGCAGGACCGTGGACCAACTAGTGGCCCCAGCCAAGTTCTTTTTTTGGCGGATAAGATACCATAAGCTTTCCATATCTTTGGACCTATGTTCTTACTGTATGGCAAGTCGTGGATAAAATCAACTTAATGTCTTTCATATACATTACATTTTATAAAAAAATGGTTTTCTTATTACAGTGTAAATTTATCTTAAACTGCACCTTTCTGGATATCAGCATGTCCTTTCAATTAAACAATGAGTTCTTAAATGAAGCAACACTTGTAATCAGACTTATATTTTCATTTCATTACAGTTTGATTATACATTGTCCATAGGGGTTCCGGTCGAGTCGTACCTCGGGTCATTTCGTACCTGCTTTTTTCGGTCACTTCGTACCTGCGGACGGGTCACTTCGTACCTTCGGATGGGTCACTTCGTACCTATCAATTCTGTAAGTTTTCTATTGGAAATGATTAATTGAAGATAAATTTGAATTTGATATTACAATATTTATTAATTAACTTGCCGTTTTTTGGTAGACGATTTCAATAATAAATATTAAAACTGTGATATAAAACGAGCTGTTAATGTTATACTTTTGTTGAAAGTTATCAATTTGATATAATTGTGTAGGTTTGTTAAAATAAATAATTTTTTATTTAATAAATAATAAAATTGGATAAACGTAAATATAATACAGTAAAAAACAGATAAATTCTTTAATCTATTGCTAATGCAGTTTCTCACACTTCATTTAATTAGCGTGTTTGGACCGTTCAAACTCGTGTTGGGCTAATTGTAGCTATTATGTAATCACTTAACATTAATTATTGAGAGTTGTATTAATTGGCGGCACACTTTCTTTTAGTTCCTAATCATTGGTGAATAGTTTTTAAAGAATGATTTCATTGCATTGATTGGCAGCTCACTTCTTTAATAGAGTGAATTCGGTCATAAATATTGGTATAAAAGTAAGACTGCAATGTAACTGGGCAACACACAGGCAATCATGTCTATAGTGTACTTATGTGTGCATTGCTCACGCAGAGTCTTAAACCACCACCAGGCCATTGCATGTGACCTGTGCAGCAGTTAGCAGCACAGAGGATGCGGCGATACATGTTAGCTAAATTTAAATTGTACTTGGAGTGCTAGGTTAAAATGTTTTGTTAATTTATAAAAAGAAAATTAACAAGTATTTATATAACTCATTAAAAAATGACATATTTTATAATTACAGGGATTTCTCGGTACACCTATGGAAGGAGAATTGAGCAGTATTAAGCGCATTAAGTTAACAGTGTTAATAAGGCTTTTTTTATTTGTAGAAAATCAAGAAGATGATGCCAAAGACTCCTGTTGTCTCAAGCTTCATGCTTGATTTCGAGGCGGCAACCTGGCAGGCGTTGAGTAAACTTATTACATCGATACAAATAATAAAACTTACATATATAATTTTACAACATTAACAAAATGTGTATAACATTATACAACTGTGTATTAATGTTTCAGGGACTTGGATTAGCAACGAGCTACAGAGACGACGTGGGCTGTCAGAAAGTTATCAAAAGGTTGCTATCTTTGCCGCTTCTCCCAGCACAGCACATTGAGGCGTGATTTGAGGAACAGAAACAGATTTCCAATGGAAATCAAGGAATGATGCAACTCTGTTCCTACATAGAGGACCAGTGGATAAATGGCAGTCTGTGGACTCCAACGGACTGGACCGTGTACGGCATGCTCGTGCGCACGAACAACGACTGTGAAGGATAACACCGTTACCGTTACTTTGTCCATTTTGGCAATATAAAATATAACTAACTAACTATACCAACTATAACTTTATTAACAAAATGTTACTACTATGTTCTTTTTTCAGGTTGGCACAAACGTCTAAATAGCCGCCCTCCAGCCCCGCCCCCTTTCTTTGTTCTGGTAAAAAAGTTGCATGAAGAGGCTAAGTATGTAGAAGAACAGGTTCGTCTTGTGTCAGAAAGGAAACTTACAAAGAAATTAAGGAAGGGCCACAAGACGATGCAAAAACAGATTTGCGGTTACTGGGAGAAGTACTCAACAGGCGAGCTTGCACCCATTGAGAAGTACAATCCCGTGTAAAAAGGATTTAAATAGACGGCCGTGTGAACATTTATATTTTGTTTCTGTGAACTTTTCTTCCGTAATGTATTGTCGCTTTTTTATGTGCAATTTTTAATGTTGACAGATGTAAATAATGTGACAACGCTTGATTACTTTTATTCATTATCTATCATGTTAATGTGATGTTGTGTTGTGTAAATAAAGGTTGCTTGACAAAACTTGTACTCGTGTCTAATATAAAATGTGCTATTGTGTTATGTATATAAAACAACTATTTGTTTCTTTTATTATTCAAAATTTATTGTTCTCTGTCTTCTTCATGTGCTATCGATTTAAAGTAAATAAATGTCCAACCATCAAATTTTCAAATTATTGTACTTGTTTTATTTTATGTTTATGCACATTGTGTAATGTAAATAAAGATGACATCTATTGTTTTCCAACTGTATTTATTCGTTATCTTTTACTTTCATTTACTAATGGGAAATGTAAAAGTAAACCACATACATGTATCGGTTAACCCAACTTTATTGTGAGAGGCATGATATGCTTTTTACACCACCGCTAAGTGTGAAGAGAAACACCCTCAAGAGAGGTGCGAAACCCGTTTGTCTATACACACAAATAGAGGTACGAAGTGACCCGTCCGAAGGTACGAAGTGACCCGTCCGCATGTACGAAGTGACCGAAAAAAGCAGGTACGAAGTGACCCGAGGTACGACTCGACCGGCTCCCGTCCATAGCCGGTGGGTTTTGATTGGAGCATTTAATTCTGCTTCTGGGCAAACAGTATCAAGGTTAGCATCAGTTGTGATTTTGTTCCTTATTTTTCTTGCATATTTATTTCAAATGCCCATCGACTATAATGTACCCTTTCCTGCACTAGAAGTGTATTTGCATCTTAATATGATTTACAAATGCTATGCGCTTTCTGTTTACTGTCATGAATTAGAATAATCATAAGACAGTTGGAATCTATTAATGAATGCACATTTTCAATAGATCTTCACATTGCCTGGTTTGAATTAGATTTCCTGATAAACTTAAGCTGAATTTAATTGTCACAAGTGATAGGGTAAAAATATTCTGCCATTGTCACAGACTGTAGTTGGTTAAATATCACAAAGCCACAACCAACTGAAGTCCGACTTAAAGCATACACACTATACAATAATTATGCAAAGCCATTTAATTAAAACAAATTGAATCATTTATTTAAACATTATTGTGATAAGATTGAGTTATTGTGTTTCCTACTCAAAAAGCTGGGTGCAGGTTGACTATTGGCTAGTTAGCAAAACATACCCCTTGTTCTTGCAGCACAGACTTCATACTGTTAGAAATCTTGTGCCAGATAGTATGGCGACAGCATTCAATACAGAGAAGTGGAGTGATGAATATAAAGATGCCAAATGTTCCATTTGTGCAAAGGACAACAAAGACGAGATTGCAGATCATTACTGCTATGACTGCAATAAACATCTGTGTACATCTTGCTTAGGAACTCACAATAAATTCAACGAAAATCACAACGTAGTGCAAGGACTTGGAGATGGCAAAGATGTGCTAACTGAGAAATGTGGGGAACACACTGATGAGTTAATTACATTGTACTGTCGCCAGCACAACAAACTGCTGTGTAGGAAATGTCACCTCTTGGATCACAGGTCAGTTGTTTGCTTTGAAGGTGGTATCTAACAATTTGCCCATATCTAATGCATGAAGCAACATCTTACTCCTGTTCTGGGAATTGTGTGCCTAGTTGTGGCATAAACTTATACTTTAGTTTAAGTTAAAGCTGTGACCACAGTTCAGCTAAAAATAGATATCGATTTCAGAGTTGATTACCTGGATGATCATGAAACATGATCTTAAAAGTAATTGGCCACAGGGTTTTCTTAGTTTAAAATAGCTAACTGTGCAGTGTGGCTTGGACAAGAAATACATTTGTGTAATAACAAGTGGGGCATTGTGCATATCTTTTCAGATATTTGGTAGCTTTAGAGAAAAGAATCGTGCAAACTGTCAAATACCACCTTAAACAAAATGTAATTGTTTAAGAATAACCTCAAGGGTCAGTCAATTTAAAAGCTGTATGCTCAGTTATAAACTGTATTATTTACGACACATAAGCAGGGACAGCCAAGGATTGTTTTAGTGTGGTTGGGTGGTGGTGGGTGGGGGATCCACGCAAGAGACATGATGTATAATCTTATTTTTTTTCAAGGGAAACTGAGGGAAGAGTTCCAATTGTCAAATTGAGTGAGAACCATAGGTACAAGTAGTGTAAGGGGGTCAGGGTGCATGCTCCCACAGGAAGAGTGTTGACAGCTAAAAGCCAACTAGTGTAATCTCCTTCATTTTACATGCTTAACAGACCTTTATAGAAAGATTTTTACTAAAATAACAGCGTTTTTTTTTCCTTCTTTAGCCGAGTCCGGTAAACGGACCCGTTCCCAATCGGTACCGGTCTTTCCCAATTTTGCGACCGGACCCTTCCCAATTCCGGGAACGGACCCTTCCCAATGACGCCGAAGAAGAATTTTTCCATATTTCATCAAAAACAACCCACAAAAAAGTCGAAAAAAATCAAAAACAAACAAAATTCCGTTCAATTCTTACTCATTTTCACTTACGCCGCTAGGATCGAAAAGTTATAGGTACGAACAAAATGTTAAAGACTGGTTTGCAATATCTAATGGCAAACCACGAGGTATGAAAATAGAAACATAAACCAGTCGATTCACAGAATATGTGACGCGCTGTGGCAAAAACAATGACGCGATGGTATTTCCCCAGTTTGGAATACGCTGATTGGCTAACAGCGAGAAATTCCTTTACCGTAAATCGCATTTTCTGTTGACGTAAAAAAAGGCATGGCTGCTACGAAATTTTAAAATGACAATCGTCCAATCGTCCAAATTATTCAGAATTTATGCATGTATAGCTTGCGTACAATAACCCCGACTTGACCTTTATGCAAGAATATATTATCTATCGAATACGAACGCAAAATTAGTTATCCGTGATTGATTTTCATTTGCATGCGTAAATTGCCGAGGTGGAAGGAAGGCGTGGTATTGATCGTATATAGGTGTGAGCTAGATCGTTAAAAGATGCTAATATTTAAGGTCAAGTCGGGGTTATTATACGCAAGCTATAATACTTCACTAAAAGCGTATTATGAAATAGCAATGGATAACTTTTAAATACAAGCATTGTTTTTCAAAAAACCCAGTAGAATTTGAGTTAAATCATGCACGTTAAGATGTCTAAAACCTTTAAATGGCACATCGTCTCGAATTTTGATCCCATGTTTTTTTTTTCTGTTGCCGTTTTGGTCCCGATTGAGAATTGTTTTTCTAAGTGAGTAATCAATATTTTTAATGTTATAAACAGAAAGACTTCAGTTTAGATGGTTATATTAATAACAACACTGGTCACAACAGTCTGAAACAAAACTGAAAATTGTCATTTACTGTATTTTTAAGTGGGTGGGGAATGATGATGTATACTATTCATTAGTGCATAACATTTCATAATTATAAATTAAGTTGCTTGTTTAGACAAGTTTATCTAGACAGTTTTTATAACAGTGGTTAACATTAAATATCTTTTATGTGTACACATTCTTTCATCAGTAAATTATTATACTTGTTTTTATATCTACAGAATAAATCAAAGGCAGCCCCAGGGTGAGCCACAACAGTAAATACTACCGCAAACGACTAAAAACCGATCATTTTTTTAAAAACTTTTTCTACATCAAAGTGATATATTTTATTGCACCATCACTTTGCTGAAACATTATCATGTTTTCAAATAAACATGCTGATACAAATATTTTAAGACTTTTTTTTCACTTTATTCCTCTCAAGTCAATAAACTTACATACAAAGAATGCTAACCATTCACATTTATGCAAATATTGCAATATATTCACCTTGTACATGAAATTCCTAATTAGCCTAATTTTACGACGCGAAAATTCCCAATTTGGCACTTTTCACGATTCGAAAAATTCCCAATTTGATGGTACCGGACCCATTCCCAATGGGGCAAAAAAAACAGCTGAATAAGTTTTTTCAATAATTCTAGGCTATTGCTGCATGCTGGTTTATTGCGATGCTGTACGAAGTTAATACTGTATGTTGATACATAATGAACATACCGGTAATGTTTATTTATGATATTTTGTATCATTTGGTTTTTGTCGGCGGATCGGGAAGTCGCGGGTTCAAACCCCGGCCGGATCAAGTCAAATTATTTAAAGTTGATAGGAGTGGCTTCTCTCCTAACGCTCGGGGCTAAAGAGACAGCATTACGCCTTACTCGTCGGTGTCAGTATAATTGACCGGTCGGGTTCAGTCCCTGGGCATCTCATAAGCCCCCCTGTGCTATAATGATAGAAATGTTGCTGCACCGTGTCGGCAAAAATGCCGACAATTCCCATTCCATCTCACCCTTTTTGTGCATCGTGGGTCAGATATGCTTGCATTGATGAAAAGCGATCACCGACTGAAAAGGTAGACTGTTGTCAAAACTTTCACTTTAGTTCATTCTGAACATTCATAACAGCCGAGGAAATACACCTATTCGATTTCTATTTGTGGTATTCCTTTCAATAAGAGTTTTAAACTAATTTTGATTCTATTTTTATAATTTAATTTCTCTATTTAAGAAAAAGAATTGTTGCAT
The DNA here is from genome assembly GCA_007844125.1 of Sinonovacula constricta. NCBI lineage: Eukaryota > Metazoa > Mollusca > Bivalvia > Cardiida > Solecurtidae > Sinonovacula > Sinonovacula constricta. The sequence goes on from CM017572.1 coordinate 31,064,346, forward strand.
GGAAGCATGCATGTTATTGGGCATACAATTTACTCCCAGTAGTTGAGTCTTCCAGATTGCATGTGGTTTACGGGCTTTTCAGCCCATTTTCCTATAATGACCACAGTGGGGTCGCTGCGATGTACTTCAATGCACGTTTTTTTCATTTCTTTTCAGGAAATGTCAGGAACCCCAAAATATAAGGGAATCCTCTGATGAACTCAATGCTGATCCTGAGTTACAAGCTGTCCCTGCACAATTAAAATCAGCTCTGGAAAATATTAACAAAGCTATTGAAGCTTTAGATAAGCATGTGGCTAATATTCAGCAGAGTGGTGATGGTTTTCTTAAAGATCTGGAAGACTATGCTAAGAAATTGTTGTCTCAAATTAAGAAGCTAAGAGAGAAGAGTAAGAAGGATATCAAAAGTAAACAACAAGAGCTTCTTTCAGTTGCTAAACATCATCGGCAGGCGTGTGCTGTAACCAAAGATGAAATAAGCCAATGCTTAGACAAAATTACAAAGTAAAAAAAACTGGAAAGCCAATATGTTTATTCTTAAAAAGAAGGGCCAGACAATACCGCAAAAAGTTGACTCTCTTTATAGTGAGTCGGAGAGTGTAATAAAGGGATGTCAATTCAACTTCCTGGCGAATATGAATATATTTGACTCCCTCAACGTCTTCAATTCCCTTGTTGAAGAAAACAGCACAAGGGTACAGGGTGTCAGCTCACAGTGTGCTGTGGAAGGTGAAGTAGATAAACCAGTACAGGCGACATTAAGAAGACCAGGAGAGAAACAAGGAAAGAAACCATCGGTGGAACAAGCTCTTTACAGTAAACATGTTCGAACAATCAACATCCGTATACCAGAGGATAAGACCGATTGTATTATCTGGGGTTGCTGTTGGCTCAATGATGGAAGTCTGGTGGTAGCTGATTTCAATAACAGAAGACTGAAGCTTGTAGACCCGTCACGTAACACGGTAACCAAGTACTGCCATACAGAAGGACAGCCATCAGATGTGTGCTGTATTGGTCCACAAGAGATAGCTGTAAGTATACTTTTCGTGTCTCTTTGCTGAATCAGTTGGGATAGTATCATGTATAATGTTGACAAGATATTCCAACAATTAAAGAACTAAAATTTAAGTCTAAAAGGTTGCATGTGCATGAGTAGTATAATGATAGGTGTGTTCAAATATATGCTAGCTTTCTCTAAGACAACCATAGCTGGGCATCTGTGGTTGAGTGGTTGAGACATTGGACTTTGGATCGGAGGGTCCGAAGTTTGAACCACGAAAATGATCTTGCAATGTAAGTTCTTCGGCAAGACTATATTCTGCACAATGCTTTGTGACTTACATCATGGAAAGTTTGTGGCTACATAATTCCGATGTTTCTCTATCAAAGAGTTATGTCATTGATGACTGAAATGCAGTGAGCTCAAAATTCTGATGATAGTCGCTCTAAGCATTATGTCATTTATGACTGAAATGCAGTCCGCTCATAATTCTGATGTTACTCACTTTAAGTGTTGTGTCAGTTATGACTGAGATACAGTCCGCTCATAATTCTGATGTTACTCACTTTAAGTGTTGTGTCAGTTATGACTGAGATACAGTCCGGACATAATTCTGATGTTACTTACTCTAAGCGTTGTGTCAGTTATGACTGAGATACAGTCCGTTCACAATTCTGATGTTACTCACCCTAAGCGCTGTGTCAATTATGACTGAGATACAGTCCGTTCATAATTCTGATGTTACCTACTCTAAGCGCCGTGTCATTTACGACTGAGATACAGTCTGCTCATACTTCTGATGTTACTCACCCTAGGCGCTGTGTCAGTTATGACTGAGATACAGTCCCCTCATAATTCTGATGTTACCTACTCTAAGCGCTGTGTAAGTTATGAATGAAATACAGTCCGTTCATAATTCTGATGTTACCTACTCCAAGCACTGTGTCAGTTATGACTGAGATACAGTCCTCTCATAATTCTGATGTTACCTACTTTAAGCGCTGTGTAAGTTATAAATGAAATACAGTCCGTTCATAATTCTGATTTTACCTCCTCTAAGCGCTGTGTAAGTTATGAATGAAATACAGTCCGCTCATAATTCTGATGCTACCTACTCTAAGCGCTGTGTCAATTTTGACTGAGATACAGTCCCCTCATAATTCTGATGTTACCTACTCTAAGTGCTGTGTCAGTTATGACTGAGATACTGTACATTCATAATTCTGATGTTATTCACTCTAAGCGCTGTGTCAGTTATGACTGAGATACAGTCCGCTCACAATTCTTATGTTGCTCACTCTAAGGACTGTGTCAGTTATGACTGAGATACAGTCCGCTCATAATTCTGATGTTACTTGATCTAAGCATTATTTCATTGATGACTGAAATGCAGTGTGCTCAAAATTCTAATGTTACTCACTCTAAGCATTGTGTCAGTTATGACTGAGATACAGTCCGCTCATAATTCTGATGTTACTCACTCTAAGCGCAATGTCAGTTATGACTAAGATACAGTCCGCTCATAATTCTGATGTTACCTACTCTAAGCACTGTGTCAGTTATGACTGAGATAGTCCGCTCATAATTCTGATGTTACCTAGTCTAAGCACTGTGTCAGTTATGACTGAGATACAGTCCGCTCATAATTCTGATGTTACCTACACTAAGCGTTGTGTCAGTTATGACTGAGATAGTCCGCTCATAATTCTGATGTTACCTAGTCTAAGCACTGTGTCAGTTATGACTGAGATACAGTCCGCTCATAATTCTGATGTTACCTACACTAAGCGTTGTGTCAGTTATGACTGAGATACAGTCCCCTCATAATTCTGATGTTACTCACTCTAAGCGCTGTGTAAGTTATGACTGAGATACAGTCCGCTCATAATTCTGATGTTACCTACTCTAAGCACTGTGTCAGTCATGACTGAGATACAGTCCGCTCATAATTCTGATGTTACCTACACTAAGCGTTGTGTCAGTTATGACTGAGATACAGTCCACTCAAAATTCTGATGTTGCTCACTGTAACTGTTGTGTCAGTTATGACTGAGATACAGTCCGCTCATAATTCTGATGTTACTCACTCTAAGCGCTGTGTAAGTTATGATTGGCATTTTGTTTAATATGCCTCTACTTTATAATGACATATTTCACATACATCAACCATTTTTCGTTGAACATATGTATAATAGAAGTATCAAGCTTGTAAAGTATATTTTAAATTATAATAGTAATTTCTTGTAAGCTTTGAATCAGTTGAATGCAGTATAGGTTCAAATTCTTTTTTAATTACCATTGTCCTAAAAGTGCCATCTTATCATATATAAAAATGAAAAATTTCCGCTTTCACAAAGACTCTAATCTGGTTGAACACACACATCCATGTATTTCATATCATGCGAACATTGTATTAACAAAATATTTTAAAAACAATTGGGCACGTGTATAGATTATAAATTTCAAACAGGCCAGTATTCTCCTTTTGTAATATAAGAGAGGAAACACTGTCACATCTTTTGTGTGGACCGGCCGCAATAGCTCAGATGGTAGAATGTCGGCTTGCGAATCGGGGGGTCCTGGGTTCGAACCCCGGCCGGGTCATACCAAAGACTTTGAAGTTGGTAGTAGTGGCTTCCCTCCTAACGCTCGGGGCTAAGGGGACAGCATTATGCCTGACTCGTCGGTGTCAGTATAATAGACCGGCCGGGTTCAGTCCCTGGGCACCTCATAAGTGCCCCTGTGCTATAATAATAGAAATGTCGCTGCGCAGTATCGGCAAACAATGCCGGCTAATCCCAATCCCTCTTGTGTGTGTGTGTTCAAAACTGAAAAATATTTGTCTTTTTAGCTCACCCAATCACAACGTTCTCAAGGTGAGCTTTTCTGATACCCCTTCGTCCGTAGTGCGGCGTCAACATTTTAGCTTTTGAACACACTACAGGCCACAGTTTTTATCCAATCTTCATCAAACTTGGTCAGAATGTTTGTCTGCATGAAATATTGGAAGTGTTCATCATTGGGTCAGGTTGGGTCAAAAATTAGGTCACTAGGTCAAATCGTAGTAAAAACTTATGAGCACACTAAAGGCCACATTTATAGGCCAAACTTCATCAAACTTAGTCAGAATGTTTGTCTGCATGAAATCTTGGACGAGTTCATAAATGGGTCATGTGGTGTCAAAAATTAGGGCACTAGGGTAAATTTTAGAGAAAGCTTGTGAACACACTAGAGGCCCCATTTATGGCCCAATCTTCACCAAACTTGATCAGAATGTTCGCCTGCATGAAATCTCGGATGAGTTCATAACTGGGTCACGTGGGGTCAATAAGTAGGTCAGAAAGTTAGTCACAATGTCAAAGTTTGTGAACACCCTAAAGGCCACATTTATAGGCCAATCTTCATCAAACTTGATCAGAATCTTTGTCTCCATAAAATCTTGGAAGAGTTCGTTGGGTCACGTGGGGTCAAAAAGTAGGTCACTGGGACAAATCTTAGAAAAAGCTTGCGAACACGCTAGACACCAAGAAAGTGTTGTTTACCGCCATTCTGTGCTCTATGATAATGATAAAAGTTTCAAACAGAAATTATCCAGCTGCTATCTTTTATGCGACGAAGGGTTTTGATTGTGTGCAGAGGTAGGAGTATCATTGAAACAAGATAGCAGATAGTGTAGTCACAGATAACATTTACTAATTAGGAATCTGCCTAGCCTTCATACTCCATTTACTTTGGTATATGTTTTATCACATTATCAAGCAAAATATTCACTTTTTGTTTACTTTTTATATCTCAAAAAGAGAGATGGACGCCCGAGAAGAAAAATGATTTAACATAAATTAAAATTTAATAAAATATCATAACTGTAGTCGACAGGCATGCATCTAGACAGGTCCACATCAGAATTGAACTGATAATCCAATTAAGATTTGCACTTGCATGGACCAGCGCCAACTATACCAGTCGGCTACATTTTCCCCATTTGTAATCTTATAAATTAGTCCTTTCATCAAAATTGAAACGTGAACGGACTATCTGATTTGTATAATTAATTTTAATAGACTTAGCATACCCCCATATATATTAATATGTCATTATAAAGAAGGTAATGATACTATGCAGGATATATTCACCTTTAAAATACACTTGTATTACATCTAGGAGCAAAGTTAAGTATATTCAAAATAAATAGTCTACTCCTACATAAGTAAGGGTAGTAAAACTGTAGTAGTAAAAATAATGGTAATAGTAAAGTCAGTACAGTAATATTATCAAAGGTGGCTCCTACCTCAATACCTTTATTGACATAATATTTTCCTGGGTGGAGTCGTCATCAGGGAGCCTAGCGCAGCATGTCCGGATTAGCCCCTAGCCACGGCCCAAGAATTTAGGACTTAGGCCGGGGGAAGTTGGAGGACTCGACTCTGCAGGCCCCTTTTTAAAAATAAAGATACATGCATATGATAATGTAGTTAATAGGGACCAATTTTCCCATATACTGTCATCCAGTGGGTTCTAGCACGGCCTGTCCAGAGCAGCCCCCTAGCCGTTGCTGAACCTAATACTATATCTTCTGGACAAGCATATATTAATTATATTATTTGGGTGAAAGATCCACCCCGTATGCATGTACTATACCCATTCATTTTATATTTTAGCAGTGTTTAATTAAACACTGTTAACGACTTATGCCGAGCTACCTCGGTTCAGCCATTCGCCATGTCATCCGTATAGAGGGGGGTGGGGGCAGATGGAGGTTGGAAGAGTTTCACTCGCAAAGCCTGGGAGACACAAACATACTATTGCAGGCGCTCATCTATCCAGTCAGCCAAATATCGCAACAGACTCTGGTCCCGGGCCCAACACCCAATAGAGCCCTCCCAAAGGCGGCTTCAGATTGTCGACAGTGTCGAACAATAGCTGTACCACATAATCACAACTCATATTTTAAAGAAAAAAACTACCGTCAATACCGATATCTTGTTTCTTCTAGCCATAACCAGTGTTATAAAAAATAATATTGTTTGTCTAGTGTTCAAACACTTACCACAAGTCACCATAAATACAAAATAAATAACAGCTATTAAACCCACAACCGGGGATAATGTACTATTAAATCAAAATACATAAATAACTGATACATAATATCTTTGAAACATCCTTCAATCCAATTTATTTTATAAAAATATAATCAAAATACACAAGGAATCCATTTGTAGCCTCGCTACTTCCGGGTATGGAGAGTGACCGCCCTTACATCTCACACAGCTATTATCTACATGTGGCCTCAGACCACATTTATTTTTACTATATATTCTATGTAGACATTGTGGACACTGGCCATGTTGATAACTCTCCAATCAAATCAGAGTTGCTGTCATTAGTATCATCCAAGAGAAGAAATTCTAGCAGCAAGATGGGGGTCAAGTTGCTTCCGTTTCCAAAATTTCCAGTCAAAGTACAACCATGCACCATTCGGCTGTAATCCGCCGGAACCTCGTGAATTTGGCCATCACTGAAAATAGACAAGTTGACATAAAGTCTTCATCAATGCTTTCATTTACCAGCTAATTAAGGTCCACTCTGTTGAAAAATGTCCATGTTGCCATCTCTTTCATTTATCAACTTATGTACATCAGACTTTCAACACATGCACTATTTAACGTGTAAACACTTCCTTGTTGTCTGATTCCATTAAACATAATGGCCAAACCATAACAGACATAGAGTCCAATATATATACATATACATGTATTGATATATAAGATTATAAATTAAAACTACCTGAATATATTGGGCAGGAAACTTATTAACTTGCCCGTAGCAACAGGATGTAAATAATTGGAGATGGTTGATTTATTACTACCATAATCCAATAAGCAACCACACTTATAAGGGACTGTTGAGCATGATCCCCGGTGTGTGGGACTTAGACACTTTGGGCAAGGCACTTATAAGCTCTAGCCCTGCATCCAAAGATACCGGTGCTGCCCAGCGGGGTTTATATGTATACCAACACTCTCACCCTATGCCTCAACTAACACTATAATTGTTTATTTGTGTACAGCCATATCACATGGTAGAAATATTATAATACCACAATTAATATTTACTAATATAATGTATATATACTGGCAAAGGTGGGAGTGTGGTTTGTAAATAACACATACCCAGAATACTTGGACATATTGGTATTTCTATATGTTGATAATACATTCCACATATAGAGGCCAGTTACATAATATGTGCGCAAAACTGTGATAAAATATACGCACGTTTTTGACGTTTGTTTCATAGATAGATATACAACATAAGATATTTAATTTAGAATTTTAAACTTCCAGAGCCTGTGAAAGACCATTATAGGACGATTAGCAGTGATATATAATACAACACTTTTATTATTACATTTTTAATCTTCCAGTATCATATAATACACTTCTAAGCTGTGATTTAGATCATACAATTTATAACATAGCTTTTTAAGTTACTGAACCTTATTTCGATCAGAAATAAGGACCTAATCTATATAAGGATTATAACAATAACAATATATTAAGAAAACATAAGCAAAGTGAAATAATATAAGGACCTACACCCCAAAACCCCGACATCAAAATACTAAAACATGTAAAAATATTTTTTCCTGTAAAAGACAAACAATCTTGCCAAATATAACTGGATTTAGAAATGAATTAAAAATTATGTTGAGACTTGGAATAATGTTAAATCTGTAAGAGAAGATGTGCTCACCTGCATAAACATATTGTTTATGATGAATAATTGCATTTAAATAATTGATTAATAAGTATTATTATTATGTAAACATTCAAAAGTGTTGTTTCATATGAAACTTGTACCAAGAGTCCAACTATATCAGTTTGTTTTTATCCACCTCTGTTTGATTTGACTCAGACCATGTTTATATTAGTACACACATAAAACCGTTCAAATTATTGAATATTGGTTATTTATTTCTTTTTCAGTACGGTAGTGAACAATCTATGATTTGCCGGTTGTTATAACTTTTGAACTATGACGGTAAATAAATGTACTTAAAAAGAGATACGAAATGTGCTGAAATTCAGTAGGAAATCAGTGAGTCAACTGGAACAAGATGAGAGAGAAAAGTACAGTTTGGAACACTTAAAGAGCAAAAGAGAGTGACAAGTTGTCGAAAGAGAGATAGTCACATAAGGAGATATATGTAAAGTGATTAAAAGTTTTTTAAAATACGTCACATAAGAGATGTACATTTCAATCACTGTTTGCATACATGTACGCGGTATTGACTGACAAAATTGTAATTGCAACAATAACTATTTAAGGTACCGGAACTGTGACTGACATTGTGGAGATTTATAGTCATCAATGCTTATATTCAGCGACAATATAAGACAAACCATGATATGTAGGAAAACTATACAGACCAGTACTCGAGTTTAATGTCTTCTTTTACGAAAAAAACAACAACAAAACGTTATTATGTTATAGTATAAAAATAAATTATCATTAGGTGAATACACCAATCATTGTAAACCGTTTGTTGTGACTGAGCATATTCAACGTAATCGATTCATTCTCTACGTGACGTAATTGGAATTAACGTTTACAGTTAGACTGCCGCGACCGTCACTTGGCGTGCGTTCGGGGAGGCAGGAGAGAATTTGATGTGTGTTAATTTTCAGGATTTAGTTATTATATTATACATTGGTACCTTATTGGAAGTGTAAGTTTGGGGTAGCTTTTTGATTAATCTTGTCACTGTTGCTATGAATATATTTCATTATATGCTGTCATAGTAGTGCTCTTTTTGGTTAAGTAAGCATGGCCCTGCTAAGCGTAGAGACTGTTTGTAAGATAATAAACGCCTGTTTCATTTCAAAATATATTTAACAAGTGGTAGCGATTCCATCATTTCGTTATGGAAGGGACATTATTCTGACTTACTCATTTACCTTCTTGGTGAGTATTTGAGGTTATGCGCCAAGGAGTGAAATTGTTCTTTACTCTGTATGAAAGGTCCTAATTTTAGAAGCTACCTTTTAATGAACGCATAAGACGTTTAATAGAAGCAAGTTCTCGGAGTTTTGTGCATTAATTGAACGTTCGAACAACGTGAGGACAAGAGCAACATGCCAATAAATAGTATGAAAATAAGTGTTAAAACAAATTGTCTACACGTCAAGTAATGAATTTCGGTTTTTATTGTTGTCTTGAGACCGTTTTTCCATTGACATGCGATACCAGTTTGTACTGCCCTATCTATGAAGAAATTATATAAACATGAGGTTTACAATGCTAATTGTTAGAAATTTCCATAAAATAACTATACTTTATACACATTTAATTATCGTCTCACGGACTTGAGATAATAGTCCGGCAGATGTAGCATCAACATCGATTCCAACATTAGCATCGATTCTGTGATCAACAAAGAAGAAAGTAGATCTATTCGTGCGATATTTTTTTTTAATTTTGCCCCCCCCCACCCCGCCCCCAACCCGATACATCAAAAGCCAAGATACGCTCCAGCATTGTACGTAACATATATCGTATCATGACAGACTGTAAACCAATAATGTAGTATGCCGAACATATATCAAAATAAGCTTGATTTATCCACCATATTTGCACACATAGGTCATAAAGTAATATACCGCACACAGGTTTATCGCGTACATGTATACAAACAGTTGTACACATTTCATACGTCACGCGACAAAATATGACGTCATAAATATTTGGAAAAAACAACAAGTTGAGCGTTCATGAAATCAGCCAAAGTGAGATGGATTCTGCGAGTTCTTATGGAATATATGTATAAATATATCTTGTTAAGTATAAATTTGAATTTTTATAATAATATTTTGAATATATGCCTTTTTTAATTGATTTATGCTTATATTTATTTAAAATACTGTTCGAAAATGATGGCTGTGTTTTAGATCTCTGTTTATTGTAGATGGTTAGAACTAGACGCAATGCATTTTGCACATTTATTGTAAGTTTCCCGTAAATCTTAATATGTTACTGATTCAAAAAGCAAGATGTAGATTACACTAGATTTTAAATGTTGATTGTCTTTTATTTTAGTTATTGCTAAAAGTTTAACGTGTTCAGATAAATGACCATGTTTTTTACATTTCCACATTTTCAGACACAAATGGCGACTCAAGCCTAACCGAGCCAGGAGGTCAGCGGGTGTAGCAAGTGTACTGATCTGTATATTCGGGTGGTTATTGAGTCATATTTTTCCCATATTTAGACCAGGCACTGGCCAGCTGACTGACTATGAAAACACTGAAGATTGATATTTTACTAGCAATTGTTTACAATTTCATTTTAATGTTTACCTGCTTTACATGTCTATATTTTCAGGTTGTTGTGTGGATGATTATTTAGCCGGCCATGTTTACTACACCATAAACAAAATGATCAAACTTGTGCCACGACATAAAGGCCTGTATTCACCAAGCATTTCTTAACGCAAGTCACTACCTGACCCCAAGTCACCATTTCATACCAAGAAAACTAAGCTTTTGTATGTTGTTAAATTGTGAGTTTAAGCTCAAAGTATCAAAGTTAAATTGTCATGCAACATTTCAGACTTATAGCTGAATATATGCTGAAGATATTGTAAATTAAAAGCTATAACTTTACCAATACTTACTTAAGAATGGTTGGTGTATACGGGCCAAAGACTTTATTAATGTTCTGTTTCCTCTCCCTCTATTTTCAGGTTGCATCATTTACGACTATGAACGCTGACGTGTATTTTGTCACCAACACAATCTGTACATTTACAATGTTTTACTCTGGTCCAGGTGTACAACACAGTCAGTCTGACCAGGACACGAACCGTCGAGTTGGGACATAACACCGGCTGGATCGCTTGTCATGTCGGACTGCTGTACTGTGCTGGGTGGGGTGGTACCATCTTGTATGTACACGACTTGAGGAGTGGCAGGAAGCTGAGGGAAATCTCCAAGGACACCGACGGCCAGAAACTGTTCTCTAACATCCGACACATCGCCGTGAACAGTTCCGGTGACCGACTCTATGTGACTGACAAGGAGAGAGGTCTTGTATGTGTCGGCACGGACGGGAGGCCGATATTCTGTCTCTCCGAGAACGATCTCGGACTGTCTTATGCCTGTGGTGTGACCACTGACCATCACGGTCACGTGTTTGTGTGCGGAGTGCTCTCACAGAATGTAGTCAAGGTGACCGAGGATGGTCACGTGGTAGGTCATATATTGTCCAAGGAAGATGGGATCACGTGGCGTCCAGCCTGCCTCAGTTATGATGTGAACAGGAGTTCCTTGTATGTCGGTGGGTTGGACAGTGATCAGCTTCTGATGGTGGAATGGAAGTAAAGTTTATATTAATTATTGCCGGACATTTTGTTTTAAATTTGTGTTTCTCCTTTTGTTGCTGATTGTTACATTTTGTGATTTAGTGACTCGTTATAATTTTAGTAAAACAATCTTACACCGACATTTTGTTTAGGAATAAATTAAATTAAAACGTGTGCTTGAAACTCTGTACTTCTGTAAATGTTACAAATAAGTATGTAGTTGATGTATTGTTGTATTTCCATTAAATATTTTGTACAAACGTTCCTACAATTAAAGTTAATTTCAATTCAGTTTGACCAGCTATTTGTAGTGGTCAGTTGGAAGACTTTCCTATATTAAGTCGATCGCCCTGGATGGGATTCGACCCCCCCCCCCCACACCCCCACCACCCCCCCACCCCCGATGACAGGCTAAGCAGTGAGGAGTTACTTGCATGCGACTCTACCATTATGCCATGGGTACCCCCACACACTTTCTCTATGAATCTGTATTCTGTACTGAATAGTAAATAAACAGATATTGCAGTATTTTATATGTAACCATAGAAACAAACACATTAACCATCATTAGTATTTTACATTTAATCATAAAATAAACATCCATACAAAATATTTAAGTATTTTATATGTAGCCATAGAAACAAATACATTTATCATCATCAGTATGTCACATTTAATCATAAATTAACATCTATACAAAATATTTAAGTATTTTATATGGAACCATAGAAACAAACACATTAATCATAATCAGTATTTTGCATTTAATTACAACAAAATCACATTTCAAATATACTTGCATATTCTACTGACCGTAAACAATTGCCCATACATATATTTGTTATTTTCTGGACTGGGATATTTCAGACATGACATGTTCATAATGTCATTTTGCCGATTGTCTAATCTGATTGCACAGCACCAAACATACATGACTTAGTCCTTATCTTTCTTTATTTTTAACACACACGCGCGCCCACTCACACACAAACTCACACACACACACAAACACACACTCAAACACACACATACACACACACACACACACACACATGGTCACGTGTTTTAGGGTTAAGATGTAGGACATCATTAAACATTATTTTGCAGGATTGTTTAATTTTTTGTTGGTACAAAATAAAATAATTGCAATAATAAACTGTCATATACCACGTTCAACATCGTGAGGATGTAAAATACGAGTGGAAGAGAAAACTGGAATATCATATTACTCCTAGAATATTATACACAATTTATTCAAGCTTAGGTTAGTAATGTACATTCTGATTGGCCAACTGGGAGCTGACGGATCAGGATCAGCACTATTTGCAGCTCAGTCTTTTTCAGTCTTTCTTTTCTTGGAATGAATTTGTGAGTAAAAAAGGTTTACTTAATATTAACGCATATTCTGGTTATTTGCATAAATTTGTCACTGAGGTGGTGCATGAAAAAACTCAGAAACAGATGTATCTATTTTAAAACCAGAAACATGTGACCACCCACTTTTGACATCACTTTGTATCAATAATCAGCTAATCTGCTCTGACGTTGACATCTTGATTTAGTAAAAATACCAATCCTGCCAATTTATAGATTTGGAAAGAACAAACATTTGGAGCAATGTTTTCAAGGTTTTTTAATGTCTAACGATTGATGTGGTATTTCGAATTGTGTTTACTTAGACATAAGTATGAGTTTATGCAGAAATAATGGCAAAATTGGCCCAAAACATGGCAAATATTAATCTATTTGATATAGGCAAATTGTAGGATACGACCTTTAAGGTCTGGAATGTTCAATTAAACCCACACATTCTTATCAAACTACCTCTCAATTCTGTATTAATACCATTCTTTCCACTGCTGTTGCCAGACTTAAACTAAGTTAAAGCAGAACTAAAAAATGTAAACACACATAAAAATGCATAAACAAATTATGGACAACATATTCGTACGAATACAATGGCACTAAATATGACATGGCATGATTTTATGGACAAATGTAAAACAATCATCAACATTATTTTTTTTTTAATAAATCTTTAATATGTTAATTGCAGCATTAAATAGAATTAAATAAAGAAGTACCAGTATGTAAAAAAATATTCAATGAGAATATATGAAAAAGTCCTATGAGCAATGCAACATATACCAAACTCCGAAAAGGCACAGAACAAAGGTAACACGAATATTCTTTTTTAAATTATGTGTTAACATATGTTTACAATAAAGGCTAGTTAATGCATTTACATTGACAAATCATATTTTGTTAATTTTAATTGATATGTTTGTTTATTGGGTTTATCGTCCCACCAACAGTATTGCAGTTATCTGGAGACGGTGTTTGCTTGAAGATATAGTCCTGCCTTCACCGTTTATAGCATGCCGTGAACACCTGACATGATACCACACCCAGTCACATTATCCTGACACCGGGCCAAGCAGTCGTGGAACTACCCTTATATATGCTTGAGAGTTAGTATGGGAAATATACCACTACAATTTTTAATTACTTTGATATTGATATTAAAATGGTTTCTTTAAGGTATTTTTTTTACCAACAAGGAATGTATTTCTTATCACAGATAAATTTATTTTCACAATGCATACAATAATTATAAGCATTTGAAAACATCAAATCGAAGAAACAAAAATGTTTAAGTTCAAGTTTAATCGACCTTATTTAGTACAGTGTCATATTTAAATCAAACCTTGACAGCTTTATCTAACATACTCAAACCTTGACAATCTAACACAATTGCAAAGTTAGTTCTAACAATCTGTTGTTTTGCGTTTAATTATAAAACACGCACATTTCAGTACTTAGTATATAACCTTAAAACAAACACATAAGTACAAGTGCAATCAGTATTTTGCATTTAGACAAAAAAGCAAACACAATCATACAATATAAAGCTCTATTTTGTATTAAATCACAAGAAAAGGTAAGCACAATAGCATTTTAAATGAATTCTTGACTTGAAATGTTGAAATGCACAATAGCATTTTAAATGAATTCTTGACTTGAAATGTTTTATCGATATATTCCATAAATAATGATTGCAGTATAAAACGAACATCTACAAATTCCATACATACATCATATATCAATGGTAGCTTATTATCTCCCTTAAAGGTGGTATCCGAAAGATTGGACCAGACTTAAAACAATTAGTTAGTCCTCGTATCGACGGGTAGCCCAGACCATATACATTTTTGTTACATAAAAGGATCTTGCAAAATGTCATTTACGTGAGACAAGTTTAATCATGTTAGGTCACATAGGCTGTAGTGTTAAGATCTACTCTAACAAATATGAATAACCAATATAAGACAGTTCATGTAAATAAAAAGAAGAGAAACAATTACACCAAATACAATTAACCAATTCAAATAGGATCAACCTCTAAACTTAATCCTGAAAATGACTGAACCGTTTTAATATTTATGAAATTAATTTTTTGACTTGTAATTATAAATACAGACAAGTAAATCAGCCACCATATATATTTGTGGTTATTAAGTCCTATGTCATGAATGATTTATCAATACAATAGTACAGAAGCCATTATTAAAACATATTGATTAAGTCCTACAAAGAAGCAATCGCTGGTCATATTTGCTATTCATAATTTGATGAGTCCTTCAAGAAAACCATGAAATATCACATTTTAAGTTTTATCCGATATGCGAAGTCTTTTTGGAGTCGCTGACTTGAAACTCCTCAACCCCTTGTGAACATGTTTGTTGGGTTTATTCTCCCACTAATAGTATTTCAGTTTTCTGGAGATGGTGTCCACTTGAAGCAGATAAAGTGCTGCCTTTACTGTGTATAGCATGACGTGAACACCTGGTATGATACCACATCCAGTAACATTATCCTGACACTGGGCCATCCAGTCGTGGAATTTCTCTTATATTTGCTTGAGCGCTAGCAAGGGAGCTATAGCACTATCATTATTAACGACTTTGGTATGTCGCGGCCCGGGATCGAACCTGGGGCACACGTACCTGGAGCTGACGCTCTACCGATTGCGCTACAAGGTTCCGTCTTGTGAACATGCTTAGAACCCACATTTATGGCTCAATCTGTAGGCAAACTATTTGGCAATAAACATACAACTAGCTTGGACGTATATTTAGAGAAAAGAAAAATTAAATTTGAAAAAAGTTAGATTTTTGGGGGATGACTATTGGCACCAGGTTAACATTCAATTAATATATATCTGACATCATTAAAAGTCGGACCTAAAAATGCTGAGAATGCTGAGAATGCTAAAGGGGACTTGTTATCGGTAAACAGACCGGTATGGGTGTGATATCTATGCTAGTGTACCCCAAAACATCTGCAAAAACTAGATTGCCAACAGGATAAGACCCTCAGAATAGCCTTGGGTACTCTAAACAGTGTCCCAGTCAATATTTTGGAGCTGGAAGCTG
Organism: Sinonovacula constricta; assembly: GCA_007844125.1. Lineage (NCBI taxonomy): Eukaryota > Metazoa > Mollusca > Bivalvia > Cardiida > Solecurtidae > Sinonovacula > Sinonovacula constricta. The sequence continues at coordinate 31,080,145 of CM017572.1, forward strand.
GAATGCCTCCCTTGTAACTCAGGAAGGAGGAGCTGCAAGTCCGACTCTGGGCCATTGTCCAAGCGATACCATCAAACCCGATGAACAAAATCCTCGGCACCGGTTACTGAACTTGATATTAGCGTACAATTAACAAACCAGGTCAACAAATCAGATTGGCCAATTGAAGCGAGGATAACTTCACTGGAATTTTTAGATGCAAACTATTCAGACTGGTTAAAATATATAGAGATGGAAGCAAAAGATCCACTCATGGGAATTGTGGCCTCTGCCTTTGTCATCCATAGTCAAGATTTTAAACAGCTTGATAGAATTACAGGTAAAACTAGCATCTTCACTTCAGAATTAAACGCCAAAATGCAAACTATATGCTGGATACTAAGACAAAACGCAAATAAATTTGTCATTCTTTCGGACTCTTTGGCTTCACTTACAGCAATGAAATTTCAAAATAGCAGATCTAGACCAGATCTCTTAAACAAAATTAAAATATTTACCAACCAGTGTCAAGAGCAGCGTCACAAGGTCAAAATTATATCCAGCACATGTGGGAATGTCTGGCAACGAGGGCGCTGATGCGGTGGTTAAAAAAGGGCCTCAATCTATCAGATGTGACTCAATATCTTGGTTTATCCCCATCTGAAATATATTCTATAAGTAAAACACATCTGTTACAGAAATGGTGTAACATAACAATAACAGAAAACACAATGCGTAATAATGGTAGACCCTTACCCATCCTTGATCAACATTCTATGTATTCGGATATTTTAAGACTAGACAAATGTATCTCCAGGCTGAGAACAACAAAAACTTTACTACCTGGTAGCACAGGACAATATATACTAAACTAAAATCCTACCTGTTTTACCTGCAACACTATCAATGACAAGTCCCATTTTCTACTACAGTGCAGAGTTCACCAGGGATAAAGATTTGCTTTAGAAGATGTTTTTAGCATCAGTCTTCCACTAAATCTACAAACTTGACTATTTCCACCTAAAAAGATACAAAAAACCTGTCTTTCGAGCACTTGGTGACTATATTAACAAGAGGGCCATGATGGTCCTTAATCGCTCACCTGATGACACAGGCCTTTAGTAGGCTCAAATCTGGCATCAAGTTATTAACAGTTATTTACTTTAGAAAACTTTGGTGAAGATTGGACTGTTAGTGTGGCCACTGGGTTGATAACATTTTCTATAATTTTACCAGATAACCTACTGAATCCACATGACATTACTCAAACATGTGTAAGATTTCATACTGGCAAAGATGCTGGCCAAGTTTGTTGACGATTGGGCCATCAAAGTGGCCTCTTAAGTATTTTCACAATGTTTTTTCTAAAATTTGACCTAGTGACCTACTTTTTGACCCACATGACCCAATAATATACTAATACAAGACAAACTATCTGATCAAGTTTGGTGAAGAGTGTGCTATGAATGTGGCCTCTAGTGTGTTCACATGCTTTTTTCTAAAAGTTGATCTAGTGACCTATCTTTTGACCCCACGTAACCCAGTTATGAACTCATCCAAGATTTCATCATGCAGGCAAATATTCTGATCAAGTTTTGTGAAGATTGGGCCATAAATGGAGCCTCTTGAGTGTTCACAGTCTTTTTCTAAGATTTGACATAGTGACCTTCTTTTTGACCCCACGTGACCCAATAGTGAACTCATCCAAGAATTTCTGGAGGCAAACATTCTAACCAAGTTGGGTGAAGATTGGGCTGTGAATGTGGCCCCTAGTTTGTTCACATGCTTTTTCTAAGATTTGATCTAGTGACCTACTTTTAACCCACGTGACCCAGTTCTGAACTTGTCCACGATTTCCTGAAGGCAAACATTCTGACCAAGATTGTTGAAGATTGTGCCATAAATGCGGCCTCTAGTGTGTTCACAAGCTTTTGCTAAGATTTGACCTAGTGACCTACTTTTTGACCCACGTGACGAAATAATGACCTCATCCAAGATTTCATGCAGACAAAAGTTCTGACCAAGTTTGGTTAATGATTGTCTTATAAATGTGGTCTCTAGTGTGTTCACAATCTTTTTTCTAAGATTTTAGCTACTGACCTATTAATTGACTCCATGTGACCCAGTTATGAACTCCTCCAAGATTTCATGCAGGCAAACATTCTTATCAAGTTTGCTAAAGATTGGGCCAAAAATGGGGACTCTGGTGTGTTCAAAAGTGTTTTCTAAGATTTGGCCTAGTGACCTACTTTTTGACCTACGTGACCCAGTTACGAACTAATCAAAGATTTCATGAAGACAAACATTCCGATCAAGTTTGATGAAGATTGGCTATAAATGTGGTCTCAATTGTGTTCAAAAGTGTTTTTTTTTTTTCTAAAATTTGACCTAGTGACCTTCTTTTTAACCCCACGTGACCCAATGACGAACTCATTCAAGATTTCATGTAGACAAACATTCTGGCCAAGTTTGATGAAGATTGGCCTATAAATGTGGCCTCTAGTGTGTTCACAAGCTTATTCAACGATTTAACCTAGTGAGCTATTTTTTGACACACGTGAACCAATAATGACCTGATCCAAGATTTCTTGCAGACAAACATTCTGACCAAGTTTAGTGAAGATTGTCCTATAAATGTGGTCTCTAGTGTGTTCACAATTTTTTTTCTAAGATTTGACCTACTGACCTACTTGTTAAACCCAGGTGACCCAGTTATGAACTCATCCAAGATTTGAAGCAGGCAAACATTGTGATTAAGTTTGGTGAAGATTGGGCCTTAAACGGGGCCTCTAGTGTGTTCAAAACCTTTTTCTAAGACTTTACCTAGTGACCTACTTTTTGACCCCACGTGACCCAGTTACGAACTCATCAAAGATTTCATGCAGACAAACATTCCGACCAAGTTTGGTGAAAATTGGCTATAAATGTGGTCTCAAGTGTGTTCACAAGCTTTTCTAAAATTTGACCTAGTGAACTTCTTTTTGACCCAACGTGACCCAATGACGAACTCATCCAAGATTTCATGTAGACAAACATTCTGACCAAGTTTGATGAAGATTGGCCTAAACATGTGGCTTCTAGTGTGTTCACAATTTATTAATTAAATTTGACCTAGTGACCTCCTTTTATTCCAAGGTGAACCAATAATGAACTCTTCTAAGATTTCATGCATACAAACATTCTGACCAAGTTTGATGAAGATTGGAAAAAAATTGTGGCCTCTAGTGTGTTAACAATCTAAAATGTTGACGACGAACGACGAACGAAGCGGTATCACAAAAGCTTCCTTTGAGCACGTTGTGCTAAGGTGAGCAAAAAATGTGAAATGAGTGACAAGATTTAAGAATTGTAACATCAAATTGAATTGCAATAGATGGATGCCCTAGAGAGAAGAATTCTAATTAAATAATAATAATAACTGTAGCCAACAGGCATGCAATTAGACAGGTCCACATCAGACTCGAACTGATAATTCACCAAGGAACTGCACCTGCATGGACCAACGCCTATATTACCTGTCGACTGCGATTTCCATTTTTGTTTACTAGCATATATTTAGCATAATAGTATAATATAATAATAATATATTTAATGCAAAAAAAGATCCAAACATAGAATGTAAACACGAATGGTGTTTTAAACAATAACTATGGATAAAATCAAATGAAGTAATCTGTTCATCAAAATTTAAGGGATTAGGGATTAACCGGCGTTTTGCCGATACTGTGCAGCGAAATTTCTATCATTTTAGCACAGGGGCACTTATGAGGTGCCCAGAGACTGAACCCGGCCGGACCATTATACTGACACCGACGAGTCAGGCATAATGCTGTCCCCTTAGCCCCGAGCGTTATGAAGGAAGCCACTACTACCAACTTTAAAGTCTTTGGTTAGACCCGGCCGGGGTTTGAATCCACGACCTCCCGATCCGCAAGCCGACGGCCTATCACCTGAGCTATTGCTAAATTTAAGGTATGAGCAGACTAAACCATCTTTATATCTATAGGAAATAGAATCAGCACACAATGATATAAACAAAAATAAATTGATGCCTTATTAATAATAAAATAACACTAATAAATGTTCTACTTACCTTTGTATCTTTCTTATAAAGGTTCTACATACCTTTATATCTTTCTTGCATCTCAAATCGTCAAGTATATAATTTAGGGATCTCTCGGGTGAAGTCACCATTTTGCAGCCTAAAGCGACCAGTCCAGATCAGCCCCCGGCCGTGACCGGAGACTCGGGCTTGGGGAAGTTGGGAGGACTCGAACCGCAGACTTCTTTTAAATATAATAATACATGCATATGATAATTTAATAGGGACTTCATACATCCTATATACATGCACCAAAATAGAGGCTTGAGGTCGGGGAAGTCTGGATGACTCGTCTCTGTAGAATGCTTTCAAATGATTAAATGCACAAGTATATATTAATTCTATTATTTGGGTGCCAAGCCCCACCCATACCAATATAAGACACACATCATATATTTTAACTGTGTATACAATAAAAACACTTTAAAAGCCAGCCAGGCTACTCGGATCAGCCATTTGGATCTGTATCCAGATTGGAAGCAGGGGCAGATGAAAGTTTGTAAAGTATGTCTAACATATGTAGCAGTTTCACTGGTAGTTTGTTTGAAAAGGCCCAAAACCGAAAAGGTGCCATACCAAAACGGCCCAGGACAATAACGGCCTGGACCAGAAACGCCCGTACCACAAAAGCTCATATTTTATATAATATACATACATATTATATTATGTTCAATGAGTAATTGAGTAGCCAAAACCAAAACTGCTTTTTGAGCATTGCTGAGACCAGGCGACGTCGCACTATGTGTTTAAATGTGAATTTAAAAAAAAACATGTTTATATAAATACATTAACAGTATGTAAACAATACAGCAAGTAATATTCAAACACCGCCCCCTGCTTTCTCACTCGGCGCTTGGGACCCAAGGATGGCACAGTTAATATTTGGAATTTTAAAACGAAAAATTAGAGCCAAAAATTGACAAAAAAGGTAAAAGCCCCAGAATAAAGTAAAAAATTAATTGATGTTTGAATTAAATAATATTAAAATGAAGAATTTTGACCAAGAATAATATATTGAATAATTTGTAATTGATATAAATAGAAAATAGAAACACGTTATATTATACCATGTTTGAAATTACAAATTATTTCAAAAAAGTTTTAAGTATTGATAGGCACGAAGTCTGCAAAATGTTTCGATACACAATTAATTAAAAGAATAATATTTGATTGTTTAATGAACAGTGTAAAGTAAATCATAAATGTAAATTTTTATTAGTAGATTGAATTAAAATTTAATATAAATGAAGTTTTTAATATAATTTTAAATAGTGATCAACTTAACATAGTAATTTAACACTGGTAAGAAAAAATCAATAGAAAATAGGTTTTAATAACAGTACACATATTTTCATGTTATTAAAAAGATACAGCAATTAAATATAAAAGAAATATTACAAATAATATACATTTTTATATAATAAATTAATACTATTTAATAATATACAATTACGATCAATATTCTACTTGAACATGCATGTACATATTAAACACACATATGGGACTTTTCGACTCCCTATTTATTGGCCGTTCCCATACCACTACCTTTAAAACGTGGTCCTTTTGGTCCGGACCATTTTTGACCGGGTCGTTTTGGATTTAACCCGACACCGTCAATTCGCAGAGCCTCTATATCTCAATGGTAGAGCGACACACTAGTATTGGGGAGGTCTGTGGTTCGAATCCGGGTGGAGGCTTACTTTTTCCACACCTGTTACACATAGCCCAGGAGACCCAAATACACTCACACGGGCGCCATTCCTTCTCAATCATCAATCCTCGACAGACTCTGGTCTATAGGATACATACATACATAGGATACATAGGTGATTCGGGAAGAAGGATTAGTCCTGTGACACCAGCTCTGGGTCCAGGACCCAGACACCAGCTCTGGGTCCAGGGCCCAACTCCCAATCGACCATTCCCAGCTGTTGCAACATGTTACCCATGGTGTCGATAATTGCTTGTCATCCATAAATAAATATAAAAATACAGTACTACCCTTTAGATAGTGTCTAATTTCCAGATACAAATGATTAGTCTACGAAAATAGCAAGGTGGATTCAGCCCTTAGTATTTTGGACACCAAAATATGTCATTTACACGATAAAACGACAGCGTGTAACTCCCAAAACCGGGATGAATACATAACCCGAATCAATTATTGATTAAAAACCATTCGCTTTGCTGTAAAAATCTCCAATCCAACATTTCTACTAAGAATATAACCCCAAAAACAACACAGAAAATTATATCCAGCCTCGCTAAAGCCGAGACGAAACTAAACTTCCGGTATGACTAAAGTGCGGAAAGGAGTTAAATAGCGAAAAGGAGTTTCGCGGAAAGGAGTTTTATTTTTATTGCCGTGCTTGCAAGCAAGGACGTATTATTCGATTGTTGTTATAATTTTGTTTCAGTAATACCATTCATTACACACTTTATATTCGAAATATCGAAAAGTACCAAAAACACTAAGAAAATCGATGCCTAACCGGTCGTTAGCTTAACCGTTATGCATGACATTTTTATTTATATCCTAGTAACTGTGCGTAACTTAAAAGGGGTACAGGAATAGTCGTACCATTACGATCTTGTACCGGGAATACTCGTACCATTTTGGGAAAAGTCGTACCATATATGATTTGTATAGGGAATGGGGTAATGGGTTAATTAGAGGTGATAATAAGGCTTAGTAGTGGAGGTATTTACAATGGTCTATTCATTAGATAATTGCATGACAAACATTTATCTCTCATGTATTCCTATCGCATTTTCGCTGTTGCCAGGCATCACATTTATCACACTGGATAGCATGCATACTTGCTGTAACAGCGCGGTTGCATTGTACGCATTGGAAAATGTCGTAGTTCAGCTTGTCACAAGAGACTAAATGTCCATCAGAAGCTGGTCCTTTATAAAAGCGTAATCAACTCGCTTAATTAGCAACCCGTTGACAAACTGTTGACACAGTTCACAGCCGAGAAGTGTTTGTACTTGCAAGTTCACTCATATCTCTAATCGACTAAAACTCATCATAATTAATTAAGTTATAATTGTCAGATACCAAAACTGAGTGGACAGTGAAAACAAACTAATTGTAAACAAATAAAATATCATTTTTAAGGTTAAAGATACCCGACACTAAAAGAAATTGTTCTGGGGGGTGGGTGTGGGGTGTGGGGGTGGGGGGTGTATACATACCGATGCTTGTCTAGTTATAGATAGTTTCCACATCACTGAAGATCCCTTATCTTGGCAGCCATCTTTGATGGCAACTTTAATTGATTTTCCGATGAACTGTATAGAAGCGTAAATTTTATTTTCTTGTAATTTCTTTATGTGTGGTCCAAAAATTTAAAACTATACACCATTTAAAAGCTCTTAAAAATTCATATTTTTAGAATGCAATATTTTTAAAATTGCTAAATGCACAAAGAATTAATACACAGAAATAAAAAAAATTATTGGCGCATCCTTAAACAAAATGAATAGTGTAACATTTTTGGTTGGATCCTTTGTACCTTTGAAACTATTAAAATATAGTTTTGATATTTAAAATACTTAATAAAAGCTGTTAAATTTGATATAAAATTCAGTAAAAAAGACTGAAAAATAAAAACACAGTAGGGAGTTTAATACAGCACATATTTCCAGATTTCGACCTGCATTAGTTTCTGCCTTCAAAAATGGCTGCCTTAAACTGTCTTATCAGAGCCTATGACATCACATGGAAAGTATATTTTAAGTTGGTATATATATAAATAATAATTCTAGCTATTCATCATCATCTCATTTTTTTAAATACACTCTTTAAATAAAGAAAAGTTTGCCTTTAATAGACATTAGCAAATACTTAAGAACCAACGATGAACACAGATTGTATCATATACAACTGAAGGGCCCGAATTAATGGTATCTTGGCGTTAATGACATGGCCATCAAGCAATTTCTTTCATTAATATGAGGGGTGTGTGTTCAGTTGCTTGACCCAGCTCATCCGAAGTTAATATTAAATAACTAAACTAAATAATCGAACCTTATTATATTACGTATTTAGAATTTCTTTACTTTAAGTTAAGGAATGCTCACAGGTCGATTTATAATTAGGTATTTTGTGACGTCAAATTTCTCAGCGATTTTTCTGATCGAAGTCTTTCCACTTTGGATCCAAGTTTCCTGGAGCTTTACAAATATAGATATTATCTATCTATAGATCTCGTAAATTGGCTACAACTATGTACTTTCGAGAATACTTAGTTCAAATGATTTCATCTACCACCAAATACAGTAAAGGACATCTAAGCACAGAAATATCTGAAGAAAGGCACGTAAATATTGATAATTTTATATCCGTACCCAGTGTTTATATTCGCGGATAAGAATTCATATTAGGTATTTGGCCTGCGTAGCAACGATCGAGCATGCGCAATGTGAGCATTTCCGGGGATCGCTAAGTACAAAGTGCCAGTGGACATTTTTTAATAAATACGTTGAAGTAACATTGTGTGCCTGTGTTTGTGTTAGAATAGTTTACAGCCACCACCCAGAAGACAGAATTTTCGCCAAATCGAGTATTATTGTTACTTCTTGTGTGCTCTCCTGTCGGGTTCGTTGCTTCAGTTTATCTGTTTATTGTGTAACTAGGGAGTCTAAGCAATTAAAAAACACAAACAAGGCTCGTGGTCTGAAATAGAATTGGCTAAATTAAATAACCCTGTTACATTAAATCTTAACTTGGGGCCGATTATGGGTAATAAAGGTTCATCTTCTTCCGGGTTGTGACAACTTGAGTGTAGCACTCAATAGTGCAGCAAGCCATGTCAATATTTACTTTATTGATGGAGAAGACAACATAAGCATTTCACCTTTTGACCTCTATGCTTATTGTATGACTAGTCTTTGGGATAACTTAGCCTAATTTCTTTCCTATGCCTTACATTTTTAAAAGCTTGTTTTTTATCATTACAGAGTAATAGCGAAAACTATAATTTCTGGATATCTTCATGTGGTTTCATTTAAACACTGTGTTCTTATATAAAGCAACACTTATTTTTATATTGCCCATGTCATAACAGTTTGATTACACATATGTTTGTTATAACCCATGTGTTTTGATTGGACAAAATAATGCCAAATCAAAGCGTCTGTTGTAGGGCTGAAATGTAAAGGTCAGCCTCAGTTGTAATTTTGTTGAAGAGTTTCACATTTATCGCAATAAGCATGTTTCTTTCAAATGCACGTCAATTAGAATGCACACAATTTCTGTCCTGGACTAGAAGTGTATTTAAAACTTTTCTGCTGTAAACAGGCTGAGGATGCCTAGTATGCACTTTCAGTTTACTGTCACAGGTCAGAGTAAAGTGTGTTTATCGGATGAAACTTCCATCTTTCAGTCACACATTTAAAATCCAGTTAGAATCTATTCATGAATACACATTTTCAACAGAATACAATTTTGTGTTACCTGACTGGCAACAAATTTCTTGTTAAACTTAAGCTGAATCTAATGTTCATGTGTAATAGAGTGCAAACGTTCTGTCATTGTACACACTCTTGTTGTTTGCAATATCACAAACCCATAACCATCTGAGGTCGAACTTAAAGCATACATTGTATACACTGACTTTGCAAAGCCATTTAACTTAAACAAATTGTACCATTTATTTAACCATTATCAGGATAAGATTGAGTCACTGTGTTTCCTGCTGATAACCTCGGTTCAAGTTGACTTAGCAACACATACATATTTTCTTGCAGCACAGATCTCAGTGTACATACTCTTGTTGTGGAAAGTAAATATGGCGACTAAAATTGATACAGAGAAGGGGTCAGATGAATATAAAGATGCCAAATGTTCCGTTTGTGCCAAGCAGAACAAAGACGAGATTGCAGATTATTACTGCTATGACTGCAGTAAACATCTGTGTACATCGTGCTTAGGAATACATAATACATTTAATGAAAATCACAACGTAGTGCAAGGACTTGGAGATGGCAAAGATGTGCTAACTGAGAAATGTGGGGAACACACTGACGAGTTAATTACGTTGTACTGTCGCCAGCACAACAAACTGCTGTGTAGGAAATGTCACCTCTTGGATCACAGGTCAGTTGTTTGCTTTGAAGGTGGTATCTAACAATTTGCCCATATCTAATGCATGAAGCAACATCTTACTCCTGTTCTGGGAATTGTGTGCTTAATTGTGGCATAAACTTATACTTTAGTTTAAGTAAAGGCTGTGACCACAGTTCAGCTAAAAATAGATATCGATTTCAGAGCTGATTACCTGGATGATCATGAAACATGATCTTAAAAGTAATTGGCCACAGGGTTTTCTTAGTTTAAAAAAGCTAACTGTGCAGTGTTGCTTGGACAAGAAATACATTTGTGTAATAACAAGTGGGACATTGTTCTTTTCACATGGCTATAAAGCCCCAGTAAATAGCATTTCGTTTGATCTTTTCTGTTAGCAATAATTTATTTGTTAGCTTGAGAGAAAAAAATGGTGCAAACTGTCAAATACCACCTTTAACAAAATGTAATTATTTAAGAAAAAGCTCAAGGTTCTATCTCAGATCATAGTTCAATTTAAAAGCTGTATGCTAAGTTATAAATTGTGAGCCCATGTCATTTACGACACATTAGCAGGGACAGCCAATGATTGTTTTAGGGTGGTGATGGGTGGTTGATCCTAATTGAACAAGCACCAGAGGTGCTAGTCAAGCTGGAGGTGGATTGGGGACTGTCCCCTTTAAAAGTTTGAAATGTAGTAGCAAAATAGTACCATTGTTTGCATTACAAAAGCTACTAGAAACGTTTTCCATGTCATAATAAGTTCAACATGTTTGTATTCTCAGCAAAAGACATGATGCATAATCATATTTTGTCATGGGAAGACTGTCAAATTGAGTGAGAACCATAGGTACAAGTAGTGTAAGGGGACCAGAGGGCATGCTCCCACAGAAAGAGTGTTGACATCTAAAAGCCAGCTAGTGTAATCTCCTTCATTTCACGTGCTTGACAGACCTTTATAGAAAGATTTTTACTAAAATAATTTCAATGATTTTTTTCAATAATTCTAGGCCTAAATACGTGCTTACTCTGTAGCGCTGTACACATATACGACAATAATACACCCCAAACCCCATTGACCCCCCCCCCCTACTAGATCTGCAGATGCATTAGTGCTATTGCTGCATGCTGTTTTATTGTGATGCTGTACGAAATAAATACATAATGAACATAATGTTTATTTATGATATTTTGTATCATTTGGTTTTTGTCGGCTTGCGGATCTGGAGTTCGCGGGTTCAAACCCCGGCCGGGTCAAGTTAAAGTCTTTCAAGTTGGCAGGAGTGGCTTACCTCCTAATGCTCGGGACTAAGGGGACAGCATTACGCCTGACTCGTCGGTGTCAATATAATGGACCGGCTGGGTTCAGTCCCTGGGCACCCCATAAGTCCCCCTGTGCTTTAATGATAGAAATGTTGCTGCACAGTGTTGGCAAAAATGCAGACAATTCCCATTTCATCTCACCCTTTTTGTGCATCGTATGTCAGATATGCTCGTATTGATGAAAAGCGATCACCGACTAAAAAAGGTAGACTGTTGTCGAAACTTTCACTGCAGTTAATTCTGAACATTCTTAACAGCCGAGGAAATGCACTTATTCGATTTCTATAAGTGGTATTCCTTTCAACAAGAGTTTTAAACTAGTTTTGATTCTATTTGCACAATTTAATTTCTCTATTTAAGAAAAAGAATTGTTGCATGGAAGCATGAATGTTATTGGACATACAATTTACTCCCAGTAGTGGAGTCTTCCAGATTGCATGTGGTTTACGGGCTCTTCAGCCCATTTTACTATAATGACCACAGTGGGGTCGCTGCGATGTACTTCAATGCACGTTTTTTTAATTTCTTTTCAGAAAATGTCAGGAACCCCAAAATATAAGGGAATCCTCTGATGAACTCAATGCTGATCCTGAGTTACAAGCTGTCCCTGCACAATTAAAATCGGCCCTAGACAATATTAACAAAGCTATTGAAGCTTTAGATAAGCACGTGGCTAATATTCAGCAGAGTGGTGATGGTTTTCTTAAAGATCTGGAAGACTATGCTAAGAAGTTGTTGTGTCGAATTGAGGAGCTAAGAGAGAGGGGTGAGAAGGATATCAAAAGTAAACAACAAGAGGTTCTTTCAGTTGCTAAACAACATCGGCAGGCGTGTGCTGTAACTAAAGGTGAAATAAGCCAATGCTTAGACAAAATTACAAAGTCAAAAAACTGGAAAGCCAATATGTTTATTCTTAAAAAGAAGGGCCAGACAATAGCGCAAAAAGTTGACTCTCTTTATAGTGAGTCGGACAGTGTAATAAAGGGATGTCAATTCAACTTCCTGGCGAATATGAAGATATTTGACTCCCTCAACGTCTTTAATTCCCTTGTTGAAGAAAACAGCACAAGGGTACAGGATGTCAGCTCACAGTGTGCTGTGGAAGGTGAAGTAGATAAACCAGTACAGGCGACATTAAGAAGACAAGGAGAGAAACAAGGAAAGAAACCATCGGTTGAAAAAGCTCTTTACAGTAAACATGTTAGAACAATCAACATCCGTATACCAGAGGATAAGACCAATTGTTGGACCTATGGTTTCTGTCGGCTCAATGATGGAAGTCTGGTGGTAGCTGATTACAATAACAGTAGACTGAAGCTTGTAGACCCGTCACGTAACATGGTAACCAAGCACTGCCATACAGATGGAAAGCCAACAGACGTATGCAGTATTGGTCCACAAGAGGTAGCTGTAAGTATACTTTTCTTGTCCCTTTGCTGAATTAGTTGGGATGTATAGTATCATGTATAATGTTGACAAGCAAGATATCCCAACAATTAAATAACTAAAATTTAAGTCTTAATTAGTGCATGATTAGTGTAATGATAGGTGTGTTCAAATATATGCTAGCTTTCTCTAAGACAACCATAGCTGGGCATCTGTGGTTAAGTGGTTTAGACATTGGACTTTGGATCGAAGGGTCCAAAGTTTGAACCCCGAAAATGATCTTGCAATCTTGCAATGTAAGTTCTTCGGCCAGACCAGATTCTGCACAATGCTTTGTGACTAACATCATGGAAAGTTTGTGGCTACATAATTCCGATGTTACTCTATCAAATAATTATGTCATTGATGACTGAAATGCAGTGAGCTCAAAATTCTGATGATAGTCACTCTAAGCATTATGTCATCTATGACTGAAATGCAGTACCCCCACAATTCTGGTGTTATTCACTCTAAGTGTTGTGTCAGTTATGACTGAGATACAGTCCGTTCACAAATCAGATGTTACTCTTAGTGTTGTGTCAGTTATCACAGAGAGACAGTCCGCTCACAATTCTAATGTTACTCACTCTAAGCGCTGTGTCAGTTATGACTGAGAGACAGTCGCTCAAAATTCTGATGATAGTCGCTCTAAGCATTATGTCATAAATGACTGAGATACAGTCCGCTCACAATTTGGATGTTACTCACTCTAAGTGTTGTGTCAGTTATGACTGAGATACAGTCCGCTCACAATTCTGATGTTACTCACTCTATGTGTTGTGTCAGTTATGACTGAGATACAGTCTGCTCATAATTTTGATGTTACTCTAAGCATTGTGTCAGTTATGACTGAGATACAGTCTACTCATCATTCTGATGTTACTCACTCTAAGCTTTGTGTCAGTTATGACTGAGATACAGTCTGCTCTCAATTCTGATGTTACTCACTCTAAGTGCTGTGTCAGTTATGACTGAGATACAGTCCGCTCATAATTCTGATGTTACTCACTCTAAGTGCTGTGTCAGTTATGACTGAGATACAGTCCTCTCATAATTCTGATGTTACCTACTCTAAGCCCTGTGTCAGTTATGACTGAAATACAGTCCTCTCACAATTCTAATGTTACTCACTCTAAGCGTTGTGTCAGTTATGACTGAGATACAGTCCGCTCTCAATTCTGATGTTACTAACTCTAAGTGTTGTGTCAGTTATGACTGAGATACAGTCCACACATAATTCTGATGTTACTCTATGTGTTGTGTCAGTTATGACTGAGATACAGTCTGCTCATAATTTTGATGTTACTCTAAGCATTGTGTCAGTTATGACTGAGATACAGTCTACTCATCATTCTGATGTTACTCACTCTAAGCATTGTGTAAGTTAAGACTGAGTTACATTGAGTTCACAATTCTGATGTAACTTACTCTAAGGTTTGTGTCAGTTATGACTGAAATACAGTTAGCTTACAATTCTGATGTTACTCACTTTAAGCGTTGTGTCAGTTATGACTGAGATACCAACCGTTCACTCATAATTCTGATGTTACTCACTCTAAGCATTGTGTCAGTTATGACTGAGATACAGTCCGCTCATAATTCTGATGTAACTGACTCTAACTGTTGTGTCAGTTATGACTGAGATATCGACCGTTTATAATTCTGATGCTACTCACTCTAAGCATTTTGTATGTTATGACAGAGATACAGTCCGCTGCTCACAATTCTGATGTAACTCACTCTAAGCGTTGTGTCAGTTATGACTGAGATACAGTCCGCTCACAATTCTGATGTTTCTTACTCTAAGCATTGTGTCAGTTATGACTGAGATACTGTCCGCTCATAATTTCGATGTAATTCACTCTAAGCGTTGTGTCATTTAAGACTGAGATACAGTCTGATCATAATTCTGATGTTACTTACTCTAAGCGTTGTGTCAGTTATGGCTGAGATACAGTCCACTCATAATTCTAATGTAACTCACTCTAACCGTTGTGTCAGTTATGACTGAGATACCGTCCGTTCATTATTCTGATGTTATTTACTCTATGCATTGTGTATGTTATGGCTGAGATACAGTCCGCTCACAATTATGATGTAACTCACTCTAAGCGTTGTGTCAGTTATGAATGAGATACAGTCTGCTCACAATTCTGATGTTACTTACTCTAAGCGTTGTGTCAGTTATGGCTGAGATACAGTCCGCTCATAATCCTGATGTAACTCACTCTAAGCATTGTGTAAGTTATGACTGAGATACAGTCCACTCATAATTCTGATGTTACTCACTCTAAGCATTGTTTAAGTTATGACTGAGATACAGTCCACTCACAATTCTGATGTAACTTACTCTAAGCGTTGTGTCAGCTTTGACTGAGATACAGTCCACTCATAATTCTGATGTTACTCACTCTAAGCGTTGTGTAAGTTATGACTGAGAAACAGTCCACTCACAATTCTGATGTTACTCACTCTAAGCGTTGTGTCAGTTATGACTGAGATACAGTCCGCTCACAATTCTGATGTTACTAACTCTAAGCGTTGTGTCAGTTATGACTGAGATACAGTCCGTTCATAATTCTGATGTTACTCACTCTAAGCACTGTGTCTTTTATGACTGAGATACAGTCCGCTCACAATTCTGATGTTACTATCTCTAAGCGTTGTGTCAGTTATGACTGAGATACAGTCCGTTTATAATTCGGATGTTACTCACTCTAAGCGTTGTGTAAGTTATGACTGAGATACCGTCCACTCACAATTCTGATGTTACTCACTCTAAGCGTTGTGTCAGTTATGACTGAGATACAGTCCGCTCTCAATTCTGATGTTACTAACTCTAAGTGTTGTGTCAGTTATGACTGAGATACAGTCCACA
Source organism: Sinonovacula constricta (assembly GCA_007844125.1). NCBI lineage: Eukaryota > Metazoa > Mollusca > Bivalvia > Cardiida > Solecurtidae > Sinonovacula > Sinonovacula constricta. The sequence goes on from CM017572.1 coordinate 31,095,925, forward strand.
CATAATTCTGATGTTACTCACTCTAAGCATTGTGTAAGTTATGACTGAGATACAGTCCACTCATAATTCTGATGTAACTTACTCTAAGCGTTGTGTCAGTTATGACTGAGATACAGTCCGCTCACAATTCTGATGTTACTATCTCTAAGCGTTGTGTCAGTTATGACTGAGATACAGTCCGCTCTTAATTCTGATATTACTTACTCTAAGCATTGTGTCAGCTATGACTGAGATACAGTCCGCTCATAATTCTGATGTAACTCACTCTAACCCTTGTGTCAGTTATGACTGAGATAATGTCCGTTCAAAATTCTGATGTTACTCACTCTAAGCGTTGTGTCAGTTATGACTGAGATACAGTCCGTTCATAATTCTGATGTAACTCACTCTAAGCGTTGTGTAAATTATGACTGAGATACAGTCTGCTCACAATTCTGATGTGTCTTACTCTAAGCATTGTGTCAGTTATGACTGAGATACAGTCCGCTCATAATTCTGATGAAACTCACTCTAAGCATTGTGTCAGTTATGACTGAGGTACAGTCCACTCATAATTCTGATGTTACTCACTCTAAGTATTGTGTAAGTTATGAATGAGATACAGTCCACTCATAATTCTGATGTAACTTACTCTAAGCGTTGTGTCAGTTATGACTGAGATACAGTCCGCTCACAATTCTGATGTTACTATCTCTAAGCGTTGTGTCAGTTATGACTGAGATACAGTCTGCTCATAATTCTGATGTTACTCACTCTAAGCGTTGTGTCAGTTATGACTGAGATACAGTCCGCTCACAATTCTGATGTAACTCACTCTAACCGTTGTGTCAGTTATGACTGAGATACAGTCCGTTCATTATTCTGATGTTACTCACTCTAAGCGTTGTGTCAGTTATGACTGAGATACAGTCCGATCACAATTCTGATGTAACTCACTCTAAGCGTTGTGTCAGTTATGACTGAGATACAGTTCACTCGCAATTCTGATGTAACTTACTCTAAGCGTTCTGTCAGTTATGACTGAGATACAGTCCACTCATAATTCTGATGTTACTCACTCTAAGCGTTGTGTCCGTTATGACTGAGATACAGTCCACTCACAATTCTGATGTAACTTACTCTAAGCATTGTGTCAGTTATGACTGAGATACAGTCTGCTCATAATTCTGATGTTACTCACTCTTAGCGTTGTGTCAGTTATGACTGTGATACAGTCTGCTCATAATTCTGATGTTACTCACTCTAAGCATTGTTTAAGTTATGACTGAGATACAGTCCACTCACAATACTGATTTTACTTACTCTAAGCGTTGTGTCAGTTATGACTGAGATACAGTCCACTCATAATTCTGATGTTTTTCACTCTAAGCGTTGTGTAAGTTATGACTGAGATACAGTCCACTTATAATTCTGATGTTACTCACTCTAAGCGTTGTGTCAGTTATGACTGAGATACATTCCGCTCACAATTCTGATGTAACTTACTCTAAGCGTTGTGTCAGTTATGACTGAGATACAGTCCGCCCACAATTCTGATGTTACTATCTCTAAGCGTTGTGTCAGTTATGACTGAGATACAGTCCGTTCATAATTCTGATGTTACTCACTCTAAGCACTGTGTCAGTTATGACTGAGATACAGTCCGCTCACAATTCTGATGTTACTATCTATAAGCGTTGTGTCAGTTATGACTGAGATACAGTCCGTTTATAATTCGGATGTTAGTCACTCTAAGCGGTGTGTCAGTTATGACTGAGATACAGTCCGTTCATAATTCTGATGTTACTCACTCTAAGCACTGTGTCAGTTATGACTGAGATACAGTCCGCTCACAATTCTGATGTTACTATCTATAAGCGTTGTGTCAGTTATGACTGAGATACAGTCCGTTTATAATTCGGATGTTAGTCACTCTAAGCGGTGTGTCAGTTATGACTGAGATACAGTCCGTTTATAATTCGGATGTTAGTCACTCTAAGCGGTGTGTCAGTTATGACTGAGATACAGTCCGCTCATTATTCTGGTGTAACTTACTCTAAGCGTTGTGTCAGTTATGACTGAGATACAGTCCGCTCACAATTCTGATGTAACTCACTCTAACCGTTGTGTCAGTTATGACTGAGATACAGTCCGTTCATTATTCTGATGTTACTCACTCTAAGCGTTGTGTCAGTTATGACTGAGATACAGTCCGATCACAATTCTGATGTAACTCACTCTAAGCGTTGTGTCAGTTATGACTGAGATACAGTCCACTCACAATTCTGATGTAACTTACTCTAAGCGTTCTGTCAGTTATGACTGAGATACAGTCCACTCATAATTCTGATGTTACTCACTCTAAGCGTTGTGTCCGTTATGACTGAGATACAGTCCACTCACAATTCTGATGTAACTTTCTCTAAGCATTGTGTCAGTTATGACTGAGATACAGTCTGCTCATAATTTTGATGTTACTCACTCTTAGTGTTGTGTCAGTTATGACTGTGATACAGTCTGCTCATAATTCTGATGTTACTCTAAGTGTTGTGTCAGTTATGACTGAGATACAGTCCACTCACAATTCTGATGTAACTCACTCTAAGCGTTGTGTCAGTTATGACTGAGATACAGTCCGCTTACAATTCTGATGTTATTCTAAGTGTTGTGTCAGTTATGACTGAGATACAGTCTGCTTACAATTCTGATGTAACTCACTCTAAGCATTGTGTAAGTTATGACTGAGATACAGTCCGCTCATAATTCTAATGTTACTCACTCTAAGCGTTGTGTCAGTTATGACTGAGATACAGTCCGCTCATAATTCTAATGTTACTTACTCTAAGTGTTGTGTCGGTTATGACTGAGATACAGTCTGCTCATAATTCTGATGTTACTCACTCTAAGCATTGTGTAAGTTATGACTGAGATAGAGTCCGCTTACAATTCTGATGTTACTCACTCTAAGCAGTGTGTCAGTTATGACTGAGATACAGTCCGCTCACAATTCTGATGTTACTCACTCTAAGCGTTGTGTCAGTTATGACTGAGATACAGTCTGCTCATAATTCTGATGTTACTCACTCTAAGCGTTGTGTCAGTTATGACTGAGATACAGTCCGCTCACAATTCTGATGTTTCTTACTCTAAGCATTGTGTCAGTTATGACTGAGATACTGTCCGCTCATAATTCTGATGTAATTCACTCTAAGCGTTGTGTCATTTATGACTGAGATACAGTCTGATCATAATTCTGATGTTACTTACTCTAAGCGTTGTGTCAGTTATGGCTGAGATACAGTCCACTCATAATTCTAATGTAACTCACTCTAACCGTTGTGTCAGTTATGACTAAGATACCGTCCGTTCATTATTCTGATGTTATTTACTCTATGCATTGTGTATGTTATGGCTGAGATACAGTCCGCTCACAATTCTGATGTAACTCTTTCTAAGCGTTGTGTCAGTTATGAATGAGATACAGTCTGCTCACAATTCTGATGTTACTTACTCTAAGCGTTGTGTCAGTTATGGCTGAGATACAGTCAGCTCATAATTCTGATGTTACTCACTCTAAGCGTTGTGTCAGTTATGACTGAGATACAGTCCACTCACAATTCTGATGTAACTTACTCTAAGCGTTGTGTCAGTTATGACTGAGATACAGTCCACTCATAATTCTGATGTTACTCACTCTAAGCATTGTTTAAGTTATGACTGAGATACAGTCCACTCACAATTCTGATGTAACTTACTCTAAGCGTTGTGTCAGTTATGACTGAGATACAGTCCACTCATAATTCTGATGTTACTCACTCTAAGCGTTGTGTAAGTTATGACTGAGATACAGTCCACTCACAATTCTGATGTTACTCACTCTAAGCGTTGTGTCAGTTATGACTGAGATACAGTCCGCTCACAATTCTGATGTTACTAACTCTAAGCGTTGTGTCAGTTATGACTGAGATACAGTCCGTTCTTAATTCTGATGTTACTCACTCTAAGCACTGTGTCAGTTATGACTGAGATACAGTCCGCTCACAATTCTGATGTTACTATCTCTAAGCGTTGTGTCAGTTATGACTGAGATACAGTCCGTTTATAATTTGGATGTTACTCACTGTAAGCGTTGTGTAAGTTTTGACTGAGATACCGTCCGCTCTCAATTCTGAGGTTACTAACTCTAAGTGTTGTGTCAGTTATGACTGAGATACAGTCCACACATAATTCTGATGTTACTCACTCTAAGCATTGTGCCAGCTATGACTGAGATACAGTCCGCTCATAATTCTGATGTAACTCACTCTAACCCTTGTGTCAGTTATGACTGAGATAATGTCCGTTCAAAATTCTGATGTTACTCACTCTAAGCGTTGTGTCAGTTATGACTGAGATACAGTCCGTTCATAATTCTAATGTAACTCACTCTAAGCGTTGTGTAAGTTATGACTGAGATACAGTCTGCTCACAATTCTGATGTGTCTTACTCTAAGCATTGTGTCAGTTATGACTGAGATACAGTCGGCTCATAATTCTGATGAAACTCACTCTAAGCATTGTGTCAGTTATGACTGAGATACAGTTCACTCATAATTCTGATGTTACTCACTCTAAGTATTGTGTAAGTTATGAATGAGATACAGTCCACTCATAATTCTGATGTAACTTACTCTAAGCGTTGTGTCAGTTATGACTGAGATACAGTCCGCTCACAATTCTTATGTTACTATCTCTAAGCGTTGTGTCAGTTATGACTGAGATACAGTCCGCTCATAATTCTGATGTTACTCACTCTAAGCATTGTTTAAGTTATGACTGAGATACAGTCCACTCACAATTCTGATGTAACTTACTCTAAGCGTTGTGTCAGTTATGACTGAGATACAGTCCACTCATAATTCTGATGTTACTCACTCTAAGCGTTGTGTAAGTTATGACTGAGATACAGTCCACTCACAATTCTGATGTTACTCACTCTAAGTGTTGTGTCAGTTATGACTGAGATACAGTCCGCTCACAATTCTGATGTTACTAACTCTAAGCGTTGTGTCAGTTATGACTGAGATACAGTCCGTTCATAATTCTGATGTTACTCACTCTAAGCACTGTGTCAGTTATGACTGAGATACAGTCCGCTCATAATTCTGATGTTACTATCTCTAAGCGTTGTGTCAGTTATGACTGAGATACAGTCCGTTTATAATTCGGATGTTACTCACTCTAAGCGTTGTGTAAGTTATGACTGAGATACCGTCCACTCACAATTCTGATGTTACTCACTCTAAGCGTTGTGTCAGTTATGACTGAGATACAGTCCGCTCACAATTCTGATGTTACTAACTCTAAGTGTTGTGTCAGTTATGACTGAGATACAGTCCACTCATAATTCTGATGTTACTCACTCTAAGAATTGTGTAAGTTATGACTGAGATACAGTCCACTCATAATTCTGATGTAACTTACTCTAAGCGTTGTGTCAGTTATGACTGAGATACCATCCGCTCACAATTGTGATGTTACTATCTCTAAGCGTTGTGTCAGTTATGACTGAGATACAGTCCGCTCTTAATTCTGATGTTACTTACTCTAAGCATTGTGTCAGTTATGACTGAGATACAGTCCGCTCATAATTCTGATGTAACTCACTCTTAGCATTGTGTCAGTTATGACTGAGATACAGTCCACTCACAATTCTGATGTTACTCACTCTAAGCGTTGTGTCAGTTATGACTGAGATACAGTCCGCTCACAATTCTGATGTTACTAACTCTAAGCGTTGTGTCAGTTATGACTGAGATACAGTCCGTTCATAATTCTGATGTTACTCACTCTAAGCGTTGTGTCAGTTATGACTGAGATACAGTCCGTTCATAATTCTGATGTAACTCACTCTAAGCGTTGTGTAAGTTATGACTGAGATACAGTCTGCTCACAATTCTGATGTGTCTTACTCTAAGCATTGTGTCAGTTATGACTGAGATACAGTCCGCTCATAATTCTGATGAAACTCACTCTAAGCATTGTGTCAGTTATGACTGAGATACAGTCCACTCATAATTCTGATGTTACTCACTCTAAGTATTGTGTAAGTTATGAATGAGATACAGTTCACTCATAATTCTGATGTAACTTACTCTAAGCGTTGTGTCAGTTATGACTGAGATACAGTCCGCTCACAATTCTGATGTTACTATCTCTAAGCGTTGTGTCAGTTATGACTGAGATACAGTCCGCTCATAATTCTGATGTTACTCACTCTAAGCATTGTTTAAGTTATGACTGAGATACAACTCACAATTCTAATGTAACTTACTCTAAGCGTTGTGTCAGTTATGACTGAGATACAGTCCACTCATAATTCTGATGTTACTCACTCTAAGCGTTGTGTAAGTTATGACTGAGATACAGTCCACTCACAATTCTGATGTTACTCACTCTAAGCGTTGTGTCAGTTATGACTGAGATACAGTCCGCTCACAATTCTGATGTTACTAACTCTAAGCGTTGTGTCAGTTATGACTGAGATACAGTCCGTTCATAATTCTGATGTTACTCACTCTAAGCACTGTGTCAGTTATGACTGAGATACAGTCCGCTCACAATTCTGATGTTACTATCTCTAAGCGTTGTGTCAGTTATGACTGAGATACAGTCCGTTTATAATTCGGATGTTACTCACTCTAAGCGTTGTGTAAGTTATGACTGAGATACAGTCTGCTCACAATCCTGATGTTACTAACTCTAAGCATTGTGTCAGTTATGACTGAGATACAGTCCGCTCATAATTCTGATGAAACTCACTCTAAGCATTGTGTCAGTTATGACTGAGATACAGTCCACTCATAATTCTGATGTTACTCGCTCTAAGTATTGTGTAAGTTATGAATGAGATACAGTCCACTCATAATTCTGATGTAACTTACTCTAAGCGTTGTGTCAGTTATGACTGAGATACAGTCCGCTCACAATTCTGATGTTACTATCTCTAAGCGTTGTGTCAGTTGTGACTGAGATACAGACCGCTCATAATTCTGATGTAACTCACTCTAACCCTTGTGTCAGTTATGACTGAGATACTGTCCGTTCACAATTCTGATGTTACTCACTCTAAGCGTTGTATCAGTTATGACTGAGATACAGTCCGTTCATAATTCTGATGTAACTCACTCTAAGCGTTGTGTAAGTTATGACTGAGATACAGTCTGCTCACAATTCTGATGTGTCTTACTCTAAGCATTGTGTCAGTTATGACTGACATACAGTCCGCTCATAATTCTGATGTAACTCACTCTAAGCATTGTGTCAGTTATGACTGAGATACAGTCCGCTCATTATTCTGATGTTACTTACTCTAAGCGTTGTGTCAGTTATGGCTGAGATACAGTCCGCTCATAATTCTGATGTAACTCACTCTAAGCGTTGTGTCAGTTATGACTGAGATACAGTCATGTTCATTATTCTGATGTTACTCACTCTAAGCATTGTGTATGTTATGACTGAGATACAGTCCACTCACAATTCTGATGTAACTCACTCTAAGCGTTGTGTCAGTTATGACTGAGATACAGTCTGCTCACAATTCTGATGTTACTCACTCTAAGCGTTGTGTCAGTTATGGCTGAGATACAGTCCGCTCATAATCCTGATGTAACTCACTCTAAGCATTGTGTAAGTTATGACTGAGATACAGTCCACTCATAATTCTGATGTTACTCACTCTAAGCATTGTGTAAGTTATGACTGAGATACAGTCCACTCACAATTCTGATGTAACTTACTCTAAGCGTTGTGTCAGTTATGACTGAGATACAGTCCACTCCACTCATAATTCTGATTTTACTCACTCTATGCATTGTGTAAGTTATGACTGAGATACAGTCCACTCACAATTCTGATGTTACTCACTCTAAGCGCTGTTTCATTTATGACTGAGATACAGTCTGCTCATAATTCTGATGTTACTCACTCTAAGCGTTGTGTCAATTATGACTGAGATACGGTCCGCTCATAATTCTGATGTTACTCACTCTAAGCGTTGTGTCAATTATGACTGAGATACAGTACGCTCATCATTCTGATGTTACTCACTCTAAGCGCTGTTTCATTTATGACTGAGATACTGTCTGCTTATAATTCTGAAATTATTTTGAAATGTTCAAAGGAAGAACTATCTGGAATGGAAGAGGGATGAAAAGATATGCTTGGGGGAGATAGATAACTCAAACAGGTGTTAGAGTGTTAGAGTAAGTGAGAGAGAGAGAATAGTAGCGGGGGTGGTGGGGGGTGAAGAAACGATAAGTAAAAAATAAGATAAGAGATACAGATTGTTCTAAAAAACTTATTTAATTTAGGAAAAAGTATGTAAGTGTGTGAGAATTTACAGTGAAAATGGCAATTAAAAAAACATGATCTGGAGAGATGTTTTGAAAACATTTATTTCTCTTGCTAACAATAAAAGCATAGAAAAGATACCCCTTCGTCCGTAGTGTGGCATCAACATTTTAGATTTTGAACACACTACAGGCCACAGTTTTTATCAATCTTCATCACACTTGGTCAGATTGTTTGTCTGCATGTAATCTTGGATGAAGTTTATTATTGGGACATGTTGGGTCAAAAATTAGGTCACTAGGTCAAATCTTAGTAAAAGCTTGTGAGCACACTAAAGGCCACATTTATAGGCCAAACTTTATCAAACTTGGTCAGAATGTGTGTCTGCATGAAATCTCGGACGAGTTCATAAATGGGTCATGTGGTGTCAAAAATTAGGTCACTAGGTTAAATTTTAGAGAAAGCTTGTGAACACACTAGAGGCCCCATTTATGGCCCAATCTTCACCAAACTTGATCGAGAATGTTCGCCTGCATGAAATCAAGGACGAGCTTATAACTGGGTCATGTGGGGTCAAGAAGTAGGTCAGAAAGTAAGTCGCTAGGTCAATTTTTTAAAGTTTGTGAACACCGTAAAGGCCACATTTATAGGCCAATCTTCATCAAACTTGATCAGAATCTTTGTCTCCATAAAATCTTGGAAGTGTTCGTTGGGTCACGTGGGGTCAAATCTTAAAAAAACCTTGTGAACACGCTAGACACCACGAAAGTGTTGTTTACCGCCATTACCTGCTGTATGATAATGATAAAAGTTTCAAACAGAAATAATCCAGCTGCTATCTTTTGTAGTTATGCGAAGAATGGTTTTGATTGTGTGTAGGTAGGAGTATCATTGAAACACGATAGTAGATAGTGCAGTCACAGATAACATTTACTAATTAGGAATCTGCCTAGCCTTTATACTCCATTTACTTTGGTATATGGTTTACCACATCATCAAGCAAAATATTCACTTTTTGTTTACTTTTTATATCTCAAAAAGAGAGATGAATGCCCGAGAGTTAACATAAATTAAAATTTAATAAAATATCATAACTGTAGTCGACAGGCATGCATCTAGACAGGTCCACATCAGAATTGAACTGATAATCCAACTAAGATTTGCACTTGCATGGACCAGCGCCTACTATACCAGTCGGCTACATTTTTCCCATTTGTAATCTTATAAATTTGTCCTTTCATCAAAATTGAAACTTGAACGGACTATCCGATTTGTATAACTAATGTTAATAGACTTAGCATACCCCCATATATATTAATATGTTATTATAAAGAATGAAATGATACTATGCAGGATATATTCACCTTTAAACTTCTCGTGTATCAATACACTTGTATTACATCTAGGAGCAAAGTTAAGTATATTCAAAATAAATAGTCTACTCCTACATAAGTAAGGGTAGTAAGACTCTAGTAGTAAAAATAATGGTAATATTAATATCAGTAGTGTAATATTATCAAAGGTGGCTCCTACCTCAATACACTTCTTGACATAATATTTTCCTGGGTGAAGTCGTCATCAGGGAGCCTAGCGCGGCATGTCCGGATCAGCCCCTAGCCACGGCCCAAGAATTTTGGACTTGGGCCGGGGGAAGTTGGAGGACTAAACTCTGCAGGCTCCTTTATAAAAATAAAAATACATGCATATGATAATGTAGTTAATTGGGACCAATTTTCCCATATACTGTCATCCAGTGGGTTCTAGCACGGCCTGTCTGGAGCAGCCCCCAAGCCGTGGCCCGAGAGGCTCGGGATTGGGTCGGGGGATGTCGGGAGGACTCGTCTCCACTGAACCTAATAGTATATCTTCTGGACAAGCATATATTAATTATATTATTTGGGTGAAAGATCCACCCCGTATTCATGTACTATACCCATTCATTTTATATTTTAGCAGGTTTAATTAAACACTGTTAACGACTTATGCCGAGCTATCTCGGTTCAGGCATTTGCCATGTCATCCGTATAGCCTGGGAGACCCAAACATACTCTTGAAGGCGCTCATCCTTCCAATCATCTGCCAAATATCGCAACAGACTCTGGTCCCGGGCCCAACTCCCAATAGAAACTGAGATTAAGAATGCCCCAACTGTACCCGCATTTGCAAGTGGCCTAAATAATTTTTATGCTTTTTAAATTGATATTTTAAATTATTAGTCTTAAATTGTCAATGTTCAGGACTTGCGCCTGCCTTATGTAGTCAGTATTGACATTTGGCAGTATAAAGTTGAAGTTGAAGCTTTTAAATTGACCCCTCCCAGTGGCGGCTTCAGATTGTCCACAGTGTCGAACAATAGCTGTACCACATAACCACAACTCATATTTTAAAGAAAAAACTAATACCGATACTGTGTTCCTTCTAGCCATAACCGATAATGTTATGAAAATAATATTGTTTGTCTAGTGTTCAAACACTTATCACAAGTCAACATAAATACAATAAGAAATAACAGCTATTAAACCCACAACCGGGGATCATGTACTATTAAATCAAAATACAGAAATAACTGATACAAAATACCTTTGAAACATCCTTCAATCCAATTTATTTCATGGAAATATAATCAAAATACACAAGGAATCCATTTGTAGCCTCGCTACTTCCGGGTATGGAGAGTGACCTCCCGTACATCTCACACCACTATTATCTACATGTCTCCCTCCATAAACCCATACGGATAGAAAACACGCTTATATATTAGAAGCACTGAAAACTGGGCGATTAATCAATTAAACATACTATCTTTAAATTTGTGTTATTAAACATAATGGCCAAACCATAACAGGCATAGAGTTCAATATATATATACATGATTATATTGATATATAAGATTATAAAATTAAAACTACCTCAATATATTGGGCAGGAAACTTATTAACTTGCCCGTAGCAACAGGATGGACAAGCACTTAAAAGCACCAGCCGTGCATCCAAAGATACCGGTGCTGCCCAGCGGGGTTTATATGTATACCAACACTCCCACCCTATGCCACAACAAACACTATAAATGTTTATATGTGTACAGCAATATCACATGGTAGAAATGTTATAATACCACAATCAATATTTAGGTGGGAGTGTGGTTTGTAAATAACACATTGTTAAATATATATTAAAAAAAAACACTCTTACTTTTAACGGTTCTAAAAAGGGTCAGACGGAGGAGATTTTCCAGCAATGGATAAGAACAACTAAATTTTATGTATATATATTTTATATGATATTTTATTATAATATTTAATACAATATGCGAATAGTCTAAAGGACATTTTAAATCTAGTCTGGTTGCACCGGATCGCAACAGTAAAATTATATACAGAAGTATATAATAAATAAATATCTCAAAGCTACACTGAGATACAGAATCACATCCAGGGTTCTGAGCTACAAATAGAACCAAAGTATAAACAAACTCTCCATGAGATCCTTATCTTATCAGGGCGTAGACTCATAACAACCACAGATTCACAAGATAGCAAGACATGGCAAAACTGGCAACATAAAATAAAAAAAACCTTTAAAATAATATGTCTAATAGGTATAATGCACAGGGATAATGCATAGTCATTTTTACTTTAAATACCCAGAATACTTGGACATATTGGTATTACTATATGTTGATAATACATTCCACATATAGAGGCCAGTTAGATAATATGTGCTCAAAACTGTGATAAAATATACACGCGTTTTTAACGTTTGTTTCATAGATAGATATACAACATAAGATATTTAATATCGAATTTTAAACTTCCAGAGCCTGTGAAAGACCATTATAGGTCGATTAGCTGTGATATGTAATACAACACTTTTATTATAAATTTTTAATCTTCCAGTATCTTATAATAAACATTTAAGCTGTGATTTAGATCATACAATTTATAACATAGCTTTTTAAGTTACTGAACCTTATTTCGATCAGAAATAAGGACCTAATCTATATAAGGATCATAACAAGAACAAAATATTAAGAAAACATAAGCAAAGTCAAATAAAATAAGTACCTACACCCCACAACCCCGACATCAAAATACTAGAACATATAAACATATTTTTTCCTGTAAAAGACAAACAATCTTGCCAAATATAACTGGATTTAGAAATGAATTAAAAATTATGTTGAGACATGGAATAATGTTAAATCTGTAAGAGAAGATGTGCTCACCTGCATAAACATATTGTTTATGATGAATAATTGCATTTAAATAATTGATTAATAAGTATTATTATTATGTAAACATTCAAAAGTGTTGTTTCATATGAAACTTGTACCAAGAGTCCAACTATATCAATTTGTTTTTAGATTCGTTTTGTACAGATAATATTTATCCACCTCTGTTTGATTTGACTCAGACCGTGTTTATATTAGTACACACATAATACCTTTCAAAGCATTGAATATTGGTTATTTATTTCTTTTTCAGTACGGTACTGAACAATCTATGATTTGCCGGTTGTTATAACTTTTGAACTATGACGGTAAATAAATGTACTTAAAAAGAGATACGAAATGTGCTGAAATACAGTAGGAAATCAGTGAGTCAACTGGAACAAGATGACAGAGAAAAGTATTATTTGGAACACTTAAAGAGAAAAAGAGAGTGACAAGTTGTCGAAAGAGAGATAGTCACATAAGGAGATACATGTAAAGCGATCAAAAAGTTTTAAAATACGTCACAAAAGAGATGTACATTTCAATCACTGTTTGCATACATGTACGCGGTATTGCCCGACAATATTGTAATTGCAACAATAACTATTTAAGGTACCGGAACTATGAATGACATTGTGGAGATTTATAGTTATCATTGTGGTAAAATCAGCGACAACATAAGACAAACCATGATATGTAGGCAAACTATACAGACCAGTATTCGAGATTAATGTCTTATTTTACGAAAAAACAACAACAACAACAACAAAACGTTATTATGTTATAGTATAAAAATGAATAATCATTAGGTGAAGACACCAAGCATTGTAAACCGTTTGTTGTGACTGAGCATATTCAACGTAATCGATTCATTCTCTACGTGACGTAATTGGAATTAACGTTTACAGTTAGACTGCCGCGACCGTCACTTGACGTGCGTTCGGGAAGGCAGGAGAGAATTTGATGTGTGTTAATTTTCAGGATTTAGTTATTATATAATAAATAGGTACCTTATTGGAAGTGTAAGTTTGGGGTCGCTTTTTGGTTAATCTTGTCACTGTTGCTATGAGTCTATTTCACTATATGCTGTCATAGAAGTGGTCTTTTTGGTTAAGTAAACATGGCCCTGCTAAGCGGAGAGACTGTTTGTAAGATAATAAATGCCTGTTTCATTTCAAAATATATTTAGCAAGTGGTAGTGATTCACTCATTTCGTTATGGAAGGGACATTATTCTGACTTACACATTTACTTAATGTTACCTCCCTTGTTGGTGGGTATTTGAGGTTACGCATCAAGGAAAGAAATTGTTCTTTACTCTGTATGAAAGGTTCAAACTTTAGAAGCTTCCTTAACAATGTTCCGTTTTTACACACACATACAACACGAGATCAAAAGCAATAGGTCAATAAATAGATGAAGATAAGTGTTAAGCAAATTGTCGACACGTCGTGTACTGAATTTCGGTTTTTATTGTTGTTTGAGACCCTTTTTCCATTGACAGGAGATAAAAATACGATGCCAGTTTGTACTCCTCTATCTATGAAGAAAGTACATAAACTTGAAGTTTACAATGTTAATTGTTAGAATTCCCTCTAAGTAACTACACGTTAGGTTCAATTAATTATTAAATTTTGCCCCCCTCCCCCCCCCTCCAAACACCCCCAACCCACCCGGCGCATCAAAAACCCAGCTACGCCCAAGCATTGTACGTAACATATATCTATCATGACAGACGGTAAACAGAACGCACAATATCAAGTGGTGTGCGATACAAGTAATACAAATCAAAATTTGCTTGATTTATCTTCCGTACCGGACCTGGTAGCGCAATCGGTAGAGCGTCGGCTCCAGGTACGGGAGGCCCCGGGTTCGATCCCGGGCCGCGACATACCAAAGGCGTTAAAAATGGTAGTGGTATAGCTCCCTTGCTGACGCTCAAGCAATATAAGGGTAGTTCCACGACTGGTTGTCCCGGTGTCAGGATAATGTGACTGGGTGTGGTATCATGCCAGGTGTTCAAGGCATGCTATACACAGTGAAGGCAGCACCATATCTGCTTCAAGTGGACCCCGTCTCCAGATAACTGAAATACTGTTGGTGGGACGATAAACCCAATAAACAAACATCTTCCGAAATCGCACACATTGGTCATAAAGTAATATACCGAACACAGGTTACCGCGTACATGTATACAACCAGTTGTACACATTTCATACGTCACGACAAAATATGACGTCATAAATATTTGGAAAAAACAACAAGTTGAGCGTTCATGAAATCAGCCAAAGTGAGATGGATTCTGTGCGGTCTTGAGGAAAATTGTGTAAAGATATCTTGTTAAGTATAAGTTTTAATATTATAATAATACTATATAAATCTATGCCTTTTTAAAATTGCTTTATGTTTAAATTTGGTTAAAATACTGTTCAAAAACCATGGCTGTGTTTTAGATCTCTGTTTCTAGACACAATGCATTTTGAACATTTGTTGTGCGTATACAGTATACTTTCTTCTGTTATTGATTCAAAGAGCAATACGTAACAAGATTAAACTCAATTTTAAATGTCGATTCTACTTTATTTAAGTTATTGCAAATCGTTGAATGCATGACCATGTGTTTACATGTCCACACTTTCAGACACAAATGGCGACTTTCCACCGTACTCAAGTTTAACAGAGCCAGGAGGACAGCGGGTGTAACAAGTGTACAGATTTGTATATTCGGGTGGTTATTGAGTCGTATTTTTCCCATATTTAGACCAAGCACTGGCAAGCTGACCGACTATGAAAACACTGAATATTGACATTTTACTAGCAATTGTTTACATTTTCATTTTAATGTTTACCTGCTTTACATGTCTATATTTTCAGGTTGTTGTGTGGATGATTATTTTGCCGGCTATGTTTACTCCACCATAAACACAATGACCAAACTTGTGCCACGACATAAAGGCCTGTATTCCCCAAGCATTTCTTAACGCAAGTCACGACTTGAGCCCAAGTCACCATTTTATACCTAGAAAACTAAGCTTTTGTATGTAGTTAAATTGTAAAGTATCAAAATTTAATTGTCATGCAATATTTTCAGACTTATAGCTTAGTATACGCTGACGATATTGTGAATTAAAATTCATGACTTTACCAATACTTACTTAAGAATGATTGGTGCGTACGGGCCAAAGACTTTATTAATGTTCTGTTTTCTCTCCCTCTATTTTCAGGTTGCATCATTTACGACTATGAACGCTGACGTGTATTATGTCACCAACACAATCTGTACATTTACAATGTTTTACTCTGGTCTACATTTCTGTATTTCCAGGTTGCCTTCTCTAGTTCTACCCAAGTCCACGTGTACAACACAGTCAGTCTGACCAGGACACGAACCGTCGAGTTGGGACATAAGACCGACTGGATCGCTTGTCATGGCGGACTGCTGTACTGTACTGCTGAGTGGCCGGGTACCATCTTGTATGTACACGACGTGAGGAGTGGCAGGAAGCTGAGGGAGATCTCCATGGACACCGACGGCCGGAAACTGTTCTCTAACATCCGACACATCGCCGTGAACAGTTCCGGCGACCGACTCTATGTGGCTGACTGTGGGAGAGGTCTTGTATGTGTCGGCACGGACCGGAGGTCGATATTCTGTCTCTCCAACAAGGATCTCGGACTGTCTGGTGCCTATGGTGTGACCACTGACCATCACGGTCACGTGTTTGTCTGCGGATATTACTCACAGAACGTAGTCAAGGTGACCGAGGATGGTCACGTGGTAGGTCAGATATTGTCCATGGAAGATGGAATCGTGTGGCGTCCATTCTGCCTCAGTTATGATGTGAACAGGAGTTCCTTGTATGTCGGTGGGCGGGACAGTGATCAGCTTCTGGTTGTGGAATGGAAGTAAAGTTTATATTAATTATTGCCGGACATTTTGTTTTCCATTTGTGTTTCTCCTTTTGTTGCTGATTGTGACATTTTGTGATTTAGTGACTCGTTATAAAAGTGGAATTAAATCAACATTTTAATAAAACAATCTTACACCGACATTTTGTTTAGGAATAAAATGAAATTAAAACGTGTGTTTGAAACTCTGTACTTCTGTAAATGTTACAGATAAGTATGTAGTTGATGTATTGTTGTATTGCCATTAAATATTTTGTACAAACGTTCCTATAATTAAAGTTTATTTCAATTCAGTTTGATGTTTTCATCTCAGTTCGCCATGTTTGTATATTTTACATCAACATCAAAATAATGACGTCATTAATCACAACAGTATGACGTCATCACACGCGGATAATACGCTTACCCGCAAAATCAACAAAAACACTCGCAACGTCATCGGTACATAACTGAAGTGCTGAATTATTTGGGGTAAGCGTCAGATTTCGTCAGAATTTAATCAATTTAAACTTTTAAACTTTACAAACAATGAATAATTTCGAGATGTGTGGTTCAATTAAAATGTATTCATTTGTTTTATCTGCAGTAAATCAAATGTCAGTGATGATGTTGTACAAGAAAACAACAAATAGATCTCTGACAAATTAAAGACAGTTAATTTATTGTTCAGCACTTCAAAGGAGATGTGACGAGTTCATATTCAAATCGCAATTGTTCATGAATTCAGTTATGTAAATTACAGTTTGATATTGCATAAAAATGAATAGGGCAATTTATATACGCAGAATTGGGTATAAAACCATAAAAAATCAGTTTCTGCACATAAAAATATTGATTTCTCTTTGTACGACACGGTCGTTTACATGTTGAACGGAAGCATAGTCCACCCCCTCCCCGTTGGGCAATTATAGAGTGCTCGTAGGTGCATTTTCCAAAAGACCTCGGGCGTAAAATGTCAATGTTGCATTTAAAGATTTAGTAACATTTCATATCATTATAATTTGCAAGAAATATATGTCTATTGTCTCTGGTAACTGTTGATCCCATAATCGATGTTTATGCAGGAATCTCTGCGTATATGTAACAATACCTGTTTACCTGTCATTCCATATCCCAACTCTTGTGCTTAATTCCCAGAGCGGATCTAGGATTTTACGCCTAGCGTGAGTGAACTTTCTTCAAATGTTTAAACGACTTCACTGTATCATTTTGGATTTATTTACACGTCATTGCCATACATTACGTTTAGAAGACATTGAATGACCCTTAGATACCATAAATGATGTATTCGAAGGTTGCTTTGAACACATTTGCTGTTATATTGCTCCGGGACAGGCTGCCCTGTAAACAAATTAATTTCTGGAATGCCAGATATGTGCAAATCGGGATCACATCCAACAAAAATTTCACCAGCCGTTTAACGTTTATTGATGTAATATATTTATTAATTCTATTCGTGTTCCTTGGCCCACCCCCGCCCCCAATCCGATCCTGGATTAAAAATATTGATAAAATTACAAAAAAAGATAATGCACGTTGCTATCCAGTTTGTTAGTTATCTATTCTATGAACACGTGTGTCATTGAAGATGTATTCATAATTGATAATTGTTATATTGTATTTATTGTTAGTTTTTTTAAAGAACAGAACGTGTTTAAAGCGGCATGGACATTGTTTAACATACAGTGTATGTGTACATGATTCGTACTACATGTTGTTTTTGTTGTTCTTTTTTTAATATTCCGTCACTGTCAAGCCAGATGTACACGTTTAATATCAATGATTGTTCAGTTTATGCAAAAAGTATAAACATGATAAGTATTCGAGAAAAGGCTGTTTAAATGTATACTAGTTAGGTTGGGTTTCCTGTATGTAATTAAGTTTGAAGAAATCTATTAGTGTTTGCTTTGCTTAAACTAATTACAATCGAATCTGATGTTGACTATACACCAATAAATGACTCTTTTCTTGAATTACGCCCAAAAGGCTTTTAGCAAATAAGAATAAACATGTTCGGTTGCATATATTTGCTATTAGAATGCCGCATACGTGAATCGGGGCCCAATTGCGATACGTTTTCCATAGATATGATGTATGAAGTTTGGGCGAAACATTCAAGAGAAGCGTTATTTATTTGTTATACCAATGGTTCTTATTTGAATAATTAATTGTTGTTAGGATAGAGCTTAAACTAGTAAATGTTTGAGTTGATTTGTACATCGAATAGACTATAATAGTAGCTGTACTTGTGTAAGTGTATTGAATGTAAAATTGTATGTGTATTATAGAGATGCCAATATATATTTTGTGTTTGCTTAGTTTTCTCTTCTTTAAGTAGCTAATCTAATATCTCTATATCTGTATATATAATAATAAACTATTTAATGTATGCTTTTGGTCATTTTGTCAGTGAAAACCCCTTAACCTCAAAACCAGAAAAACTAACAGTTTACTTTAACTAACCCTAGCGATATTTTCCAAACACTAAATACTGCTAGGGTAAAAACAGTATTGTAAATATCAATTTAAATAACATTACTGACATAAATGTCACAACACAATGTAAAGGTTAAAACTATAATAACAATTTATACAATATCTGTTATTTAAATATTTAGAAATTATCAAATCCCGCGTTAATAAGATTACCACCCCCGAGAGTAATGTTTTAAATCGCTTAATATTTAAGGATTCCAAAATGTTTATATGTGTTTGCTTACTGTATAGGGATTTTACATTAATTTAACTATAGAAACCGGTGTTATATTTATTTAATTTTATGTATTTTACCCCCTTGATGGATACAAATATACATAAAGGAAAGATACTTATAAACACTAAATCTGCGCCATTTTGGCACCCGGGAGCGGAAACTTGGCACACACCCACGGCGCATGTGGCACAACTTTGCACCAAAACCGTTTTTGACTAGAACTTCCGGTTCCGGTGCTAGAGGCCGCCCACGCGTCTATAGGAATGCTATGTTAGGGTTCCGCATAGGGCATACATCTGCGCCATTTTCGCCCCTTTTTTGTCCACCGGGAGCTGAAACTTGGCACGGTCCAAGGGCCCATGTGGCACAACCTGACACCGAAAACCGTTTCGGCCTAAGACTTCCGGGTTCGGTCCTAGAGGCCGCCCACGTGTATACAGGAATGCTATGTTAGGGTTCCGCATAGGGCATAAATCTGCGCGATTTTGACCCCGGGAGTTGAAACTTGGCTCGGTCCTTAGGCCCATGTAGCACAACCTGGCACCGAAAACCGATTTAGCCTAGGACTTCTGGTTCCGGTCCTAGAGGCCGCCCTCGCGTCTATAGGAATGCTATATTAGGGTTCCGTATAGGGCCTAAGTCTGCGCCATTTTTTGGCCCCCGGAAGCTGAAACTTGGCTCGGTCCTAGGGCCCATGTAGCACAACCTGGCACCGAAAACCATTTCAGCCTAGGACTTCTGGTTCCGGTCCTAGAGGCCGCCCTCGCGTCTAAAGGAATGCTATGTTAGTGTTTCGCATAGGGCCTAAATCTTCGTCTTGACAGCAATGCATATGGCATAATAACGTAATGACAGCAATGAATAGGCATAATAACGTCATGGCAGCAATGTGTATAGCATAATAACATCATGGCAGCAATGTGTATGGCATAGCAAAGTCATGGCAGCACCATGTATGGCATAGAAACGTCATGGCAGCAATTCATTTGCCATAATTCCGTCATGGCAACAATGGGTGGGGCATAATAAATACATGGCAGCAATGTGTATGGCATAATAGCATGATTGCATCAATGAATAGGGCATAACGTCATGACAGCAATGTGTAGGGCATAATAATATCAAGACAGCAATGTATAGGGCATAATAACGTCATGGGCATAATAACGTCATGGCAGAAATGTATTTGATATAATAAATAACGTCTCGTTAGCAATTTATTATGCATAATAATCGTCATGGCAGCAATGTATAGGGCATAATAACGTCATGGCAACAATGTATAGGGCATAATAACGTCATGGCAGCAATGTATTTGATATAATAAATAACGTCTCGTTAGCAATCTATTATGCATAATAATCGTCATGGCAGCAATGTATAGGGCATAATAACGTCATGGCAGCAATGTGTTTACCATAATAACGTCACGACAGCAATGTGTAGGGCATAATAATATCAAGACAGCAATGTATAGGGCATAATAACGTCATGGGCATAATAACGTCATGGTAGCAATGTAAAGGGCATAATAACGTCATGGCAGTAATGTATATGATATATAGAGAATACCAGGTTAGTGTTGATATAGATAAATGTTATCATGCGAGGCTAAGAAAATCAGAAAGCACGAGGCTTGCCGAGTGCTTTCTGATTTTCGGGCCGAGCCTGATAACATTTATCTATATCAACACTAACCTGGTATTCTTTTTATCCCACCATCAACAGCTTTTCAAAGGTAAACATTTAAATTTACCGCTTCTGCTCCTCCGTTACATAATCTGACATTCCAATGCAGTACACGAAATTCATGCGCGAGCAATAGAGTAATTCGGCTTTAAGAAATAGTTCTATTTTACAGTAAAAAATAAGACAATAAACATGCTATTTCTTTTATTTTATTTGCGCTTTACATAAGGTTGTAATTTTATTGATTACGATAACTGAAAATAATGGTCGGAAAAAAATAACAACAAAAATCACACCCTCGTGTAAAGTTATACGTGTAAAGTTATACATGTAGTGTGTAATGTCAAGGCCGTGTAACATTAAAGTTGTTACGCACTTGGCATTAAGAAACGCGAATTACATTCGAGGTTTGTGTGTGTGTTTGTGGCTGTAACAAACAGTAGCTCATGGATTTTAATTGGTGATGACATTGAAAATATGAACATTGAATATAGCGCTTTAAAATTTCGAAGATATTTGTGTTTTTGACAGGATGACTTGCGAAATTTGCAGAAATGTTGGGATTGGAGGTGGTGGGTTGGTGTTCATGTTTACGTCTAGAAACTGTGATTTTTTAGCACATTTGTCCAGATCTGTGCAGTCAGCTGTATTTGGTTCGACTAAAGATCGAGCTCTATCTAAACCATATGAATGTTCATCATTTAACGACATTTGATCATCAGGGTCTTTCTAAGATTAGGCTGATGATTGCAATCTGAGACAGTCAACACAGATTCAAGATCAATTTCCTTCTCAAAAATGTTCGGATTAAAGCCAGATTTTGCCTCGAAATCTTCGCAGCTCATCTTTTGAACACTGATTAGGTTTTTACACGATTCTTCATCACATTCTTTCAATTCACACTAAATAACATCAACACAACGGGGACTCGCATGATCGGACATTTCGAGAGTTGTTTTTATTTTTGCAGACTACAAATTCGGACTTTTATTGATTTTATTACTAAACAATTTTAATCATGTTGCTGTAGTACATGTTGTTTCATTTTTCTGACAAGATTTTTTTTTGTTTTCAAATTTTCTATATCATAGTTAAATAAAACTTCAGAAAGGTACTAATAACTGTCCGGTTAGTTCAGTCGGTAAAGACGCTGCCACTCATGTTTTCAATCCTGCAGGTCAGAGATCGAGACCGCTCGCATCCTCTTTTTTTTAATAACTTTTTTTGCTTTATTTCACCAATATTTATATTAGGGACATTTTTGGGGTGACCACAAGCATAATTACGGGATAAATGAGTTTCGTTCTCGTAAACACTCCTGATCGTTTCGTCAAAAAAGTAGTCCGGCTTGAGCAGGTGCGCGAATATCGGTTGATAAAGCTCATCTTTATCACACGGGTTATATCAACCGATATTTACAGAGATGGTGGGATAAAATTAATAACGTCTCGGCAGCAATGTATTATGCATAATAATCGTCATGACAGCAATGTGTAGGGCATAATAATATCAAGACAGCAATGTGTAGGGCATAATAATATCAAGACAGCAATGTATAGGGCATAATAACGTCATGGGCATAATAACGTCATGTAGCAATGTAAAGGGCATAATAACGTCATGGCAGCAATGTCTAATGACGTCACAACACCAATGAATATAACATCATGGCAGCAATGTATAAGGCATAATAACGTACAGGCAGCAATGTATAGGGCATAATAAAGTCATGGCAGCAATGTGTATAGCATAATAACGTCATGGCAACAATGTGTATGGCATTGCAACGTCATGGCAGCACCGTGTATGGCATAGCAACGTAATGGCAGCAATGTTATATGCCATATTACCATCATGGCAGCAACGGGTGTGGCATAATACCATCATGGCATTAATGAATAGGGCATAACGTCATGACAGCAATGTATAGGGCATAATAACGTCATGATAGCAATGTGCAGGGCATAATGACGTCATGGCAGCAATGTTATATGTCATAATACCATCATGGCAGCAACGGGTGTGGCATAATACCGTCATGACATTAATGAATAGGGCATAACGTCATGACAACAATGTATAGGGCATAATAACGTCATGATATCAATGTACAGGGCATAATGACGTCATGGCAGCAATGTTTAGAGCATAAAACATGACAGCAAAGTATAGGCCATAATAACGTCATGGCAGCATTGTGTATATCATCATAAGTCATGGTATCAATGTGTTTGGCATAGCAACGTCACGGCAGCAATAGGTGTGGCATAATAAATTCATGGCAGCAATGTGTATGGCATAACATCATGGCAGCAATGAATAGCATAATAGCGTAATGGCAGCATAGTATAGGGCATAATAAAGTCATGGCAGCATGGTATATGACATAATAACCTCATGGCATCAACGGGTGTGGCATAATAACGTCACGGCACCAATAGATATGGCATTATAACATCATGGCAGCAATGTATAGGTTATAATAACGTAATGGCAGCAATGCATAGGACATATTCAAGTAATGGCAGCAATGTGTATAGCATAATAACGTCATGGCAGTAATGTGTATAGCATAGTACCGTCATGACAGCAATGGGTCGGGCATAATAAATTCATGGCAGTAATGTATATGGCATAATAGCATCATTGCATCAATGAATAGGGCATAACGTCATGACAGCCGTGTAGGGCATAACAGCATCAAGACAGCAATGTATAGGGCATAATAACGTCATGGCAGCAATGTTTAGGGTATAATAACGTCATGGCAGCAATGCATAGGGCATAATAACGTCATTACAGCGGTGTATAGCATCATAAGTCATGGCATCAATGTGTATGGCATAGCAATGTCACGACGGCAATAGGTGTGGCATAATAATTTCATGGTAGCAATGTATTTGGCATGATAAAATCATGGCAGCAATGTATTGAGCATAATAACGTAATGGCAGCAATGCATAGGGCATAATAAAGTCATGGCAGCAATGTGTATAGCATATTAACGTCAAGGCAGCAATGTGTATGGCGTAATAACGTCATGGCAGTAATGTGTATAGGATAGTACCATCATGACAGCAATGTGTATTGCATAGCAACGTCATGGCAGCACAGTGTATGCCATAGCAACGTCATGGCAGCAATGTATATGACAATACGGTCATGGCAGCAATGAATAAGACATAATAACGTCATGGCAGCAATGTATATGACATAATAACGTCATGGCAGCAATGTGTTTGCCATAACAACGTCATTTCAACACTGAATATGAAAAGATAACGTCATTGCAGCATTGTGTATGGCATATTCATTGCTCATTGCGCTATTGTGTGATCTTCGATGGTCGTATAAAAAGTTAGATTGCCTACAAAATCAAGCTGTAAGGATAGCTCTTTCTCCTATCAAATCCACACCCATAAGTTTTTTGAAGCAAGAGGGCGGGATAACCCCCTCCCCACTAGGTCTGCCAAGAGACGATCAATCAGTAAGATATTGGGCAAGGGCCCGTTGCGAACAGGACAACCCTGTGAACAAAATCGTCGTCACCGGATATTATTACAAAAACCCAGGGAAAGGATCTTAAAAAATACCTTCCCTCCCCTCCCCCTAAGGTCGACCCGTGGACCCTGAAAAAGCCCTTGACCAATTAAGTCTTACCAAACTGTTCAACAAAAATGAATGCCCAACAAAATCAAGGCATTGAGACTGGAACACTTGGACATTTATTATAACGATAGGATCAAAATCTATACAGATGGAAGTCAAGATCCACAGAGTGGTACGGTGGCGTCCGCTTTCTGTATTCCTTCAAAAACCTTGCTCTTTCGGAAAGAATAACAGACAAAATTCTAATGTACAGTGGAAATGAAATGCCATACTGCAAGAATTGAGCTGGGTAAAAGAACAAAAAAAACAAACAAGATCTGTTATACTCCCGGACTCATTAGGATCTTTAAATTTAATTGAAAACAACAATATCAGATCTAGACCTGACCTGCCTAACCAAATCAAACATTTAGTAAACTAGTGTTTGCAGAAATATAGTCACTTTAATATGGTGACCAGATAGCTATCTTAGGTAATTAAAGGGCTGACTAAGCTGCAAAGGCCGGGCTAAGCCAACAGCAGGTGACCCGTCACACAAGACAAAAAAGCACTGCAAAATCATTAATGAAAATGTAAATGAAGGAAGGTCATCACTAAAATGCCCGACCATTTATTCAGATAACTCTCGGTTTGAGAGATGGGATTGGATTTGCTAGCATTTTTGCCGATACTGTGCAACGACATTTCAATCATTACAGCACAGGGTCACTTATGAGGTGCCCAGAGGATGAACCCGGCCGGTACATTATGCTGACAGCGATAATGCTGTCCCCTTAGCCCCGAGCGTTTATAAGGAAGCCACTGCTACCAACTTTTAAGTCTTTGGTTTGACCCGGCCTGGGTTTGAACCTGCGACCTCCCATTCCGCAGACTCTCTACCACCTGAGCTATTGCTACTGGTCTTTCGGATTGAACGATGCATAACTAGACTAAGATTGGGCACAACTATTCTACCTGGCAATAAAGGACAATAAATACTAATCCTTCCTCCGAACTGCTCCACGTGCGGAGTTAGGAGTGACGATGGACACCTGCTACTACAAGGCGATGATCACAGGGGGGAGAGGATAAAGTTAGAACAAACTTTGTTTTTCGGAAAATGTTACACTTAATTAAGAAAATATCATCTACCTGCCAAAAATCAGAAACAAACCATATTTAAGTGTCTGGGTGAATTTATTCACAACACCCAGATGTCAACTAAATTATAGAAAAAACAATCCCCAACAATGTCCAATCACCTCTCAAACATGCCTCATCATATAATCAAATATTCTAATATATGATAAAATAATATCTTTAAACATAAATATTCTAATTAAAACACCCAATATGATGCTGCTTAAGGAAATTATTTTAATATAACTTAAGTATAAAAAGGATATTTCACCAGCCCCTCTCAGAATCGAACTGAGGAACCAGCCCTCTTTCATTAATAACACAAATATAAAGTGCTGGTTCATCCAATAAGGGCTACAGTGGTAAACCCCATCTATATCAAACTACATTTTAAAGTGTATAACCCCTCGTGCGTGATGTGCAAATTTTAAATAGTTAACCTGGCTTGCCCGGATCAGGCACGGACCTGGCTCCAACCATTAGGTGGGGACATGGCACGTGGAAGTTGGTAAGACCTGATAGGAAAACTATATAGTAATGTAATTAATAATATATCAAACATCATATGGTTGCCCGGCAGTGCCCTTGAAAGTTGGTATGTGGTGACACGACATACCGGAATACACCAAAGATACGCGGAATCCACCAGAATCCACCTTGATTTACCGGAATCCACCTTAAAAAAATGATTTTATTTGTCATAATATGCATTAGAAGTGATCCTGATAGGAAAACTATATACTCATTAAATTAATAATACATAAAAAATCATATGGTTTCCCGACTTGCCCTGATTGACCCATGACCCGGCTGATAGGTGGAGTTGGTAGGGCCTGATAGGCACGCTGTACCTATGTATTTTAGAACCATAAATTAATGCCCGGCTTGCCAGAATCAGCCCTTGGTCATGTACCTATACAATGTAGATCCAGGGCTGTGGGAAGTTGGTACGGCCTGATAGGCCACAAAGTGTGTATATACTTTGCATGATAGAGAGAGATGCTAGGGGCCCTGGTTAAGTTAACCTCTTCATGGACCCCCAGAACAACCCGGTTCACCGTCAGATGATTACCAGGTGCCTTTAAAACTGTATGGAAAATGACAATGTCATAATTTAGTCCATGGCAACTAATCTCAACAATATGGAAACATAGATACCCAATCTAAAAATAAATTACCACACGGAAAGCACAATCCCTTAAAATACCTACTTCTCAGGGTCGATGACTACCTATGCTTTATGCAATTTTCAATTATGGTTAAAGTCTCAGCTCTGATTCCTTTTACTCTCGTGTTGCCTTTATCTGTTATAAAACTCTTCTACTCTGCTCCAAGGTTTACACAGACAGGAAAAAGATAATAAATGGTTTAATAAAAACATAAAGTCCATGTATTAACACGTCTATTCTATCTTATATATCATATATTTTAGAAAACACATTTTGAGATCTTTTGAGTGAGCCATTGACTAAATAAATTAGCCACAAATCCCGTTCATGTGAAAATATCACAACTTAAAAATATGACCCTGGTTCTACCCAGGAAGCGTTAAGTCAGAAATCCTTTTACAAACCAATAGAATATTTACTGTCTATTATTGATGAGTATAACTTAAATAAACTAAAGGGATTATATATTTAACTATAAATATAATACTGTTATTATAAGCTGTTTAATTATTCATAATAATAAATTATGTATCAATTTGAATCAATTACTCCAACCTGAACAAGGAGAAAAGCTTGTATCCTACAAATGATAATAAATCTAAATATACATCATTGCTAAGATAATATATATGAGTTGGTTATTTTATCTTTTGTATTAATGTACCTATGGAATATATATATTCTAAATAATAGGTTTAATTTAAAGTAAACAATTTAATAGACTAAACTCTATACTTACCTACATCTGAGAGATGTGGGGTGGAAAAGGTGAAGGTCGTTAAAATGACCATACGTAATCTGTAAAAACTAAGACACTTAACTGCCATTCATAAAAAGGCACCTGGTCGTAGTAAAAGACCACACGCTAAATCCCTGCGAAATCTCTAAACACGGTTAGAACAATCTACATGTGTTTTAAACCGAATTTAATCCAGCTCGGCAACACATGGCCTGTGCAAAATGGCGAAACATCGTGAAAGGAAGTTGATTATCCTCGAAATATCTAAGCGCAATTAACATACCATAAGTTATACTAAATAATTTATCATATACATATTAATCATTATTTTCATGCTTTATGGTAGGTACACCACGATTATTTTTAGAATACATGAAGGTGTTAAGTTAACTCAACACTATGTTATATGGTATAGAGGCTAGTTTTACCGTGCTGTCGGCCTGTAGATTCTGATCAGGCGGGGGGCGCCGCACGGGGTACGTTGGACAGCTGAGGCATCTAGTGGGGAATAAAGTCAAATCTACTCTCCCGCATCATAATATTATCGCCTAACAGTACCTCGGAGGGACACGGGCCTGTCCATACATTTAATAAGATTAAATATATTTATAAATATTTATTACTACTTCAAATACCTGCCATTAATCTCTACAGTTCTTCTATTAAAAATAAATAAAATACTTAATAAATAATCTTACTGGAAATGGGTGACGACATTTTTTATTGACAACCATGGGTAGATATGTCTCCATTCCCTTCTTTTTCTCAATATTCTTGTTGTTATCATGGAACTCTTACAGCTCTGTTTCTATGGTGTGTGTGGACGATAACAATATATATGTAATAACTATAATTACATACACGAGACCACGAAAATAAATTATTGGTCTCATCGTCCACATGTTAACCAGTCTTTCCTATTCTCTGTTATATATAATAAAAATTAAAATAAATATTAGGACCAGGGGCGGATCCAGAGGGGGGGGGCGAAGGGGCCGCGCCCCCCCCCCCCCCCTATTTTTCGACGACCACCAAAAAAAAAAAAGTGTTATTTTTTTAGTTTTTTAACGCGAAGGTTTTCAAAGGGCTACGCCTCTTAAGGCCCGTTTCCACTAGAGCTTTGTCACGCATATTTCTGCATATTTCATATTTCTGGGGGAGCCCCCTCCAGACCCCCCGCCGCGGATTTCGCGCCTGCGGCGCGATCAGCTCCGGTCTGCGGCCGAATGTTACTCCCTCGGCCCCCCCCCCCCCTATTCTGAAATCCTGGATCCGCCCCTGAGGACAGGCCCAAAATTATTTTGATATTGGGAATTTGTATGTACTGTATATAGATTAATATGTTAATTGTTGGATTTTTTATGCCGGTATAATTTTAACCTGGTCCTAAAAAAGGCGCCGAGGCATCGGAAAACAATAGACGGAATAAAGATATATTTTAAAATACCCCTTTTTGGATTTTAAACTTTTATTGGATCTATAAATTTTTACTATGCGGTGATCCCCAACCCCACTCTATGGTCCCAATGAGGTACTGTCTACATTACCATAGAGGCGAATAATTTACTCTCCTATGTTAATAGTGGACTGAAACAAAATGTAAAAAAAATATATTGTGTACATACAAAACGCAATGTTTGAACGTACAAATTATCCGAGATAATTAATAAATAGTAGTAATTTTTACAAAATACAACATGCAATCACCAAATATCAGAATAAACATAATCACTCAGAAATTTAAACTTGCTATTCATCACTCCACAGCAATCACCATGTTATTTTTTTATAATCTGAATCTTCATAACAGGAGCAACCCTCACGCCATTAATATTAATAATCTGTGATACTTTCTTTTAATCTCCTGTACATTAATGCTTGCCTAATAAACTATGTTTAAGGTGAGGGTGAACAAACCCAATTAGTTTGTTTGATCTCTTCCAAGTTTATCCACCTTGAAACAAAGAGTAAAAACTACAAAATTACACATGGTTAACAATTTACACCTCAGCATATGAATTACACCCCACAATTACACGCCCAGCAGTTAACACTAACCTCACACTGCAACCTTTACACTGAAGAGGGGTGAGTTTTCTATTATGAGTATAATTTTACCTGGCGCCAGTCGGTTTAGCACATGCTGCTGTCTCATTTTAGAAATAATGCAATAAAATATCTAAAATGGCTATAATTGAACAATGCTTTAAATATATAATTCATAAAAATATGCAAATATACAAATAATATATTCACAATAGCAGGTCTAGACCCAACCTCTTAAAACAAAATTAAAATACTTATCAACTACTGTCAAGAGAAGGGTCACAAGGTCGAACCGTGCCTAGCACATGTGGAAATATTCAGCAATGAGAGCAACGAGACGCAGCAGCCAAGGAGGGCCTCAATCTTTCAAATGTGACTCAACATCTTATCCCCATCTGAAATAACTTCTCTTAGCGAAACATATCTCTTATGGGAATGGGGTGACATAACAATATCAGAAAATACAATACTTAATAATGCTATATCCTTACCCACCCATAATTAACCATGTATGTACTCGGATAACTTAATTGTATTACTAGGCTAAAAACAGCAAAAACTCTATTATCTAGTAGCTCAGGACAATATATACTAAACCTAAACCCTACCTGTACTACCTGTAATACTATCAACGATTATATATATATATATATATATATATATATATATATATATATATATATATATATATATATATATATATATATATATATATATATATATATATATATATATATATATATATATATATATATATATATATATATATATATATATATACTAGGTTAAGTTAGAGCACAATGATACTTTTTCGGGTTTGGAGGTTACGGGGAGCTCACTGACACATATATTGCACAGAAGATAATTTATATATTTAGAAAATTGCCAACTCCATCTGAAAATAAGAGCGAGACTTGGATGGTCAATGGTTACATTTCCCGAAAGTAATCTTTTAAATATACAATTGTAGCTTAATACATGTATGAGTTTATATGAGTTTGCTTACTTTATAAGTATTTTACATTAATTTAAGCGTTAACTAGAGGAAGTGGTGATATAATATCAAGAACATTTATTTTTACCCTCCTGGTTAATACAGATATACATAAAGGAATAAAATATAGTTATGAGCACCACTAAAGGAAAACCAGGCGTAAGGTGAACCCTTCGTTTGATATTTTTTACAGATCTATCATCTACATTTTATCCGTTATGAATCGTCAATCTTTTTTCGGTGATTACTTTTTACATACGGACTATTTTTAACTTAACGCACCGATCAAACATGGTCACTATAACGACGTTCAGCTATTTTGGATGGAGGAAGACCCTAGACAAATGTCTGAGTTGAATCACCGGCGCACCGCAGTTACTCTAGAAGACCTTCCAAAATTAAGTCCTTTGCCCAGAACCCAGACGATGGGAGGCTAATAAGACAGTGGAATCACAAATCGGCGACTTTTCCACTACGCCACGGGCGCCCCTAATTTTAAAATGACGATCGATGTCAACAGATTTGTTAAAAGACGCTACATCGCTTTGTGACGTCGCGTTACGTCAAGTTATGGAGAAGGTCGGATAAAACAATTGCTCTAGTAACATCTTCATGAATATTGAAGTGTGATTTCTTTCATTAATTATAGCACGGAGTAACATTTAAATTACACTTGAATTCAAATTAGTAATAATTCCTTTTTATCTGCATGCCAATGCTGCTGGTTTCTATCAAAATATTTAAGAAATTATTTACGAAATATAACTGAAAGAAAACAATATATCAAACTTCAATTAGCAATTGATGTAAACGTGTGGCGAGTATCATTATAACAGTCTGATAATCTTTAAAAAGAACTTATACAATTTTTTATCCGCGACTTTTGTATAACAACAGTACTGGTCTGCTATGTACGTTCGTTGTTGTTTATTTACAGCGACATCTCAAAAGTGTGGCGCACATACGATGCACGAACATTTTATGCAGGCATTACACCTGCAGATCAACATAAGAACAGATGATCAAGTAATATTCCGTTTATGAAATAACTATTGCCGAATAAAATACAGTCAGGTAGTTATTAGGTCTTAAAAATAAGATTCAACCTTAGCCTGCAATTTATAGGTATAGTAACATGTCATTAAAACAACAAGTACAAACAAAATCAATATCATGTCGGCAAAACATACAGCATATTACCTTCTTGCGGAAGAGTTTGTGGCCGAAGAAATTATTGGCAGCAATGTTAAGGGCATAATAACGTCTTGGCCGCAATGCATAGGGCATAATAGCATCACGGCAGAAATGTATAAGGCATAAAATCGTCCTGGCAGAAATTTATAAGGCTTAATAACGTCATGCAAGAAATGTATTGTGCATAATAACGTCAAGACAGCAATACACAGGGCATAATAACGTCATTGCAGCAATGTATAGGGTATAATTTCGTCATGGCAACAGTGTATAGGGAATACTAAAGTCATGGCAGCAATGAATATGCCATAATAACCTCACGACAGCAATGAATATGGCATAATAACGTCATGGTAACAATGTATAGGGCATAATAACGTCATGACAGCAATGTATAGGGCATAATAACGTCATGGTAACAATGTACATGTATAGGGCATAATAACGTCATGACAGCAATGTACAGGACATAATACCGTCATGGCAGCAATGTATATGACATAATAACGCCATGGCAGCAAAGTATAAGGCATACTAACGTCATGGCAGCAATGTATAGGGCATACTAATTTCATGGCAGCAATGTATAGGGCATAATAACGTCATGGCAGCAATGTATAGGACATAATACCGTCATGGCAGCAATGTATAGGCCATAATAACGTAATGGCAGCAATGTATAGGGCATACTAACGTCATGGCAGCAATGTATAGGGCATAATAACGTCATGGCAGCAATGTATAGGGTATAATAACGTCATGGCAGCAATGTATAGGGCATACTAACGTCATGGCAGCAATGTATAGGGCATACTAGCTTCATGGCAGCAATGTATAGGGCATAATAACGTCATGACAGCAATGTATATAGATAATAACGGCATTGCAGCAATGTAAAGGACATAGTAGTGTCATGACAGCAATGTAAAGGGCATAATAACGTCATGACAGCAAAGTATATGGCATAATAACGTCATGACAACAATGTATAGGGCATAATAACGGCATTGCAGCAATTTGTAGGGCATAATAACGTCATGGCAGCAATGTATAGGGCACAATATCGACATTACGTCAATGTTAAGGACATAATAACGTCATAACAGAAATGAATTGGGCATAATAACTCCATGGAAGGAATGTATAGGGCATAATAACGTCATGACAGCAATGTATGGGACATAATGACGTCATGGCAGCAATGTTTACGGCATAATAACATAATGGCAGCAATGTTTAGGACATAATAACCTCATGGCAACAATATATAGGGCATAATTACGTCATGGCAGCAAAGTATAAGACATAATATCGTCATGACAGCAATAAATAGGACATAATACTGTCATGGCAGAAATGTACAGGGCACAATAACTCAATGGACGTAATGTATACGACATAATAACGTCATGACAGCAATGTTAAGGACATAATAACTTTATCCTTACAACATTTAATAAGCTTTAATACATATACTACCAACAAGTGGTGAGGCAGCGTGAAAGCAAATAATTGGGATATTGTGGTTTTGCTTTTTTATCTCGTTACCCTTTGTGCGTAAGTTTGTTTAAATGATTATACTAACATTTGAGTCGCACAAGTGTAAAATATACCATAGCACCTGGTCAATCTTATTGCTTGAAGGTTGGATTGTAGCCTAACTTTGGAAAAATATGTCCTCCAGTTGTTATTCCTCTCCCTTAGTCTTACAAACAAACGAGAAACCGCACCCCCAAAGAAAGATACTGTCTCATAAATAAATTAAATATTTGAAAAAAAGGTAAATAATATGTTATTTACAGTTTTGAAAATGTAACGCACTTCTGATACTAATCTGATATATGGTATCTACTAAAATAGTAACATCCAAACTGTCGGATACAATATTTATTAAGCTTTCATGTTTAACCTGATATAATGTATCTACTATAACATTAATAGACAATATTTACGTAAGAACATTTAAATAGAAATAGTGTCAAGAGCACTTAAATTTATAAAAGTTAAGAACACAACAAACTAATATATGTTCATGGCTTTAGATAGGACCGTTAAAAGAGACCTATATCACTCATCTCTCTCTCTCTCTCTCTCTCTCTCTCTCTCTCTCTCTCTCTCTCTCTCTCTCTCTCTCTCTCTCTCTCTCTCTCTCTCTACATACATACATACATATATATATGTGTGTGTGTGTATGTATGTATGTATATATTGTATATGTTTGTAACATTATTTTGAAATATGCATTTATAATTTTCCATATTATTGTTTTACTTTAAGGCCGTGTCGGACAGTTTTCCTATATCTAATACATGTAACACATCTTACCCTTGCACTTGATATGCCATACAGACGATTACAAATAACACACATTGTACTAAAAAATAGTGGATTTCAGCAATAGTGTCTTACTGTGTGTCAACACCATT
The DNA here is from genome assembly GCA_007844125.1 of Sinonovacula constricta. NCBI lineage: Eukaryota > Metazoa > Mollusca > Bivalvia > Cardiida > Solecurtidae > Sinonovacula > Sinonovacula constricta. The sequence continues at coordinate 31,130,053 of CM017572.1, forward strand.
CATCATCATCAGCAGCATCAGCATCATCATCAGCAGCAGCAGCAGAAGCAGCAACAGCAGCAGCATCACCATTAACATCATCATCATCATCTTCATCAGTAGTATAAACGAATTACCCCTCACGCTACATCATCACAATTATTTGCAAAAACATTATTATATCTTCTTCGAATTATTATTATTCTATTCTTCTTCTACTTCTTCTTCCTCTTCTTCTCCTTCTTCTACTTCTTCTACTTCTTATTCTTCTTCTTTTAACAACATTGTTATCGTCATCATCATTATCATCAACGTTATCATCATCACCAGTAGCAGCAAATAAATGCCGTTTGGAGTAAAAAACTTACATTATGTTACTTTACGTTACACACAATTGTATTACCGATAAAGAATAAGAGTTATTGTTTCTCAGTAAAACATTTAAAGAAACTATTAAAAAATAATACCTTAAATTGCATATAAAATTGGTAAAACTTACAGAAAGCGTATTTGACTAACTGCCTATTAGTAACCTTTCCTTCTGGATAAGGCTTATAAACTCAATTATATGATTGCAGAGGATATAGAGGTACAGGTATCATGGCGTACCACGTCCGATTACTCCATTATCCAATGCACGATAGCAACCACGACTTACCTCCCTTATATAACCCCTGCATTAGCAGTAATATCTTTGTTTAAACTTCTAGAACAATAAAAACAAACACTTGTGCAAACCGCTATTGCTAAATCGCATAAGCTTACATTAATAGGTAAGCATCTATATTACTTTTGATGTGTAAAAACAACATAAAGATTTGGAAAATCTCACCTATATGTAACATTTCCTACAACTATATTACTGGCACCCACAATCTTACTACCTTAAAGCATTATGCCATTCAAAAACGACTAACAAACACACACAGTTTAAAACGTATTGGCGTCGTAATTGCTTTATTTCGCGCCTCATTTGTAGCGGCAAGTACAGAAAGGGGATAGTTCCAGATTTAAGGACGAGGAGGAGAAGCTCAGATATAGAACAGGTTGTGTTGCTATAGGCCTGTCACTCCACATAATGCCTAATGACCAAATATTTTATCTATAACTGGAAGAGTTGCTACAGACGCAATGACAACCTACTGACTGGAGGTTTTAAAGTTGGCTCCGTACCTTTCTCCTCATCCTATGGTTACCATGTCTACTTAACGTTGTAAGATGACCGAATCACGTACCGGGAATCTCACTGGGTCAATATTCTCCCCTTCGAAATTCTTTTCCCCACATGTACAGAAAGTGCCGAAGAAGATGTGACACGTGGCGCAAAGTATCTTATAAGAAAACACAGCATGGTAATAAGATCAAAACTCGTATATATCAATACTAAATAGAAAGTAGGAAAATATGTACTTCAGTATACACTCGCTTCATTCTAAGAACTTATGATTTCTTTGAACTTTACAATTGTCAATCATGGTTAAAACTCTCTCTAGCTTTCCCTTTTTATTGAGGTCTGTCAATATATGAAACTAAGATAATACTCAACACTAAAGTGTACATTGACAGAATAAACTAGAGGGCCATGATGGTCGTATATTGTTTACCTGAGTGCAAGTACACCCGGTGGCCATGATTTTTGACGGTTCAAGATTCTCTGAACGATCAATTAGAAGATTTTCCTATATAGCCATTTAGAGAAAATGGCCACGCCCTTGGTGGCCATGTTTATTGACAGATACAATTTCTTTAACTAATATTGATGCTGGACCACATAAGAAACACGTGTAAATCACGTGATTCTAATTATAAATATCAAGGCTCTAGCTCTTGTAACTTCTGACAAGATTATTTTCTAAGGAAACTGGTCACGCTCCAGGCGGCCACATTTTGTAACAGATCAATATTCTTTGAACAAATTTTCGCTCCCACGTCCCACTCCCTGCCTGAGAAAGTTTGGCTCAATTTGACATATCGATTTATGGGGAGATGCCGTTTGGAAATGTTGACGGACGCGTGACAAATACAGTCGCTCACCCTGAACATAGGTTAAGTTATGTCAAACAATAAAAAAGTGCAAAACAAATAGAATAACAATTACAGTGTATTAACCAATCTATAACAAGAAATTCTAGATATTGTTGAAAATTATCTTGTAGTCCGATGACTGTATTTAATATTATATGTATTTATTTTATATCCAAAAGTTTAATTAGAATCATATCCGTCGGCTACAAATGTGGTTTTGCTCATAATCGTATAGTGGTTAGTTGTTGTTTTGTTTAGCCTACGTCATTAATATATGCGTTGTGTTTTATTCTGCGACTTATGTAACTCGGGTTTATTACTTTAACAAATCGTTTTACTATACAGTTTGTTTATTATACAGGGCGAAATGAAAACCTAAACCAGTATACGTTTATAATATTATATTCTAAGTACTAATATTAAATAAGCAGTGAAGATGTTAACCGAATGCAATTCAAATACCAAATAAACTAAACGTTATAATATCCCAACACCAAACACATTATCAAAACATAATTAAATATAAGGAGTGCGTTGTCGATTGTCGTATCACTTGGTCAGTGATGTTTAACAGTAATGTGGATTATGACAATTCTTTCCTAAAAACAACATATGGTGATTGTTTAAAGGGCAAGGTCACAATACAATTATGAAATACGTAATAAAAAAGTTATTTGTTTGTCTAAAATAGGAAATAACTACCAGATTGCAGATTGATGGAGATTAGTAACATTTAACATATAAACTTTATACTAGCAATCTGAAATCTCTTAGTAAAATCAGTACAAAATAGATATAGCGATCTTACATAAATAATAGCTTGAGGGGAACTAGCACACAACTGACAAACAGTTCGTTCATAAACTATACCCCATGAGTAGAACCAGTAAAAAATTGACAAACAGTCCTTACAAAAATAACAGACCGAGGAGAACCAGTACAAAATTGACAAACAGTCCCTACATAAATTACAGACCGAGTAGAACCAGTACAAAATTGACAAACAGTCCTTACATAAATAACAGACCGAGTAGAACCAGGACAAAATTGACAAACAGTCCTTACATAAATAACAGACCGAGGAGAACCAGTACAAAATTGACAAACAGTCCTTACATAAATTACAGACCGAGTAGAACCAGTACAAAATTGACAAACAGTCCTTACATAAATAACAGACCGAGTAGAACCAGTACAAAATTGACAAACAGTCCTTACATAAATAACAGACCGAGTAGAACCAGTACAAAATTGACAAACAGTTCTTACATAAATAACAGACCAAGTAGAACCAGTACAAAATTGACAAACAGTTCTTACAAAAATTACAGACCGAGTAGAACCAGTACAAAATTGACAAACAGTTCTTACATAAATAACAGACCGAGTAGAACCAGTACAAAATTGACAAACAGTCCCTACATAAATTACAGACCGAGTAGAACCAGTACAAAATTGACAAACAGTCCTTACATAAATAACAGACCGAGTAGAACCAGTACAAAATTGACAAACAGTCCTTACATAAATAACAGACCGAGTAGAACCAGTACAAAATTGACAAACAGTCCTTACATAAATTACAGACCGAGTAGAACCAGTACAAAATTGACAAAACAGTCCTTACAAAAATAACAGACCGAGTAGAACCAGTACAAAATTGACAAACAGTTCTTACATAAATTACAGACCGAGTAGAACCAGTACAAAATTGACAAACAGTCCCAACATAAATTACAGACCGAGTAGAACAGGTACAAAATTGACAAAACAGTCCTTACAAAAATAACAGACCGAGGAGAACCAGTACAAAATTGACAAACAGTTCTTACATAAATTACAGACCGAGTAGAACCAGTACAAAATTGACAAACAGTTCTTACATAAATTACAGACCGAGTAGAACCAGTACAAAATTGACAAACAGTATTTACATAAATTACAGACCGAGTAGAACCAGTACAAAATTGACAAACAGTCCTTACATAAATTACAGACCGAGGAGAACCAGTACAAAATTGACAAACAGTTCTTACATAAATTACAGACCGAGGAGAACCAGTACAAAATTGACAAACAGTTCTTACAAAAATAACAGACCGAGTAGAACCAGTTCAAAATTGACAAAACAGTTCTTACATAAATTACAGCTCGAGTAGAACCAGTACAAAATTGACAAACAGTCCCTACATAAATTACAGACCGAGTAGAACCAGTACAAAATTGACAAACAGTCCTTACATAAATTACAGACCGAGTAGAACCAGTAAAAAATTGACAAACAGTCCTTACATAAATAACAGACCGAGGAGAGCCAGTACAAAATTGACAAACAGTCCTTACATAAATTACAGACCGAGTAGAACCAGTACAAAATTGACAAACAGTCCTTACATAAATAACAGACCGAGTAGAACCAGTACAAAATTGACAAACAGTATTTACATAAATTACAGACCGAGTAGAACCAGCACAAAATTGACAAACAGTTCTTACATAAATTACAGACCGAGTAGAACCAGTACAAAATTGACAAACAGTCCTTACATAAATTACAGACCGAGTAGAACCAGTAAAAAATTGACAAACAGTTCTTACATAAATAACAGACCGAGTAGAACCAGTACAAAATTGACAAACAGTCCTTACATAAATTACAGACCGAGTAGAACCAGTACAAAATTGACAAACAGTCCTAACATAAATTACAGCTCGAGTAGAACCAGTACAATATTGACAAACAGTTCTTACATAAATAACAGACCGAGTAGAACCAGTACAAAATTGACAAACAGTCCTTACATAAATTACAGACCGAGTAGAACCAGTACAAAATTGACAAACAGTCTTTACATAAATAACAGACCGAGGGGCACCAGTACAAAATTGACAAACAGTTCTTACATAAATAACAGACCGAGTAGAACCAGTACAAAATTGACAAACAGTCCTTACATAAATAAAAGACGGAGTAGAACCAGTACAAAATTGACAAACAGTCCTTACATAAAATACAGACCGAGTAGAACCAGTACAAAATTGACAAACAGTCCTTACATAAATAACAGACCGAGTAGAACCAGTACAAAATTGACAAACAGTCCTTACATAAATTACAGCTCGAGTAGAACCAGTACAAAATAGACAAACAGTTCTTACATAAATAACAGACCGAGTAGAACCAGTACAAAATTGACAAACAGTCCTTACATAAATAACAGACCGAGTAGAACCAGTACAAAATTGACAAACAGTATTTACATAAATTACAGACCGAGCAGAACCAGTACAAAATTGACAAACAGTCCTTACATAAATAACAGACCGAGTAGAACCAGTACAAAATTGACAAACAGTCCTTACATAAATAACAGACCGAGTAGAAGCAGTACAAAATTGACAAACAGTTCTTACATAAATAACAGACCGAGTAGAACCAGTACAAAATTGACAAACAGTCCTTACATAAATTACAGACCGAGTAGAACCAGTACAAAATTGACAAACAGTTCTTACATAAATTACAGACCGAGTAGAACCAGTACAAAATTGACAAACAGTCCTTACATAAATAACAGACCGAGTAGAACCAGTACAAAATTGACAAACAGTCATTACATAAATTACAGACCGAGTAGAACCAGTACAAAATTGACAAACAGTCCTTACATAAATAACAGACCGAGTAGAACCAGTACAAAATTGACAAACAGTCCTTACAAAAATTACAGACCGAGTAGAACCAGTACAAAATTGACAAACAGTTCTTACATAAATAACAGACCGAGTAGAACCAGTACAAAATTGACAAACAGTCCCTACATAAATTACAGACCGAGTAGAACCAGTACAAAATTGACAAACAGTCCTTACATAAATAACAGACCGAGTAGAACCAGTACAAAATTGACAAACAGTCCTTACATAAATAACAGACCGAGTAGAACCAGTACAAAATTGACAAACAGTCCTTACATAAATTACAGACCGAGTAGAACCAGTACAAAATTGACAAAACAGTCCTTACAAAAATAACAGACCGAGGAGAACCAGTACAAAATTGACAAACAGTTCTTACATAAATTACAGACCGAGTAGAACCAGTACAAAATTGACAAACAGTCCCAACATAAATTACAGACCGAGTAGAACCAGTACAAAATTGACAAAACAGTCCTTACAAAAATAACAGACCGAGGAGAACCAGTACAAAATTGACAAACAGTTCTTACATAAATTACAGACCGAGTAGAACCAGTACAAAATTGACAAACAGTTCTTACATAAATTACAGACCGAGTAGAACCAGTACAAAATTGACAAACAGTATTTACATAAATTACAGACCGAGTAGAACCAGTACAAAATTGACAAACAGTCCTTACATAAATTACAGACCGAGGAGAACCAGTACAAAATTGACAAACAGTTCTTACATAAATTACAGACCGAGTAGAACCAGTACAAAATTGACAAACAGTATTTACATAAATTACAGACCGAGTAGAACCAGTACAAAATTGACAAACAGTCCTTACATAAATTACAGACCGAGGAGAACCAGTACAAAATTGACAAACAGTTCTTACATAAATTACAGACCGAGGAGAACCAGTACAAAATTGACAAACAGTTCTTACAAAAATAACAGACCGAGTAGAACCAGTTCAAAATTGACAAAACAGTTCTTACATAAATTACAGCTCGAGTAGAACCAGTACAAAATTGACAAACAGTCCCTACATAAATTACAGACCGAGTAGAACCAGTACAAAATTGACAAACAGTCCTTACATAAATTACAGACCGAGTAGAACCAGTAAAAAATTGACAAACAGTCCCTACATAAATTACAGCTCGAGTAGAACCAGTACAAAATTGACAAACAGTCCCTACATAAATTACAGACCGAGTAGAACCAGTAAAAAATTGACAAACAGTCCTTACATAAATTACAGACCGAGTAGAACCAGTAAAAAATTGACAAACAGTCCTTACATAAATAACAGACCGAGTAGAACCAGTACAAAATTGACAAACAGTTCTTACATAAATTACTGATCGAGTAAAGCCAGTACAAAATTGACAAACAGTTCTTACATAAATAACAGACCGAGTAGAACCAGTACAAAATAGACAAACAGTTCTTACATAAATTACAGACCGAGTAGAACCAGTACAAAATGGACAAACAGTTCTTACATAAATTACAGACCGAGTAGAACCAGTACAAAATTGACAAAGAGTCCTTACATAAATTACAGACCGAGTAGAACCAGTAAAAAAATTACAAACAGTCCTTACATAAATAACAGACCGAGTAGAACCAGTACAAAATTGACAAACAGTCCTTACATAAATAACAGACCGAGGAGAACCAGTACAAAATTGACAAACAGTTCTTACATAAATAACAGACCGAGTAGAACCAGTACAAAATTGACAAACAGTTCTTACATAAATTACAGACCGAGGAGAACCAGTACAAAATTGACAACAAGTTCTTACATAAATTACAGACCGAGTAGAATCAGTACAAAATTGACAAACAGTTCTTACATAAATGATAGAGCGAGGAGAATCAGTACAAAATTGACAAACAGTTCTTACATAAATAACAGACCGAGTAGAACCAGTACAAAATTGACAAACAGTTCTTACATAAATTACAGACCGAGGAGAACCAGTACAAAATTGACAAACAGTTCTTACATAAATTACAGACCGAGGAGAACCAGTACAAAATTGACAACAAGTTCTTACATAAATTACAGACCGAGTAGAATCAGTACAAAATTGACAAACAGTTCTTACATAAATAACAGACCGAGTAGAACCAGTACAAAATTGACAAACAGTTCTTACATAAATGATAGAGCGAGGAGAATCAGTACAAAATTGACAAACAGTTCTTACATAAATAACAGACCGAGTAATACCAGTACAAAATTGACAAACAGTTCTTACATAAATGATAGAGCGAGGAGAATCAGTACAAAATTGACAAACAGTTCTTACATAAATAACAGACCGAGTAAAGCCAGTACAAAATTGACAACCAGTTCTTACATAAATTACAGACCGAGGAGAACCAGTAGAAAATTGACAAACAGTTCTTACATAAATGACAGAGCGAGGAGAATCAGTACAAAATTGACAAACAGTTCTTACATAAATAACAGACCGAGTAGAACAAGTACAAAATTGACAAACAGTTCTTACATAAATTACAGACCGAGGAGAACCAGTACAAAATTGACAAACAGTTCTTACATAAATTACAGACCGAGGAGAACCAGTACAAAATTGACAACAAGTTCTTACATAAATTACAGACCGAGTAGAACCAGTACAAAATTGACAACCAGTTCTTACATAAATAACAGACCGAGGAGAACCAGTACAAAATTGACAAACAGTCCTTACATAAATTACAGACCGAGGAGAACCAGTACAAAATTGACAAAAGTCCTTACATAAATTACAGACCGAGGAGAACCAGTACAAAAGTGACAAATGTCCTTACATAAATTACAGACCGAGTAGAACCAGTACAAAATTGACAAACAGTTCTTACATAAATAACAGACCGAGTAGAACCAGTACAAAATTGACAAACAGTTCTTACATAAATTACAGACCGAGGAGAACCAGTACAAAATTGACAACAAGTTCTTACATAAATTACAGACCGAGTAGAATCAGTACAAAATTTACAAACAGTTCTTACATAAATGATAGAGCGAGGAGAATCAGTACAAAATTGACAAACAGTTCTTACATAAATAACAGACCGAGTAGAACCAGTACAAAATTGACAAACAGTTCTTACATAAATTACAGACCGAGGAGAACCAGTACAAAATTGACAAACAGTTCTTACATCAATTACAGACCGAGGGGAACCAGTACAAAATTGACAACAAGTTCTTACATAAATTACAGACCGAGTAGAATCAGTACAAAATTGACAAACAGTTCTTACATAAATAACAGACCGAGTAGAACCAGTACAAAATTGACAAACAGTTCTTACATAAATGATAGAGCGAGGAGAATCAGTACAAAATTGACAAACAGTTCTTACATAAATAACAGACCGAGTAATACCAGTACAAAATTGACAAACAGTTCTTACATAAATGATAGAGCGAGGAGAATCAGTACAAAATTGACAAACAGTTCTTACATAAATAACAGACCGAGTAGAACCAGTACAAAATTGACAACCAGTTCTTACATAAATTACAGACCGAGGAGAACCAGTAGAAAATTGACAAACAGTTCTTACATAAATGACAGAGCGAGGAGAATCAGTACAAAATTGACAAACAGTTCTTACATAAATAACAGACCGAGTAGAACAAGTACAAAATTGACAAACAGTTCTTACATAAATTACAGACCGAGGAGAACCAGTACAAAATTGACAAACAGTTCTTACATAAATTACAGACCGAGGAGAACCAGTACAAAATTGACAACAAGTTCTTACATAAATTACAGACCGAGTAGAACCAGTACAAAATTGACAACCAGTTCTTACATAAATAACAGACCGAGGAGAACCAGTACAAAATTGACAAACAGTCCTTACATAAATTACAGACCGAGGAGAACCAGTACAAAATTGACAAAAGTCCTTACATAAATTACAGACCGAGGAGAACCAGTACAAAAGTGACAAATGTCCTTACATAAATTACAGACCGAGTAGAACCAGTACAAAATTGACAAACAGTTCTTACTTAAATTACAGACCGAGTAGAACCAGTACAAAATTGACAAACAATTCGTACATAAATTACAGCTTGAGAAGAACCAGTACAAAATTGACAAACAGTTCGTACATAAAATACAGCTCGAGTAGAACCAGTACAAAATTGACAAACAGTTCGTACATAAATTACAGCTCGAGTAGAACCAGTACAAAATTGACAAACAGTGCTTACATAAATTACCGACCGAGTAGAACCAGTCCACAATTGAAAAACAGTCCTTACATAAATTACAGACGGAGTAGAACCAGTACAAAATTGACAAACAGTTCGTACATAAATTACATTTAGAGTAGAACCAGTACAAAATTGACAAACAGTTCGTACATAAATTACAGCTCGAGTAGAACCAGTACAAAATTGACAAAGAGTTCGTACATAAATTACATTTAGAGTAGAACCAGTACAAAATTGACAAACAGTCCTTACATAAATTATCCCCCGAGTAGAACCAGTACAAAATTGACAAACAGATCGTACATAAATTACAGCTCGAGAAGAACCAGTACAAAATTGACAAACAGTTCGTTCATAAATTACAGCTCGAGTAGAACCAGTACAAAATTGACAAACAGTCCTTACATAAATTACAGACCGAGTAGAACCAGTACAAAATTGACAAACAGATCGTACATAAATTACAGACAGAGTAGAACCAGTACAAAATTGACAAACAGTCCTTACATAAATTACAGCTCGAGTAGAACCAGTACAAAATTGACAAACAGTTTGTACATAAATTACAGCTCGAGTAGAACCAGTACAAAATTGACAATTAGCCCTTACATAAATTACAGACCGAGTAGAACCAGTACACAATTGACAAACAGTCCTTACATAAATTACAGACCGAGAAATAGTAGCGTTTTACAAAAAAACTGTGTAAAAAAAAAACACAAAGTTTTTTTTCGAACACGGGTGTATGCCATCTGGTCCAGTTGGTGACACAGTGCGGAGGAAAAATGTCCCGTTTGTCGTTTTACGCTTAGAATATATATGCCCATTGGATTAAAATTTGATATACCTCTATACTTAATTATGAAAATCACTGAACCGTTTTAATATTTATGAAATTAAATTTTTGACTTGTAATAATAAAAACAGACATGTATACCAGCCACCATATAGATTTGTGGTTATTAAGTCCTATGTCATGAATGGTTTATCAATACAATAGTACAGAAGCCATTATTAAAACATATTGATTTAGTCCTTCAAAGAAGCAATCGCTGGTCATATTGGATTTCCATAATTTTATGAGTCCTTCATATAAACCATGAAATATAACATTTTAAGTTTTATCCGATAAGTCTTTTGGACCCCCCCCCCCTCCCATGCCCCCACCCACCCCTTGCCACAGCATGTAGCAAGACCTAAATCAAGACTGGTTCCCAAGATTGACCAAAACCTGTTCTGTCTTTAGAAGAAATATAATAGAATATTGAGTTCTCAGTTTTAATCTATTTTAGCCATATCAAGACGAACTCATTTGTTCATTTGTTTTTGGGAGCGGTGTCTAAGTCGTTTATTGAATTCATTTATATGTGGACGATATCCTCAGCCCCTTGTGAACATGTTTGTTGGGTTTATTCTCCCACCAATAGTATTTCAGTTATCTGGAGATGGTGTCCACTTGAAGCAGATAAAGTGCTGCCTTTACTGTGTATAGCATGACGTGAACACCTGGCATGATACCACACCCAGTTACATTATCCTGTCACTGGGCCATCCAATCGTGGAATTTCCCTTATATTTGCTTGAGCGCTAGCAATGGAGCTATAGCACTACCATTATCAACGACTTTGGTATGTTGCGGCCCGGGATCGAACCTGGGGCACACGTACCTGGAGCTGACGCTCTACCGATTGCGCTACGAGGTTCGGTCTTGTGAACATGCTTAGAAGCCACATTTATGGCTCAATCTGTAGGCAAACTATTTGCCAATAAACCTACAACTAGCTTTGACGTATATTTAGAGAAAAGAAAAATTAAATTTGAAAAAAAGTTAGATTTATGGGGGATGACTCTCGACACCAGGTTAACAGTCAAGTCATATATCTGACATCATTAAAAGTCTGACCTGAAAATGCTGAGAATGCTAAAGGGGACTTATTATCGGTAAACAAACCGATATGGGTGTGATATCTATGCTAGTGTACCCAAAAACATCTGCAACAACTAGATTGCCTATATAATAAGACCCTCAGAATAGCCTTGGGTACATTTAACAGTGGATCAGTCAATATTTTAGAGCAGGAAGCTGGAATGCCTCCCTTGTAACTCAGGAAGGAGGAGCAGCAATTCCGACTCTGGACCATTGTCCAAGCGATACCATCAAACCCGATCCAGCACATGTGGGAATTTCAGGCAACGAGGGCGCTGATGCGTTGGTTAAAGCGGGCCTCAATCTATCAGATGTGACTCAATATCTTGGTTTATTCCCATCTGAAATATATTCTATTAGCAAAAAACACATCTGTAACAGAAATGGTGTAACATAACAATAGCAGAAAATACAATGCGTAATAATGGTAGACCCTAAACTACCCATGATGAACCCTCTATGTATTCTGATAACTTAAGACTAGACAAATGTATCTCCAGGATAAGAACAACAAAAACTTTACTACCTGGTAGCACATGAGAATATATACTAAACTAAAATCCCACCTGTGTTACCTGCATCACTATAAATGACAAGTCCCATTTTCTACTGCAGTGCAGAGTTCCCCAGGGATAAAGAATTGCTTTAGAAGATGTTTTAGCATCAGTCTTCCACTAAATCTACAAACTTTACTATTTCCCCCTAAAAAGTAAAAACAAAAACACCCTGTCTTTCGAGCACCTGGTGACTATATTAACAAGCACCTGGTGACTATATTAACAAGAGGGCAATAATGGCCCTTAATCGCTCAAACATTCAAACAGACAAATATTCTAACCAACTTTGATAAATATGTTGGATAACTAGAGGGTCATGATGGCCCTTAATCGCTCACCCGATGACACAGGCTTTTAGTAGGCTTAAATCTGGCATCAAGTTATTAAGAGTTATTTACTTCAAAAAACTTTGGTGAATATTGGACTATTAGTGGGCACTGGGTTGATAACATTTTCTAGAATTTTACCAGATAACCTACTGAATCCACATGACATTACTCAAACATGTGTAATGTAACTTACTAGTTACGAGCTCACCCAGACTTCATGCAGACAAACATTCTGACCAAGTTTGGTGAAGATTAGGCTATAAATGTGGTCTCTAGTGTGTTCATAAGCTTTGTATAAGATTTGACCTAGTGACCTACTTTTTGACCCCACGTGACCCAGTTACGAACTCATCCAAGTTTTCATGTAGACAAACATTCTGAATAAGGTTGTTGAAGATTGGGCTATAAATGTGGTCTCTAGTGTGTTCACAATCTTTCTATAATATTTGACCTAGTGACCTACATTTTTACCCCACGTGACCCAGTAACGAACTCATTCAAGATTTCATGCAGACAAACATTCTGACCAAGTTTGGTGAATATTGGGCTATACATGTGGTCTCTAGTGCGTTCACAAGCTTTTTAAATGATTTGATCTAGTGACCTACTTTTTGACCCCACGTGGTGCCAAGCCCCACCCATATCCATATAGTACAAACGTCTTATAATTTAACTGTGTATTCAATAAAACACTTTAAACGCCATGCCAGGCTATTCGGATCAGCCATTTGGATCCGTATGCAGATTGAAAGCAGGGGCGGATGGAAGCTTGTATAGTGTGTCTCGCATATGTAGCAGTTTCACTGGTAGTTCCTTCGAATCAAGGTCAAAAAGGCCCAAAACCAAAAAGACCCCATACCAAAACGGCCTGGACCAGAAAGGCCAGTACCACAATGGTCCATATTTTATTTTATGAGACCGGACGACGTCGCAATATGAGTTTAAATGGGAATTTTAAAAGTACATGAAATACATGTTTATAAAAATACATATACAGTATGTAAATAATACAGCAAGTAATATTCAATCACCCCACCTGCTTTCTCACTCAATGCTTGGGACCCGACAATGGCACAGTCAATATTTGGAATTTTAAAACGAAAAATTAAAGCCAAAATTGCCAAGAAAAGGTAAAAGTCTAAGAATAAAATTAATTAATTGAAGTTTGAATTTAAACATGCATGTACATATTAAACACACATATTGGCCTTATCGACACCCTATTTATTGGCCGTTCCCATACCACTACCTTTAACACATGGTCCTTTTGGCGTTTTGGATTTGGGCCTTTTTCACTCGCGGAAAGAAGTTTTATTTTTATTGCCGTGCTTGCCAACAAAGACGTATTATTCGATTGCTGTTATAATTTTGTTTCAATAATACTGTTCATTAGACACTTTAGGTTCGAAATATCGAAAGGTACCCAAAACCACTAAGAAAATCGATGCCTAACCGTTGGTTAGCCTAACCGTTAGGCATATTTTTTAGAAATCCCTAGAATTTTCAAAAAGGCCAAGATACGCATCTGGATTTACAAACTGTAATTCTGATGAAAACTAGGTAATTAGCTACTTTGTTGTTGTTTTTTAATGTTAAAGGTACCCGACATTAATGAATTTGTTCTTTGGGGTGTGGGGGGGGGGGGGGGTAAAGAAAGAAAAGTTTGCCTTTTATAGACATTAGCAAATACCTCAGAATCGACGATGAACAAAGATTGTCTTATAATACATCTGAAGGGCATGAATTAATGGTATCTTGCCCGTATTGACATGGCCATCAAAGCAATTTCTTTAATCATTATGAGGGGTGTGTGTTCAATTGTTTGACCCAGCTCACCCGAAGATCATATTAAATAACTAAATTATATATTCAAACTTTTTTATTATATTACTAATTTAGAATTTCCTTACTTAAGATAATCCCGATGCGTAAACACTTTCTCTACACTATGTATCTCTAAAGTATTATATTTAAAAAAAGTTATTAAAAGTTTGCTTAATGTAATGTACTTCACAGTTTGGCTATGTTCTATAGTAGACTCATATATTCAAAAGATAAAATGTCGTACTCGCAAATATGAGCCTTTGTAATGTCGATTTCATACAAAACCTGTCATATACTGTGTTCCATTAGCATTGTAATAATTTGTATGCCAAGTTGTATTGGCAAATGAAGAGAGATCCAGTCGGAAATATGACTCCTATTCGCTAGTTAGTCACACAGGCCCACCCAAATCATAGGTGAAGGACAATTAATGGTTCCCAACATCTTGCATGTACCGTACTGAAGCGCCGGGTCAAAGAACAAAAACAGAACGAGGCAGTCACTTCCTTGTCTCATATTAAATGGCGAATCTGTGGGCATAGTTGTTTAATTGAATGATATAATTTCTCCTTAGTGGAACATTTACATAAATACATTGAAGCATCATTGAGTGTTTGTGATTGTGTTAGAATAGTTCATAAGGACCTTCCAGCTGCCAGCATTTTCAGCCAGATTGAGTGTAACAGACGCCGCTTGTTGGTAATATCGAATGTCAGACTTTATGTACCATAACCGTTTTGTACCAGGACCTAACGTACCATTTTTGGACGTTATGTACCATATATAGAATATATAGGGAACTAGTGTTAACGTTTATATATATTGTTTTTATTTAAAATAAAGTTAAAATATGTTGTGAATATGTTTATATGATAAATAAATGTGTATGTATTGAAATTTTAATGAGTTTTATTTTAAAAAAATGCATAAATACCTGTGTTTGTTTTTTAAAGTAAGTGGTTATAAACCTATATTTTCCTAATTTAATCCAGCCACAAATGTGTTTTGTATTTAATTAAATTAAGATTGGAATGGATAAAAATTTAATGTATTACATTATTATCCAACACATCTCTAAGTGATGTGTTTAAATAATCATTGTGATTGTTTATTTTATCAATTAACAAATACACAACAGATTGCCCCAGGAAGATGTTCACACTTAATTATCACCCCTCATCGGGGTCTTCAACACACAATAGGCCTACAATAATCCCTATATAAACTATAGATGGTAAATTACATAATGGTAGTGGTACATAATGGTAATGGTACATAACGACCAGCACCCGGTAATATCAATGCATCTTCTTCCGTGTTGTGACGACTTGTGTGCAGGGCCGCGGACCAACTAATGGCCCCAGCCAAGTTCATTTTTTTTTTGGCGGATAAGATACCATAAGCTTTCCATATCTTTGGACCTATGTGCTTACTGTATGGCAAGTCGTGAATAAAATCAACTTAATTTCTTTAATATGCATTACATTTTTAAATAAAATGGTTTTCCCATTACAGTGTAAATTTATCTTAAACTGCACTTTTCTGGATATCAGCATGTCCTTTCAATTAAACAATCAGTTGTTATATAAAGCATCACTTGTAAATAGACCTATATTTTCATTTTATTACAGTTTGATTATACATTAACCATAGCCGGTGGGTTTTGATTGGAGGGCTGAATTCTGCTTCAGGACAGACAGTCTCAAGGTTAGCATCACTTGTGATTTTGTTCCTTATTTTTCTCGACAAGCATATTTATTTCAAATGCCCATCGACTAGAATGTACACATTCATGCACTAGAAGTGTATTTACAACTTAATGTGCTGTACAAATGCTATATGATTTCTGTTTACTGTCATGAATTAGAGTAACCATAAGCCAGTTGGAATCTATTGATGAATTCACATTTTCAATAGAACTTTACATTGCCTGGTTGGCAACATATATCCTGCTAAATTTAAGCTGAGTCTAATTGTTATGAGTGATAGAGTACAAATGTTCTGTCATTGTCACACACTGTAGTTGGTTAAATATCACAAACCCACAACCAACTGAAGTCCGACTTAAAGCATACAAAATATACACTAACTATGTAAAGCCATTTAATTAAAACAAATTTAATCATTTGTTTAAACAGTATTGTGATAAGATTGAGTTATTGTGTTTCCTACTGATAAGCTCGGTGCAAGTTGACTATTGGCTATTTAGCAACACATACCTCTTGTCCTTGCAGCGCAGACTTCAGTGTCCATACCGTTAGAAATCTTGTGCTAGATAGTAAATATGGCGACAACATTGATTACAGAGAAGTGGAGTGATGAATATAAAGATGCCAAATGTTCCATTTGTGCAAAGGACAACAAAGACGAGATTGCAGATCGTTACTGCTATGACTGCAATAAACATCTATGTACAACTTGCTTAGGAACCCATAATGTGGGAAACACGCTGATGAGTTAGTAACGTTGTACTGTCGCCAACACAAGGAACTACTGTGTCGGAAATGTCGCCTCTTGGATCACTGGTCAGTTGTGTAATTAAAAGGTGATACTTAATAAAGTTTAAATAAAGGTTGTAATAACATTACCCAAATTGTTAGACAGTACAAATAATAAAATATATTGCTGTACTTGTCCATTCTGTCCATATCTATGAACAAGAATGATGGGGAGTTCATCAAAAAACTAGATATCGATTTCAGAGCTGATTACCTGGATGATCATGAAATTTGATCTTAAAAGTAAGTTGTAACAGGGTTCTTTTTTATTTTAAAATAGCTAACTGTGCAGCGTGGCTGGGACAGGAAATACAATTGTGTAATGACAGTGGGGCATTGTGCATATCTTTTAACATGGAACCATTTCCTACATTTCAAAAGCTAGTAGAAACAGTTTTCATGTCATTATCTGTCCAAAATGTTTTGTTCTCATCAAAAGACATAATCGATAATCATTTTTATGCTCCCCGAATGAAAAAAATTCGGGGAAGCATAAAGTCGCCGCGTTGTCCGTCAGTCCGTATTCGTGTCCGAGTCGACATCTTGCGCGCCAAATTCAGAGACTACCTTAATGGTCAAGGTCACAGCATGACCTTGAAGCAAAATTGTGTCCGGCATAACTTTGTTATTTAAAGCTGGATTTTTTTTTCCACAAAAATGATCGCAATATAGAGTCGATGTGTCGCGTGCACAATTTAGGTCGCTGCCCTGACTGTCAATGCTTTTTTCAAGCCATTTTAGGTATAAATACGTGCTTAGTTGTCTTATCTGTAGCACTGTTCAAATAACACGCAATACTAATACACCCCTGACCCCAGTACTAGATCCGCATTTGCATTAATTCATTTGTGGCATTAGTACTGTACAGTAATACACAATGAACATATGGCTTTTTCATCATATTTTGTTTCATTTAGTTATTGCCAGCATGTTGTGCCTCAGAGGTCAAATATGCTTGTATTGATGAAAGGCGATCAACGACTGAAAATGTTGACTACTGTCCAAACTTTTGAGTGCAGTTGATTCTGAACAGCCCAGAAAATGTGGTTACGGTTGCTCAATTTGCATTTGCTTTATTCCTTTCATTATGAGTTTTAAACTAGTTTTAGCTTTATTTGCCCAATTCAATTTCTCGATTTAAGAAAAAAAAATGTTGCATAGATGCATAAATCTTATCGGGCATACAATTTACTCCAAGTAGCCACATTTTCATGAGATATATTTTGTTGAAGAAAACTTAGAACTTTAGTATTGCCTATTGTTAACCTGCCTTCAATTAGCTATCTGGTTAGGATAGATATGATTTGCTTGTGAAATTAATATACCATACAGAAATTTCAAAGCCAACTTATAATTTACAAAAAGTACACACAAAAAGACACCAACAAAAACATGTATTTTAAGGGACACTATATTGTGGAGCTTGGCTAAGGATTGGGCTGGGATTTGCCGGCATTTTTGCTGATACTGTGCAGCGACATTTCTATCATTATAGCACAGGGGCACTTAAGAGGTGCCCAGGGACTGAACCTGGCCGGTCCGTTATACTGACACCGATGAGTCGGGCGTAATGATGTCCCCTTAGCCCCGACCGTTAGGAGGGAAGCCACTACTACCAACTTTAAAGTCTTCGGTTTGAACCGGCCGGGGTTTGAACCCGCGACCTCCCGATCCGCAAGCCGACGCTCTACCACCTGAGCTATTGTGGCCGGCTAAGGATTGATAATTGGCCTTAAGCAAAAATAACGGCCTTCATTCCTTAAAGCTCTCAGGATTATTTTGTTATCAGCAGGCCAATTATCTGCACTAAGTTGAGCTTTCTCTTATATTTTAGTTGAAGAATTGCAGAAAAATGATCTTTCTCAAGTAAATTTAAGGTTAAAAGGACATGGTGATGTAGACAAAGAACAATGCTGGTCATATGAAACACTGTGCATCGATTGACATATAAAGTAAATAATGTGACAATTTTTAGCTGAGAATTGAGTGGCAAAATTATGTTAATTCTCAATTCAAATAACTATCACTTATTTTAAGAGTCAATAATTACTCCTCTTAAATAGTTTGCCAATCATCGCATTTGTTTAAGACATACTCAAGGTCAAACATGTGGGGTATTCCAGCTAACCTGTGGTGTAAAGACTGTTCTGTTCAGACGTGTGTCTGGGGTCTTCTATACCTTCTACACCTTACTATAGGGACCACATTGAGGTCACTGCGATGTAATTTAATGCCATCTTTGTCCTGTTCATTTCAGGAAATGTCAGGAACCCCAAAATATAAGGGAATCCTCTGATGAACTCAACGCTGATCCTGAGCTACAAGCTGTCCCTTCACAATTAAAATCAGCTCTGGACTGTATTAACAAAGCTATTGAAGCTTTAGATAAACAGCTGGCCAATATTCAGGAGAGTGGTGATGGTTTTCTTAAAGATCTGGAAGAATATGCGAAGAATTTGTTGTTTCGAATTGAGGAGCTAAAAGAGAAGAGTAAGAAGGATATCGAAAGTAAACAAGAAGAGCTTCTTGCAGTCACTAAACATCATCGACAGGCGTGTGCTTTAACCAGAGACGAAATAAACCAATATTTAGACAAAATTACAAAGTCAAAAAACTGGAAAGCCACTACGTTTGTTCTTATAAAGAAGGGTCAGACAATTGTTCCAAAAGTTGATGCTCTTTATAAGGAGTCGGACAGATTTATAAAGGGACATCAATTCGACTTCATCACAGAAATGAAGATATTTGACTCCCTGAGCTGTTTCAGTTCCCTTGTAAAGGAAGTCAGCACAAAGGCACGAGGTATCAGCTCACATGGTGCTGTTGGAAGTGAAGCAGACATACCAGTACAGGAAATAGTAAGGGGTCCAGCAGACCGTCAAGTAGAGGTACCAGTGGAGAAACGGGGAGATAGACCAGTGGTGAGACCAGAAAAGAAACACATCAATGTCAGGATTCAAGAGGATAAGAAATCATGTATCGGCATTGGATGCTGTCATCTCAGTGATGGAAGTCTGATGGTAGCTGATAATGAAAACAGAAGACTGAAGCGTGTAGACCCGTCAAGTAGCATGGTGACCAAGTTCACTGATACAGATGGACATCCAACAGATGTATGCTGTATTGGTCTACAAGAGGTAGCAGTAAGTATACTTTTCGTGTCTCTTTGGTGATTTAGTTTGGATGTATATTATAATGTAGTATATCGACACGCAAGATATTCCAACAATAAACTAAATTTAATTAAAATAAATATAAGCAAAACAGTTGCATATGCATGATTATTGTATTGACGGGTCTGGTCAAGTTTATCTTATATAACCGCAGTCTCCAAAACAAGCTTAAGTGGGCGTCCATTGTTTTGCACATTTTTGCGTGTACTTAGTACATGAGTGTTGTTCTACCAAGAAAATTTCATTGACATATTGTTTTAATTTGTTGATGATTGTCAGGGGTGAGCCCATTTTCGCCAAATGGTAGTGACAATTGGAAAAAAAAAATCTTGTCAGAAAAAATAAAGAGGAAGAGCCGTGATATTTCATTTACATGTTTCTTTGGTGGTATTGTATTAAGATTGTTCCAAGAGTTCTGATCCGTCAAAAGACATGGTCACCAGGTGCGTGGCCACAATTCGCATATGTCTTTGTACGAATATTAAGAAAATCTTAAAAGAAAAACAAAATTTTCTACGCCGTATTGACAGAAATAATTTTGAATACTTTATTGTATGATTGTTATTTCATTTCACTCGTGTTCATGTATCCACTAAGTGCCGTAGATTGAATTAACAAGGAATATAAGCGATACACAGCAGGTCAGACAGAAGACAGGTAAAGACAATAAGTCAATTTGCGCCTCTGATAAATCACATGGCCGCGTGTACTCTTAAGAGAACGTGCTGGAGGATAAGATTAAATCACGTAACAAAATATTTAAATTTGCCTAGATCTACTTAGATTGGGAAAATATAATTTAATTATTTGGTAATTGTTTGGGGGTATCACAAAGCACCAGATAAAAAGAAAATGCATTTTAAACTTTGCAGAAAACTGTTATGTGTGAAAGAGAGATAAATAGTAACGATTGGAGATATATACTGAAATAGAGACGAAATTACGTCACATAAGACATGTACATTTAAATCACTGTTTGCATACATGTACGCGGAATTGCATGACTTTATTGTAATGGTAACACAAAATATTCCAGGGACCGGAACTGTGACTGACACAAATTTATTTAAAGTCTAGGAATAATACATATTAATTTATCATTAGGTAAACACGGTAAGCATGTTAACCGAATGTTCCGGCTGAACATTACACTCGAAATATGATATATCGTCATACCCTACACGACGTATTTGGAACCAACGTTTAAACTCAGATTGCTGCGACCGTCATTTGGTGTGCGTTCGGGAATGCAGGAGAGAAAGATGATGTGTGTTTACCATCAGAATTGATATATATTATGCATAAGTACCTTATGGGATTTGGGATCGCTTTGGGGTCAATCTTGTCAAGGTCACTGTTGCTTTGAATATATTTTACAATATGTTGTTATAGTAGTGCTCTTTTTGGTAAAGTAAACATGACCTTGGTAAGAAAAGAGACTGTGGGATAATAAAGGGCAGTTTCTTTTCAAAATGCAGTCAAACTTGTATTAAGCTGTCACATAAGGGCTGCCTTAAATGGCTCCTTAAGACAAGTTGGCTGCTCAATACTAAATGTGACATTAATGATTGTTTGCCTATTACTGTGTGCATGAATCTTTACGAAAAGTATAAAATCTACTGCAAAGTACTGTAGTAATAGATATTTAATCCTGGAGCATAACTGCTTTTACGGTTTAACAAGATTAATAGTATTAGAAGTGTTTCACTAAATCAAAGAACATATTGCTCCATTATTAGTAGTTTGTTCACTTCCACTACAAAGCATGCTATTTTAATTTATTAACATCAAATTTATACAGAGTGTGGTGAAATATTGGTCAAATTGTAGTGCTATAACTCGCAGAAAAGTGTACATATATCCAGGGAGCAATATGATTCCGTATTGTGCGAGTTTTTAACTGTTCTTTAACAAAAATACAAGGTGTGTGTTACTAGACAAAGCAATTAATTATAAACATAGTTTAAATAATGTTGGTATCACAAAAAAACAACAACAAAGAAACTGCAACAATTGTGCTACATGTAGTCAAATAAATTTGGTCGTGTCAGTCTATGCATATACCAAAATATTATAACTAACAATCGATCGTGATTGAGAGATCGGGGCTGTTAAGTGTGATAATGATGACAAGTGGGTGGAGAGCAGGGCATTGCGTGAACACATTTGACGATTGACACATGCTAATTGACCGCTAAGTAGGAACCAAAGAAGGATTTGCTCAATCAAGCTCTGGCCGCAGAAGACAGACGATCGCTGATTAGACGACAATTAAAGAACAAATAGCTTGGGAGGATCTAAACTGACCGCTTACAGCATGGTGGCCTTTCTCAACACATGACCGCTAGCGCAAATATGACTTGTGCACATTTTACACGTGGTAGTGAGTCACTCATTTCGTTATGAAAGGGTTATTATTCTGACTTACACATTTACTTAATGTTACCTCTCTTTTGATGGGTATTTGAGGTTACTCATCAAGCAAAGAAATAGTTCTTTACTGTGTATGAAAGGTTTAAACTTTAGAAGCTACCTGAACTATGATCCGTTTTTGCACACACATACAACAATAGATCAAAAGCAATAGGTCAATAAATAGATGAAAATAAATTGTCGACACGTCGTGTACTGATTTCGGTTTTTATTGTTGTTTGAGACCTTTTCTCCATTGACAGGAGATAAGAATACGATGCCAGTTTGTACTGCTCTATCTATAAAGAAAGCACATAAACATGAAGTTAACAATGGTAATTGTTAGAATTCTCCCTAAATAACTACACGTTAGGCTCAATTAACTATTGTCTGATGATGATATTGATTGAGATATAGTCCGGCAGATGAAACATCAATATTGATTCCAACTTTAACATTGATTCTAAGATCGGCAAAGAAGCAATTATGGGTGCGATATTATTGAATTTTGACGCCCCCCCCCCCCGCGACAAAATCAAAAGCAAAACAATAGGTCAATAAATAGATGAAAATAAATTGTCGACACGTTCCCCGGGACGGAATTTCGATTTTAGGTGTTGTTTGAGACCTTTTCTCCATTGACAGGAGATAAGAATACCATGCCAGTTTGTACTGCCCTATCTATAAAGAAAGCACATAAACATGTAGTTAACAATGTTAATTGTTAGGATTCTCTCTAAATAACTACACGTTAGGGTCAATTGACTATTGTCTGATGATGATATTGATTGAGATATAGTCCGGCAGATGAAACATCAACATTGATTCCAACTTTTGATTCTAAGATCGGCAAAGAAGCAATTATGGGTGCGATATTATTGAATTTTGACCCCCCCCCCCCCAATACTCCCAACCCATCCGGCGCATCAAACACCCAGCTACGCCCAAGCATTGTACGTAACATATATCTATTATGACAGACGGTAAACAGAACGCACAATATCAAGTGGTGTGATCGTCTATGATCGACATAGAAGCAATTATGGGTGCGATATTATTAAATGTTGACCCCCCCCCCCCTCCAACACCCCCAACCCACCTGGCGCATCGAAAACCCAGCCACGCCCCAGCATCCACCATTGTATGTAACATATATCTATCATGACAGACGGTAAACAGAACGCACAGTATCAAGTGGTGTGCGATACAAGTAATACAAGTCAAAATTTGCTTGATTTGTCAATCAGCCAAATCGAGATGGATTCTGTGCGGTCTTGAGAAAAATTGTGTAACGATATCTTGTTAAGTATAAGTTTAAATATCATAATAATACTTATAAATCTATGCCTTTTTAAAATTGTTTTATGCTTAAATTAGGTCAAAATACTGTTCAGAATCCATGGCTGTGTTTAAGATATCTGTTGCTAGACACATTGCCATTTGTACATTTGCTGTGCGTCTACAGTAGACTTTCTTCTGTTATTGATTCAGAGAGCAATAAGTACCTAGATTAAACTCAGTTTTAAATGTCGATTCTATTTTATTTAAGTTATTTCAAATTGTTGCATACATGACCATGTGTTTACATTTCCACACTTTCAGACGCAATGGCGACTTTGTCCCATAATCAAGTTTAACAGAGCCAGGAGGACAGCGAATGTAACAAGTGTACAAATTTGTATATTCAGGTGGTTATTGAGTAGTATTTTTCCTATATTTAGACCAGGCACTGACAAGCTGACCGACTATGAAAAACTTGTGCCACGAAATAAAGGCCTGTATTCACCAATCATTTCGTAACCCAAGTCAGTACTTGAGCCCAGGTCACCATTTTATACCAAGAAAACTAAGCTTTTGTATGATGTTAAATTGTGAGTTTAAGCTCAAAGTATCAAAGTTAAATTGTTATGCAACATTTCAGATTAATAGCTTAATATACGCTGAAGATATTGTAAATGAAAATCCACGACATTATCAATTCTTACTTAAAAATGGTTGGTGTATACGGGCCAAAGACTTTATTAATCTTCTGTTTCCTCTCCCTCTATTTTCAGTTTGCATCATTTACGACTATGGACGCTAACGTGTCTTTTGTCACCAACACAATATGTACAATAACAATGTTTTACTCTGGTCTACATTTCTGTATTTCCAGGTTGCCTTTGGTTCTACCCAAGTCCAAGTGTACAACACAGTCAGTCGGACTAGGACACGAACCTTCGAGTTGGGACATAAGACGTTCTTTATCGCTTGTCATGGCGGCTTGCTGTACTGTGCTGCCGGGTTGTGTGCTGACATCTTGTATGTACACGATGTGAGTAGTGGCAGGAAGCTGAGGGAGATCTCCATGGACACCGACGGCCGCCAACTGTTCTCTGACATCCGACACATCGCCGTGAACAGTTCCGGCGACCGAGTATATGTTATTGACTTGGAGATAGGTCTTGTATGTGTCGGCACTGACGGGAGGCAGATATTCTGTGTCTCCCCGAAGGATCTCGGACTGTCTGGTGCCTGGGGTGTCACCACTGACCATCACGGTCACGTGTTTGTGTGTGGACTGTACTCACACAACGTAGTCAAGGTGACCGAGGATGGACACATGGTAGGTCAGATATTGTCCAAGAAAGATGGGCTCG
The DNA here is from genome assembly GCA_007844125.1 of Sinonovacula constricta. Lineage (NCBI taxonomy): Eukaryota > Metazoa > Mollusca > Bivalvia > Cardiida > Solecurtidae > Sinonovacula > Sinonovacula constricta. The sequence continues at coordinate 31,155,371 of CM017572.1, forward strand.
AGTGGAATCCACGCTGCCTCAGTTATGATCTGAGCAGGTGTTCCTTGTATGTCGTTGGAGACAGTGATCAGCTTCTGATGGTGGAATGGAAGCAAAGTTTATATTAATTATTGCCGGACATTTTGTTTTCCATTTGTGTTTCTCCTTTTGTTGCTGATTGTGACATTTTGTCAATTAGTGACTCGTTATAAAATGGGATTTTTTTTTTTTTAGCAAATCAGTCTTCCTTCGACATTTTGTTTATGAATAAAATGAAATTAAAGCATTTGTTTGAAACTCTGTTCTTCTGTAACTGTTACTGATAAGTATATAGTTGATGTATTGTTGTATTTCCATTAAATATTCTGTAAAAACGTTCCTACAATTAAAGTTTATTTTAATTCAGTTGCCGATGTTTTCATCTCAGTTCGCTATGTTTGTATATTTTACATCAGCATCAAAACAATTACGTCATTAAGCATAACAATATGACGTCATCACACGCGGTTAACACGTTTTCCCGCAATATCAACAAAAAGATGCAACGTCATCAATACATTACTTCAATGCTGAATTATTTAATATTTGTTTCAGATTTTTTCAGAATTCAAAAATAAATTTTGATTAAAACATTTCATACTGCTACTATTCGCATTTCGGTTTAATGCATTTGTGTAACTTTAGGCCGTATGCGCATCAATACAAGACTGGCCGACAGTTGTTATATAAACAATCGTCAATCCATTTTTAGTATTATTTTTGTTCAAAAATTGAAGCCGTGACCAGCAAGGCATCCGTTGTAGTGTATAGGGTCTAGTTAGTATATAATATAGTATAAACACTGTCATTTGTGGCCTTCGTTGGACAATTATAGAGTGCTCGTATTGAGTGTTTTCCAAAATATCTCGGGAAAATTGATCATACTTCAATAATATTTCATTTAAAGATTTAGTAACATGTCATGTCAATATAATTTGCAAGAAATACATGTTTCTGTGTCGATGCTATAATCGATGTTTACTCGCATATGTAACAATACCGGTTTACCTGTCATTCCATATCCCAAATTGTGGTTGATTCCAAGAGCGGATGTAGTAATTTAGCCCGTGCATAATTGAACTTTCTTAAAATATTTAAACGACCTCAATTTATGATTTGTGGATTTCTTTACACGCCATGGCATATATTACATACAGAGGACATGAAATGACCTTTTAACATACTATAAATGATGTTTTCGAAGGTTGTTTTGAACACGTTTGCTATTAGGTCGGAAAAATAGATTGCTGGAATGCCGTCTATGTGCTCTGTCGTAAATTGGGATCACATTCGATACAATTTCACTAGTCTTTAAACGTTTATTTATAAATATATTTATTAGATACACCTTCAGTACATAGTTCGTCGATTATAATTTGTATAAACAAATGTGTCATTGGAGATGTATATATATAGTCGATAATTGTTATATGGTGTGTATAGTTGTGTTTTTTTTTAGATCAGAACAAATTTAAAGCGGCTTGGCTATTGCTTAACATACCGTGTATGTGTTCATGATTCGCACTACATGTTATTGTTTTTTCTTCAAATATTCCCTCTCTGTCAATCCAAATATTGTTAATTTTATTATTAATACTACTTGTTAAATTTAAATAGTGCATAAGGTTTAGATCAATGATTGTTTAGTTTATGCAAGAAGCATGCATGTGATATGTCTTCAATAAAAGGCTGTTTAAATCTATACTAGTAAGATTTAGTTACCTGAATGTAATTAAGCTTGAATAAAGATTTTAAGTGTTTGCTTTGGTTATTCAAATTGTAATTTATTCTGTTGTTTACAAGCACAAATGACGTACTATGTTCTTGAATTTCATCTAAAAGGCGTTTAGCTAAACCAATGTTCAATTGCATACATTTGCTAGTAGGAGGGCCCAGGACTTGCTTCCCGTTGAAATGTCGATTTCCAGAATGCCGCATACGTGATCTGACGTAAATTGGGAACCAAATGTGATGGTTTTCCATAGATTTAATGAAAGATTTTCCAAAAAAAACTCAAGAGAAGCGGTGTTAATCTGTGAATAAACCATTGCTTCCTGAATGGGGCCTTTGTGCTGATTAACCATTTAAAACAAGATACCAATGATTGTTATTGGAATTGTGAATTGTTGTTAGAAAAAAGCTTAAACTAGATGTTGTTTTTTATAATATACTATAGTACTGATGTATATGCATTTAAATGTAGAATGTAAAATCTGTGTTTGATAGAGACGCTAATAAATATCATGTTATTGATTTGATTTTCTTTCTTCTTTAAGTAGCTAGACTAATATGTATATCTGTATATATCATAAAATATTTAATGTATGCATTTGCTCATTCTCTCGGTGAACTCCCCATAACCTCCAAAACAGAAAAAAAGAATATACTTACAAAGGATCATTTAAATATTTCGAGAGCGAGATTTTGAGGGTCGATGCTTACCACCCCCGACAGTAATGTTTTAAATACACAAATGTAGTATATTGTTCAAGGATTTCAACATGTAAATGTGTTACTTACTTTATAATTATTTTACATTAAGCGTTTACAAGACGAAATGGTGATGTAATATCAATAACATTTATGTTTACCTTCCTGATTGATACATATATAGGAAAACCAGGCGTAAGGCCAACGCTTCGGTTGATTTTCTTTTTATTACAAATCTATTTTAACTAGTTATCCATTATGAATCTTTAAACATTTTTCGATGTGTATTCTTTTTACATATAGACTGTTTTTCTAACTTAATGCACCGATCAATCATGGTAATAATAGCGACGTTCAGCTATTTTGAGTGGAGAAAGAACCCCAGACATGTATTGGTCATAATGACTCCATGACAGTAATGTATATTGCATGAAACAACATGGCAACAATATATAGGGTATGCTAACTTCATGGCAGTTAGTAAGATTTCCAACCAAAAGGACAAGCTTTATTGTTATCATATCTTTACATGGGAAATCCTTTTAGACCTATAACAATCAAGTCGTGGAGTTTATTTCGGTGCAGCGGATGTTCAATATGTTCAATACTGCTAGAAGACAATGAGTGGGAGACAGTCAAATTCTGTTCATTCTGTCAGGCAGACTGAGGCTACCAGCCCATAGTCTTTTATTAATAAAATCAACCTGACCCCATAAACAAATGTTTATTAGTGGTGGAGATGGGCGGAGCCTCACTATCTTCCTTGCCTGTTATAAAACTGGCCAAGGGTTCAGGTTAACATTAAAACTGGTGCGCCGATCATTGACGTCACCGGCCTCTGTGAGTCAACAATAGACCGGGATCGGGTAGGACAGAGGATATTTGGTTACACATTATGAATGTTTCTGAATAAAATAACGCTTTTGTCACCGATATTTTAAAGGAACTGAACAAATTTGCATATCATACTTGTATTATACAAAGCAAAAGTAGACACAATTATTTCACTGGTATTGATTCTTTGCCAGTAGGCCAATTACACAACAGACATCTTTTCTAAGAGTGTTGTTTATTTTCTTTCTATATATAATAGCCTACTATAGTTTCGCGATTTCCTTAGGTATTAATAAAATATGGATTCATGATATCATGTTTTCTGAAAAGATCATGTTTAAATTTTAAAGTACTGTGCTATAGTGTGATAATTATACACTAGACAAACGAAACAATGATTGCCTGACAGGTGACAATGTCCTACAAAAAGAAGAAATCAATAACAAATATGTAAGCAATTGGTCTGATTTTGTATGGGGATTTGATAAATTTAATTTAATAGAATACATTTTGTTTGTCATATTTTAGATGTAAAGGAAAACAGTTAGTAAAAAGGCAACCAAAAATCCCCCCTCCCATTGCAAAACTTAACACGTACTTCGTAAAATTAAGACCAAATAATGCAGAATTACTTTTAAAACAATACAATAAAATCTCTAATATAAATGAAAGTGTGCCGCTTGGCTCAAAATGAAAAGTACTGTTGTTACATGAACATTCATTCCGCTGATGCTAAGACACAAAAGGGTTTTTTAATTACCGGTATAAAATAAAGGTGTACGTATACTAGTATTAATTGTCTTAACCTCTTTGCAAAGAAAGAATTTGTGGAATTCCTTCAGATAAGAACCACAACGTTTTATATCATGAAGGAGGCAGATTTTTATCAAGTTCTCATGAAAATACAATGCAAAGTCATTTCATTTCTTCATTTCGTTCTTTATATAAATGGATTTGATTGTTTAAGCAGTTGAAAAAAGCAATCGCAAAATACACATAACTTGCATACGTTTCAATGCAAATGTTTTTATTTTGTTTAATGCAAATGCCGCCATGTTTGCCCAATGCTTGTCTTACCTAGTTACAGCGAGGACCTGTTGCTATCATGGGCGTGGCAGCGAGGACCCATTGCTATAGTAGGCGTTACAGCGAGGACCCGTTGCTATGGTAGGCGTGGCAACAATCCGTCTCAGGATGTGTCGATTTAGCATTAACTTAAGGTATATTAAACTACTTAGTACTTTACAATCAACTAATGAGCAAATACAACATGTGGGACACATTATTAATATGATGAATAATGAGTGTTCCATTCTTATTAAAACACCATTGACGTGTGTAGTTCTTTCCTCTGTTATGTCATTTTCCTGTAAACAGTGTACACATTGTCAAAAGTAAATGAATAAGTATGTGCTGTAACATTTTCTATTTTCGTTTATGTCAATATCTTCTTTAATTTTTTTCTGCTATATTCTTTCATCCCCTCCCTCTTGTATATTTTTAACTATTTTTAAAGTGACTTGGTCACAGTGTTAACTTACATTTTTCTTCCAAATAAAAAAGTTTTGTTAAACCACACTGCATAATGCAACTTAGTTTTTGTCTCAAATGTTAAATTTGTCACAAACTTTAAAATAGTAGGTTGTCTTTAAGCTGTGAGAAAGTAAAGCTTTGCAACACGTTTCAATTTTAATCGCAACCAGGTAGTTTGTATTTGAACTGTGCATGTGTTTGTTTATGTCATGAACCTACTTAAAACTTGCTAAATCGCTTTAAAAATTAACGGGATGAAATACATCAACAAAGACAATATGATAGTGGGTATGTTGACTTATAATTATACACTGAATAAATAGACTTCAGTATGCAATGAGTACCGTCTTATTTCTTGTAACATACATGTATATAATCAGAACTCAACATTCAAACATATATCATCTTTAAAACTTTCATTTAAAACATTCTCTTATCATTCCGATTGTGTTTACATTAAAACGGTATACACATATTCCTAAAAAGGCCATAGATGTATATAGTTTACTGAGATATGTGGATATGTTTTTCAATCCATATTTAAAGCAGATTCTGACAGCTAAGAAGTTTAATCGCCCAGGATCTTCCAACCAAAACGTGTCCTGATGTCCTTGTTTACATCGACATATATGACGCAATAACAACATTTAACAAACCACAATGTGGTAACAATCCTATATATACATATATCATACAACAATTTGATATTGAGTATAAACATGATAAGTATTCGAGAAAAGGCTGTTTAAATGTTTACTAGTTAGGTTGGGTTTCCTGTATGTAATTAAGTTTGAAGAAATCTATTAGTGTTTGCTTTGCTTAAACTAATTACTATCGAATCTGATGTTGACTATACACCAATAAATGACTCTTTTCTTGAATTACGCCCAAAAGGCTTTTAGCAAATAAGAATAAACATGTTCGGTTGCATATATTTGCTATTAGAATGCCGCATACGTGAATCGGGGCCCAATTGCGATACGTTTTCCATAGATATGATGTATGAAGTTTGGGCGAAACATTCAAGAGAAGCGTTATTTATTTGTTATACCAATGGTTCTTATTTGAATAATTAATTGTTGTTAGGATAGAGCTTAAACTAGTAAATGTTTGAGTTGATTTGTACATCGAATAGACTATAATAGTAGCTGTACTTGTGTAAGTGTATTGAATGTAAAATTGTATGTGTATTATAGAGATGCCAATATATATTTTATGTTTGCTTAGTTTTCTCTTCTTTAAGTAGCTAATCTAATATCTCTATATCTGTATATATAATAATAAACTATTTAATGTATGCTTTTGGTCATTTTGTCAGTGAAAACCCCTTAACCTCAAAACCAGAAAAAACTATCAGTTTACTTTAACTAACCCTAGCGATATTTTCCAAACACTAAATACTGCTAGGGTAAAAACAGTATTGTAAATATCAATTTAAATAACATTACTGACATAAATGTCACAACACAATGTAAAGGTTAAAACTATAATAACAATTTATACAATATCTGTTATTTAAATATTTAGAAATTATCAAATCCCGCGTTAATAAGATTACCACCCCCGAGAGTAATGTTTTAAATCGCTTAATATTTAAGGATTCCAAAATGTTTATATGTGTTTGCTTACTTTATAGGTATTTTACATTAATTTAACTAGAGAAACCGGTGTTATATTTATTTAATTTTATGTATTTTACCCCCTTGATGGATACAAATATACATAAAGGGAAGATACTTATAAACACTAAATCTGCGCCATTTTGGCACCCGGGAGCGGAAACTTGGCACACACCTACGGCGCATGTGGCCAGCTTTGCACCAAAACCGTTTTTGACTAGGACTTCCGGTTCCGATGCTAGAGGCCGCCCACGCGTCTATAGGAATGCTATGTTAGGGTTCCGCATAGGGCATACATCTGCGCCATTTTCGCCCCTTTTTTGGTCACCGGGAGCTGAAACTTGGCACGGTCCAAGGGCCCATGTGGCACAACCTGACACCGAAAACCGTTTCGGCCTAAGACTTCCGGTTTCGGTCCTAGAGGCCGCCCACGTGTATACAGAAATGCTATGTTAGGGTTCCGCATAGGGCATAAATCTGCGCGATTTTGGCCCCTTTTTTTTGACCCCGGGAGTTGAAACTTGGCTCGGTCCTTAGGCCTATGTAGCACAACCTGGCACCGAAAACCGATTTAGCCTAGGACTTCTGGTTCCGGTCCTAGAGGCCGCCCTCGCGTCTATAGGAATGCTATATTAGGGTTCCGTATAGGGCCTAAGTCTGCGCCATTTTGGCCCCTTTTTGGCCCCCGGGAGCTGAAACTTGGCTCGGTCCTAGGGCCCATGTAGCACAACCTGGCACCGGAAACCATTTCAGCCTAGGACTTCTGGTTCCGGTCCTAGAGGCCGCCCTCGCGTCTATAGGAATGCTATGTTAGTGTTTCGTATAGGGCCTAAATCTTCGTCTTGACAGCAATGCATATGGAAAAATAACGTAATGACAGCAATGAATAGGCATAATAACGTCATGGCAGCAATGTGTATAGCATAATAACATCATGGCAGCAATGTGTATGGCATAGCAAAGTCATGGCAGCACCATGTATGGCATAGAAACGTCATGGCAGCAATTCATTTGCCATAATTCCGTCATGGCAACAATGGGTGGGGCATAATAAATACATGGCAGCAATGTGTATGGCATAATAGCATCATTGCATCAATGAATAGGGCATAACGTCATGACAGCAATGTGTAGGGCATAATAATATCAAGACAGCAATGTATAGGGCATAATAACGTCATGGCAGTAATGTATTTGATATAATAAATAACGTCTCGTTAGCAATCTATTATGCATAATAATCGTCATGGCAGCAATGTATAGGGCATAATAACGTCATGGCAGCAATGTATAGGGCATAATAACGTCATGGCAGCAATGTATTTGATATAATAAATAACGTCTCGTTAGCAATCTATTATGCATAATAATCGTCATGGCAGCAATGTATAGGGCATAATAACGTCATGGCAGCAATGTGTTTACCATAATAACGTAACGACAGCATTGTCTATGGCATAATAACGTCATGGCAGCAATGTACAGGGCATAATAACGTCATGGCAGTAACGTGTATAACATACTACCGTCATGGCAGCAATGTGTAAAGCATAGCAACGTCATGGCAGCAATGTTTTAGCATAATACCGTCATGGCAGCAATTTGTATGGCATAGCAACGTCATGGCAGCAAGATGTATGGCATAGAAACGTCATGGCAGCAATGTATATGCCATAATTCCGTAACGGCAGCAATGGGTGGGACATAATAAATACATGGCAGTAATGTGTATGGCATAATAGCATCATTTCATCAATGGATAGGGCATAACGTCATGACAGCAATGTGTAGGGCATACTAATATCAAGACAGTAATGTATAGGGCATAATAACGTCATGGGCATAATAACGTCATGGTAGCAATGTAAAGGTCATAATAACGTCATGGCAGCAATGTATATGATATAATTAATAACGTCTAGGCAGCAATGTATTATGCATAATAATCGTCATGACAGCAATGTGTAGGGCATAATAATATCAAGACAGCAATGTATAGGGCATAATAACGTCATGGGCATAATAACGTCATGTAGCAATGTATAGGGCATAATAACGTCATGGGCATAATAACGTCATGTAGCAATGTAAAGGGCATAATAACGTCATGGCAGCAATGTCTAATGACGCCACAACACCAATGAATAGAACATCATGGCAGCAATGTATAAGGCATAATAACGTACAGGCAGCAATGTATAGGGCATAATAAAGTCATGGCAGCAATGTGTATAGCATAATAACGTCATGGCAACAATGTGTATGGCATTGCAACGTCATGGCAGCACCGTGTATGGCATAGCAACGTAATGGCAGCAATGTTATATGCCATATTACCATCATGGCAGCAACGGGTGTGGCATAATACCATCATGGCATTAATGAATAGGGCATAACGTCACGACAGCAATGTATAGGGCATAATAACGTCATGATAGCAATGTACAGGGCATAATGACGTCATGGCAGCAATGTTATATGTCATAATACCATCATGGCAGCAACGGGTGTGGCATAATACCGTCATGACATTAATGAATAGGGCATAACGTCATGACAGCAATGTATAGGGCATAATAACGTCATGATATCAATGTACAGGGCATAATGACGTCATGGCAGCAATGTATAGAGCATAAAACATGACAGCAAAGTGTAGGCCATAATAACGTCATGGCAGCATTGTGTATATCATCATAAGTCATGGTATCAATGTGTTTGGCATAGCAACGTCACGGCAGCAATAGGTGTGGCATAATAAATTCATGGCAGCAATGTGTATGGCATAACATCATGGCAGCAATGAATAGCATAATAGCGTAATGGCAGCATAGTATAGGGCATAATAAAGTCATGGCAGCATGGTATATGACATAATAACCTCATGGCATCAACGGGTGTGGCATAATAACGTCACGGCACCAATAAATATGGAATTATAACATCATGTCAGCAATGTATAGGTTATAATAACGTAATGGCAGCAATGCATAGGACATATTCAAGTACTGGCAGCAATGTGTATAGCATAATAACGTCATGGCAGTAATGTGTATAGCATAGTACCGTCATGACAGCAATGGGTCGGGCATAATAAATTCATGGCAGTAATGTATATGGCATAATAGCATCATTGCATCAATGAATAGGGCATAACGTCATGACAGCTGTGTAGGGCATAACAGCATCAAGACAGCAATGTATAGGGCATAATAACGTCATGGCAGCAATGTTTAGGGTATAATAACGTCATGGCAGCAATGCATAGGGCATAATAACGTCATTACAGCGGTGTATAGCATCATAAGTCATGGCATCAATGTGTATGGCATAGCAATGTCACGACAGCAATAGGTGTGGCATAATCATTTCATGGTAGCAATGTATTTGGCATGATAAAATCATGGCAGCAATGTATTGGGCATAATAACGTAATGGCAGCAATGCATAGGGCATAATAAAGTCATGGCAGCAATGTGTATAGCATATTAACGTCAAGGCAGCAATGTGTATGGCATAATAACGTCATGGCAGTAATGTGTATAGGATAGTACCATCATGACAGCAATGTGTATTGCATAGCAACGTCATGGCAGCACAGTGTATGCCATAGCAACGTCATGGCAGCAATGAATAAGACATAATAACGTCATGGCAGCAATGTGTTTGCCATAACAACGTCATTTCAACACTGAATATGAAAAGATAACGTCATTGCAGCATTGTGTATGGCATATTCATTGCTCATTGCGCTATTGTGTGATCTTCGATGGTCGTATAAATAGTTAGATTGCCTACAAAATCAAGCTGTAAGGATAGCTCTGTCTCCTATCAAATCCACACCCATAAGTTTTTTGAAGCAAGAGGGCGGGATAACCCCCTCCCCACTAGGTCTGCCAAGAGACGATCAATCAGTAAGATATTGGGCAAGGGCCCGTTGCAAACAGGACAACCCTGTGAACAAAATCTTCGTCACCGGATATTATTACAAAAACCCAGGGAAAGGATCTTAAAAAATACCTTCCCTCCCCTCCCCCTAAGGTCGACCCGTGGACCCTGAAAAAGCCCTTGACCAATTTAAATCTTACCAAACTGTTCAACAAAAATGAATGCCCAACAAAATCAAGGCATTGAGACTGGAACACTTGGACATTTATAATAACGATAGGGTCAAAATCTATACAGATGGAAGTCAAGATCCACAGAGTGGTACGGTGGCGTCCGCTTTCTGTATTCCTTCAAAAGACCTTGCTTTTTCGGAAAGAATAACAGACAAAATTCTACTGTACAGTGGAAATGAAATGCCATACTGCAAGAATTGAGCTGGGTAAAAGAACAAAAAAAAACACAAGATCTGTTATACTTCCGGACTCATTAGGCTCTTTAACTTTAATTGAAAACAACAATATCAGATCTAGACCTGACCTAACTAACCAAATCAAACATTTAGTAAACTAGTGTTTGCAGAAATATAGTCACTTTAATATGGTGACCAGATAGCTATCTTAGGTAATTAAAGGGCTGACTAAGCTGCAAAGGCCGGGCTAAGCCAACAGCAGGTGACCCGTCACACAAGACAAAAAGCACTGCAAAATCATTAATGAAAATGTAAATGAAGAAAGGTCATCACTAAAATGCCCGACCATTTATTCAGATAACTCTCGGTTTGAGAGATGGGATTGGATTTGCTAGCATTTTTGCCGATACTGTGCAACAACATTTCAATCATTACAGCACAGGGGCACTTATGAGGTGCCCAGAGGATGAACCCGGCCGGTTCATTATGCTGACAGCGATAATGCTGTCCCCTTAGCCGCGTTTAGAAGGAAGCCACTGCTACCAACTTTAAAGTCTTTGGTTTGACCCGGCCGGGGTTTGAACCTCCCATTCCGCAAACAGACGCTCTACCACCTGAGCTATTGCTACTGGTCTTTCGGATTGAACGATGCATAACTAGACTAAGATTGGGCACAAGTCTTCTACCTGGCAATAAAGGACATTATATACGAATCCTTCCTCCGAACTGCTCCACGTGCTGAGTTATGAGTGACGATGGACACCTGCTACTACAAGGAGATGATCACAGCGGGGAGAGGATAAAATTAGAACAAACTTTGTTTTTCGGAAAATGTTACACTTAATAAAGAAAATATCATCTACCTGCAAAAAAAATAATCAGAAACAAATCATATTTAAGGCTCTGGGTGAATTTATTCACAACACCTAGATGTCAACTAAAATATAGAAAAAAAATCCCCAACAACGTCCAATCACCTCTAAAACATGCCTCATCATATAATCATATTCTATTATATGATAAAATAATATCTTTAAACATAAATATTCTAATTAAAACACCCAATATGATGCTACTAAAGGAAATTATTTTAATATAACTTTAGTATAAAAAGGATATTTCACCAGCCCCTCTCAGAATCGAACTGAGGAACCAGCCCTGTTTCATTAATAACACAAATATAAAGTGCTGGTTCATCCAATAAGGGCTACAGTGGTAAACCCCATCTATACCAAACTACATTTTAAATTGTAGAACCCCTTATGCGTGATGTGCAAATTTAAATAGTTAACCTGGCTTGCCCGGATCAGACACGGACCTGGCTCCAACCATTAGGTGGGGACATGGCACGTGGAAGTTGGTAGGTCCTGATAGGAAAACTATATAGTAATGTAATTAATAATACATCAAACATCATATGGTTTTCCGGCGGGGCCCCTCGAAGTTGGTAGGGGGCGACACGACTTACAGGAATCCACCTAAGATACCAGAATCCACCAGAATCCACCTTGATTTAGCGGAATCCACCTTAAAAATGGTTTTATTTGTCATAATCTGCATTAGTAGTGTTCCTGATAGGAAAACTATATACTCATTTAATTTATAATACATCAAACATCATTTGGATGCCTGACTAATGAAAATTAGTCACAAATCCCGTTCATGTGAAAAATCTCACAATTTAAAAATATGACCCTGGTTCTACCCAGGAAGCGTTTAAGTAAGAAATCCTTTTACAAACCAATAGAATATTTACTGTCTATTATTGATAAGTATAACTTAAATAAAGGGATTATATATTTAACTATAATACTGTGATTATAACCTGTTTAATTATTTATAATAATAAATTGTGTCAATTTGAATCAAGTACTCCAACCTGAACAAGGAGCAAAGCTTGTATCCTACAAATGACAATAAATCAAAATACATATTATTGCTAAGATAATATGAGTTGGTTATTTTATCTCTTGTATTAATGTACCTATGAAATATATATATTCTAAATAATAGGTTATATTCAAAGTAAACACTTTAATAGAATAAACTCTTTACCTGCTTCCTCCGCGAATAGCGTGGGAGAGATGTGGGGTGGAAAAGGTGAAGGTCGTTAAAATGACCATACGTAATCTGTAAAAACTAAGACACTTAACTTTCATTCATAAAAAGGGCACCTGGTCGTAGTAAAAGACCACACGCTAAATCCGTGCGAAATCCCCAAACACGGTTAGAACAATCTACATGTGTTTTAAACCGAATTTAATCCAGCTCGGCAACACATGGCCTGTGCAAAATGGCGAAACATCGTGAAAGGTAGTTGATTACCCTCGAAATATCTAAGGGCAATTAACATACCATAAAGTATACTACATAATTTCTCATGTACATATCAATCGTTATTTTCATGCTTTATGATAGGTACACCACGATTATTATTAGAATATATGAATGTGTTAAGTTAACTCAACACAATGTTATATGGTATAGAGGCTAGTTTTACCGTGCTGTCGGCCTGTAGATTCTGATCAGGCGCGGGGCGCCGCACGGGGTACGTCGGACAGCTGAGGCATCTAGTGGGGAATATTGTCAAATCTACTCTCCCGCATCATAATATTATGGCCTAACTGTACCTCGGAGAACACGGGCCTGTCCATACATTTAATAAGATTATATTTATAAATATTTAATTGAACGTAAAATACCTGCCATTAATCTCTTCATTTCTTCTATTAAAAATAAATAATATACTTAATAAGTAATCTTACTGGAAACGGGAGACGACCTTTGTAATTGACAACCATGGGTAGATACGTCTCCATTCCCTTCTTTTTCTCGATTTTCTTGTTGTTTTCATGGAACTCTTACAGCAATGTTTTTATGATGCTTGTGGATAATAACAATATATGTATTGATATATATGTAATAACTATAATTACATACACGAGACCACGGAAATAAATCATTGGTCTCATCGTCCACATGTTAACAAGTCTTTCCTATTCTCTGTAATATATAACAAAAATTAAAATAAAATTTACGACAGGCCCGATTTTTTTATAATATTGGGAATTTGTATGTATAGTATGGAATAATATGTTAATGGTTGGATTTCTTTATGTCATTATACTTTTAATCTTGTCCTAAAAGGGTGCCGAGTCATTGAAAACAAGATGGAATATATATTTTAAATTTTATTTAAAAAAATACCCATTTTTGGAGTTTAAACTTTTAAAGTTTTATTGGATCTATAAGTTAATACTATGTGGTGATCCCCAACACCACTCTATGGTCCCAATGAGGTACTGTCTACATTACCCTAGTGGCGAATAATTTACTCTCCTATGTTAATAGTGGACTGAAACAAAAGGTAAAAATATCTATTGTGCACATACAATACGCAATGTTTGAACGTATCTATCTATTTATACTGCTGCACGCCCCTTTCGGGTATTACTAGCAGGTGCGCGGGCAAGTGCAAGAATAAAAGTTTTTAAAAGACAAGAAGACGTCAAAGAAAAACAGGGGTGAACTTGTTAAAAGAGTTAAAAACAGGTTAAAAACAGTGTTTTGCTGTCTAGGCAGTGTTAAGGGCGTTTATAGCCTGTCTGAAGTGATCAGGATCAGGCTGCAAAACGACGGTGGATGGTAGCTGGTTCCATAATACAACGGTCTGAGGAAAGAAAGAGTATTTAAAAATATCAATTTTATTGTGAACCTGCCTGTATGTTAATGGATGCATGTGCCTGGTTCTTCTCAATGGCTGTACTAGATAAGGTGGGAATGAAATTGCCACAAAACCATGGACTATTTTGAGAAACATACATAGTCTAGCAGAGGTTCTTCTGGATTCTAGTGTCTCCCATAGTCGTCGCACTGTCGTAAGGGGAATATTGACCTTTGACCCAACGGGCTGCTCTACGTTGGATCCTTTCAATTTTGTTAATGTTACACTGTGTGCGTGGTGACCAAACTGTAGACGCATATTCCAGCTGCGGTCTAACAAGTGATTTATATGAAACTTGACGAATTTTTTGGTTTTTTGAAGGTAGATTTCTTCGTAAGAATCCAAGAGTTTTATTTGCAATCTGAGTGATTCTGCCAATGTGCTGATTCCATGATAGGTCACTTGAAATGTCAATGCCTAGATATTTTGCACTTGGTACTACCTCTAAGATTTGTCCATGTAACTTATAACCAAACTTGATTTTCTTTTTATTCCTAGTTATGTTTAAGACTTGACATTTGCCAGGGTTAAACTCCATTTCTCATAACTTTTCCCAAGCTTCTAATGTCTGTAAATCCTTCTGTAACTTAAGGCAGTCTTGATTATCTGTGATGACTAGGTAAACTGCAGTGTCGTCAGCGAAAAGGCGAACTTGGGATTTAATATGATTGGGTAGGTCGTTTATATAAAGTAGAAAAAGGAGGGGGCCGAGTACTGAGCCCTGGGGCACCCCTGATGTTACTGGTACTTCCTTGGAATTTACGCCATCAAAGAGTACTGTTTGTGATCTACCTATAAGAAAGGCTTTGATTCACTGTACTGTACGTTGGTCTACCCCATGTTCCTGCAGTTTATATAATAACTTCAGGTGACTTACTTTATCAAAAGCCTTGCTAAAATCCAGCAATTTTAAGTCAGTCTGTTGTCTCGTGTTGAGGTTACGTGCTAGGTCGTCAACAAGTTGTATAAGTTGTGTTTCACAAGATCGGCGTTCACGAAAGCCATGTTGTACTTCATAAAGAATGTTGTGTTTTTTTAAAATGAACAGTAAGATTGGATGCTATAATGTGTTCTAATGTTTTACAAAGAATGCAAGTCAAAGAAATTGGTCTGTAGTTTGCAGGGTCATTTTTAGCTCCTTTCTTGAAAAGAGGAGTGACATTTGCAGACGTCCATTCCATTGGTAGTTTGCCATAGTCAAGTGATTTTTGAAACAGAATTTGTATTATTGGAGCAATTTTCAATTTTAATTCCTTCAGCACAAGGAGTTTAATACTGTCTGGACCAGCAGCTTTGTCAGGTTTTAGATTACCAAGGAGTTTTATAATCCCTTTTAGGTCAATAACAATTTCAGGCATTTTTGGTTCTTACAATTTATATTCATGTTTATGAGGGTTGCGTTACATAGTTGTGATAACGAAAGTGGTGACATAGGAGTGAAAACAGACTGAAACTGCTTATTTAGGAGGTCTGCTTTACTTAAGTTGTCGCTAACAGTCGTACCGGTAGACTGATCAAATAAAGGTGGAATACCATGAGCATCTTGCTTTACCGCTTTTAGAACACTGTATAGTTTCTTTGTTGAAAACTTACTTTTTGGATGATCTTGTTCTGTTTCCGAGTTTTCATTTCCCAAGACATATTCAATATAATTATCATGTGCAATTTTAATTTTCCTTTTGATAAGGTTTTTTAAATTCAGGAAGTGGGCTCTAGTATTTGGATCTGTTTTTTAGTTTTCTTGAGCTTGACATAAAGGTGATGCCGTTTACGAATTAGTCTTTTAATTTCTTGAGTGATCCAAGGCAGTGAGAATTTTGACCCCATTTTCTTTACTGGTATGTATTTTGATATCCCTGTATTAATAGATGATTTAAGTTCTTCCCATAGTTTATCAACATTTAAGTTTTGGAATTTACAGAATTTTATAATCCTATCTTTTTCAGAGTCCATAAATTTACGAAATTCTGTCCAGTTTGCTTTTCTATAAAGAATAAAATTTCTGGGAAGCTGTTTTATTGTTTTTGGTTTTAGATTAGCAATGACTGTGAATATGCTGTGGTCTTAAATGCCTGGATGGAGTGTTACTGAACCTATGAGTGTGTGATATGAAGTGAGGAATAAGTCCAGAATGTTTTCTTTTCTTGTATTTTCAGTTACCATTTGAGACAGGTTGTAATCTGCGAGTAAGTTTAGAAAATCTTTATATATAGTAGGATTGCCACAACCTTGTTTGATATGTCCAATAAAATCAGTACCCCAGGAGAGTTTTGGATAATTGAAATCCCCCAAAATCCATATATTACCTTTCAACTTGTGAGCCAGTTCGACCGATTTTCTAAATTCCTCAGCACTAAGCTGGCCAGTTTCTTTAGGTTTGTAATAGGCTGCTACGTAAAGAGATTTACATCCTTTGAATTCCAGTTTAACCCACAAAATTTCGCAATTTGTTTTCAATTTGGTTTCCTCTGTTGCCAAAATATTTTCTTTAACTAAAATGAAGACTCCTCCCCCTTTACCATTTCTGTCTGCTCTAAATGGCGTGTAGCCCAGAGACCTTGGAAATATCTCACCATCCTTATGTTCATTAGACCACCATGACTCAGTACCAATGACAAGATCAGGTTTGTGCTGTTCAAGTAAGGTGTAAAATTCAGCTTTCTTATTTACAATTGATTGACAGTTTAAATATAAGACTTTGAGTTTTGGTTTCCAATTTTTAGGTTTATGTGTTTTCAATATAGGTATATGTGTGTTCTGTCCATCGTCACTGTCAGTTATCAATTTTTCAAGGACTTTGAAACTGTTTTCAGAGGACATATTTGATAAATTGGTAGTCTGAGATGATAAATTGAGGGAATCACAGCCAGAGCACAGCCATGAAAAGGAGCAGTCACGAGCAACAAGTTCATTATAAGTGTCGTTTGACATATTTTCACAATCTATGTGAAACCATTGCATGCATGTATCACACTCCACTGCTTGGTGATTATCTTGAACGTCCAAGCCACAGGAGCCACAAGGATACATTGGGCCAGGGTTTTTCTCAATATCATTTGAGACTGCCATAAGCAAAATGCATAAGTAAGCTAGGGATGCATTTCTTTTAGCTTTACAAGGTATATGCCACCTAGTCTTACTAACAAGACATGCAACTGATATTATTTTGCTGGGCTGGAAATAATTTGGTTTGATAATCAACACATGTCCATGCAGAGTGTGATCTACTGCAGGAACTGTGAAATTCGCCAGTAGAAAGTACAAAAGTGACATAGTAAATATACCTAAAATCATTTTCACCTGTACCTGTTCACCGTGTTTATAAGATGCCGCTTTGAACAAAGAAAATAAATATTGAAGGTCAAGGTCAATATGTTGACAACGGGAAAAATAAGTTTTACGAGCTTACGCAAAATTTTAAGTAATCGGTGAATAGGGAACCTTTCCAAAGTGGTTTTCTAACAAAGTAACCACAAAACAAATATTCCTAGATATTCCTGGATAGCTTTCTCCACTGTTTTGGAAGAAGAGCCGTCACTGCATCGCACACGTCAATATCAGCGCATGTAAATTATGTTTTAATTTTTCATAACAAGAAGCACACGTTATCTTATTCTAATACAAGGTTTGTTTCCTAAGTTTTGAACGATAGGAATTGAACGTTAAGTAATCGGTGAATAGGGAACATTTTCTAACAAAATAACCACAAAACAAATATTCCTAGATAGCTTTATCCACTGTTTTTGGAAGAAAAGCCGTCACTGCATCGCACACTTCAATATCAGCGCATGTAAATTATGTTTATTTTTCATTAAAAAATAGCACTCGTCGTCTTATTCTAATACAAAGTTTGTTTCCTAAGTTTTGAACGATAAGAATTGAACTTTATTATTTTTCTTTGTAAAAACGTACAAATTACTGTTCGCCCATGTTGCCCATGGTGTCGATAATTGCTTATTACCCATAAATAAATATAAAAAATACAGCTCTAGTCTTAACATAGTGTCTTATTTCCATGTGCAAATAGTTATTCCACGAAAATAGCACAGTGGATTCAGCGAATGCGAGACAACTCGCTGCAAACCATCTGTGACTTAAATCAGTGGGCTAAATGCGATACGTTTTCGATAGATTTCATGAACGTTTTGGCGAAAACTCAAGAAAATCGTTGTTTTGTTTATATGTGAATAAATCATTGCTTCCCGAATGGGGCCTTTATGCTGATTAACCATTTAAAACATGATACCAATTATTGTTATTGGAATTGTGAATGTTTTTTAGAACATAGCTTAAACTAGATGTTTTAATAATTTGGCGACGCTCTGGAGCATAATGACATCATGACATCGATGTATATGGCATAATATCAGCATGACATCGATGTATATGGCATAATAACAGCATGATGCCAATGTATATGGCATAACGACATCATGGCACCAATGTACAGGGCAAAATGACATCATGACACCAATGAATATGGCATAATAACATCATGACACCAATGAATATGGCATAATAACCTCAAGGCACCAGTGTATAGGGCATAACGACATCGTGACAGAAATGTAAGGGGCATAATAACATCTTGGCAGAAATGTATAGGACATAATAACATCCTAGCAGCAACGAATATGCCATAATAACATCATGGCAGAAATTTATAGGGCATAATAAGGTCATGGTAGCAATGTATTTGGCATAATAACATCCTATGTTATTATGCCATATACTATACTGCCATGAAGTCATTATGACCTAGACGTTACTGCCATGGAGGTATTATGCATTATACATTAATCCCTGGCAGCAATGTATATGACATATTACCTCCGTGGCAGCAATGAATATGGCATGACAATTCCTTGGCAGCAATACATAGGGCATAACATCATGGCAGCAATTAATATGGGATGATAACTCCATGGCAGCAATGTATAGGGCATAATAACTCCATGACAGCAATACAGTGGGTAATATTATTTCCATGGCAGCAAATTTTAGGTCGTAATACCTCCATGACAGCAATGTATGTGACATAATAATAACACAAACATAATGTATAAGACATAATTACGTCATGGCAGTAGTGTATGCCCTATACATACCCAGGGCATAATCACGTCATGGCAGCAATGTTTGTCGTCAAATAACCTCACGGCAGCTATCTATACGGCTTAATTGAATCTATCTGTGTGGTCTTGTAACGCCAGGGCGGCGATGTCTGTGGCCTAACAATGTCATGGCAGCAATATATGTGGGCTACTTAAGTCATGGCAGCTACATATGTGACCTAACATCGTCATGGCACCGACGTATGTAGCCTACAATCGTCATGACAGCTATGTATGTGACCTTATAATGCCATGACAGCTATGTATGTGCCTCACCAACGTCATGGCAGCTATGTATGTGGTCTAATAAAATCATGGCAGCAATGCTTTTGACTGTATTACGTCCTGGCAGCAATTTATGTGGCCTAATACCGCCATGGCAGCTATGTATGTGGCCTTATAATGCCATGACAGCTATGTATATATCCTAATTACGTCATGGCAGCAATGTATATGGCCTAAAAACTCATGGTAGTTATATTTATGGCTTCATGTCGACATGACTTCTTTGTTTGTGTCCTAATAACATCAAGGCAGCAATGGATGAGCCTTAATAGTGTCGTGACATTTATGGGTGTGGCCTAAAACGCCATGGCAGCTTAGTATGTGACGTAAAATCGTCATGGCAGCTATGTATGATTCCTATTATCGACATGGAATCTATGTATGTGGCCTTAAGACGTCAAGGCAGCAATGTATGTGCCTTAATAGCGTTGTGGCATCTATGGATGTGGCCTTAAAACGACATGGCAGCTAGATATGTGACGTAAAATTATCATAGCAGCTATGTATGTGTCCTATTATCGACATGGAATCAATGTATGTGGCCTAAAGATGTCAAGGCAGCAATGTATGTGCCTTAATAGCTTTGTGACATCTATGTGTGTGGCCTAAAAACGTCAAGGCAGCTATGTGTGTGACGTAAAATCGTCAGGGCAGCTATGTATAAGTCCTATTATCGACATGGCAGCTATGTATGTTGCCTAAAGACGCCATGGCAGCTATGTATGTGCCTTAATAGCGTCGTGACATCTACGTGTGTGGCCTAAAAACGTCATTGCAGCTATGTATGTGACGTAAAATCGTCATGGCAGCTATGTATGCGGTCTAATAACGCCTCGGCAGCTATGTATGTGACCTATTGTCTGCATGGCTAAGTATAATTATATATTATTCATTTATTTGGTTTTGTTTACAGTCTGGAGGAGTGTTAGGTGATAACAGATTATCACAATTTTTGTATTTCTTGGTCGTTCCTATGGCTAGTTGGTCGTTGTGGGGGGGGGGGGGGGGGGGGTCTAGTTATGTAGTTATCTGCCCTTCACTATAAAATATGTATTTTTGGTCAACCATAATATGACCAAGTATAAATACACCTGCTTTCACATAAATTTATTGGTAAGAGTAATATTACTAAATAGTCGTATAATAATCTTATGCTACTTAATATTTATATAGCTAACTTTACTTCCAATACTATCTATGCTATCCATACTATTTACAATAACCGAGCAATGTTTGCAGGTCAATCCTAGGCTTGAACTAGGTGTTCTGTAATGAACCGCACCAACTGCAATTGACCGGGATCAGGCTACTTCTTTGTCACAGATTTACAACTGATTCATAGACTTACTGCATAATTTACTACTGTCCAATTTTATAGAAGTATTCAGATGAAAGGTGCTATTTCATATAAATACAGGTACAGAGACAGATATTGCATTAATACAATAAATTTACAGTAGAGATATTATGTAATACTTCTGCTACATATGTATATACATGTATACATATTACATTTAAGTTATTGTTAGGGTAATTACCTAGTTCAATTAAGTCAGACAATCACTATCTCTATCAATCAGTGTTATGTGCCTGTCAGGCTAGCATGTAAATGATGAACCCTTTTCATTTAAGTACATTGTTTTAAAACACTGAATCATAATTCGCGTTATTTTAAATTACAGAAGGTAATTATTAGGTTAACCAACATACAGTTATCTCCTATCCTTCAGCTGCATAGACTTTCTTCTTCTATAGTATTTAACATTGAATACTGCGATATCGACAATTTTATGACCTTGCAATATATAATATATTCATATACATGGATAAAAGGGGAAGTGCTAAAGACACAATCTTACAATCATACAATCAGTATAATCAGTCTAAAAAGAAAATTTGACACACGTCTGCAGTACTGTAAACATAAAAAATTACTAGTTTAGAATTTTGGAATTTTGGAAGAATATATTCAGAATTTGAAAACAATCGCAAAGCCCCATCCGTTTCTTGATTAAAAATATACCATCCGCAGGGAGAAAGTTAATATCTTAGTCTTCCATTACAAGGATGTCTCTAGTGATTCAAACCAAGATAAAATGTGTTAGATACTCAGGCCAAGTTTGAATCACAGCACAAAATCCTGCTTGACAACCAAGGAGAGAACGGGCTAAATCTTCACAATCTTCTCCATTTAAAAAGAATTATTCAAACAAGAAGTAACTCTGCCACGGGAAAATATTTGATTTCATGCACTGATTACAATCAATTCAAGTACATGCCAGATAATACTCAGGGGCTATGGACAGTGAAATATTACAAAGGGGAAAGTACCCAGACACTTGAAGAGAAGCTGTAGTTACCACCTTTCAAAAGATAAATAAATTGCTCCAAAATCCTATAGACTAATTAGCCTTACAACCGATGCAGGGAAAAAGCTTAAAGGGATGGTAAAGGCCCGTTTGGAACACTATTTAGAAGCAAATCAAACAATAAAGCCTTTCCAACCCGGCTTTAGGAAAAGCAGGATCACATTAGATCAGCTTGCACGGCTGCAACATGAAGTGATTAATGCTAAAAGTAGACAACATACTGGTGCAGCCATTTTCTCGACATGCAATCCACTTTCGGCCTTACTTGGCACGCATGAGCCTTATAAAAAGTTAAAGAAGACAGGATAACAGGTATCATCTTCAAGTACCTAAAGGTTTTTTATGCAACATTTATCTATTCAAGTCAAAGGAGGAGAGGAGCTCTCAAGACCTGCAACACTAGATAGAGAACCTCCCCAGGGCTCGATTTAATTCCCGCTATTCTCTCTCCGTATTAACGACCTGCCACAGAAGTGTCGAGGGTAAGGGTATCGCACTAAGCCAATTCGCGGATGATTCGGCGCCTAGTTAGTTGGCAAGAGTTTAGAACTGCTTACAACTAGAGTCCAAAGCGGTCTAGATGCCATCTGGAATTGGCCAGACAAGTGAGGATTTCACAAGAAAAAAACTGTATTCTTACTTTATGGTAATCAAAAGGAGACATGTTTGGACGTATGTTTAGGGGAAGTAAAAATTCAATCTAAAAAGAAGGCTACGTTTTTGGTACGACTCTTGACCTCAGGTTATCATTCAGGAGTCATATAAATGACATCATATAATGATGTCAGGGGGACTTGAATTGCGTAGAATCCTGAAAGGAACTAAATATAGGTTAAACAAACATAGTTCCTTACTATTGTACATGTCTCTGATACGACCAATACCATTTGGGACTAAAGTCCAAAATCTGGCTGAGGAACCTGGTATCATTGTCTGCAATGTTGTAGGGTTCGGCTACTCCAGGGTCGAGCCATGGGCCTCTCTGAACCGGAACTAATACAGCAACCTGCCAAATATAATAAACAAGACATACTTCCAATTTATACCACAGCAACACCTTTACAATAATTGATGAAATTATATAGCTGGACCAAAATATACCCGGACGTATGTAAGAAACCTACCTCAGGTAGAGTGGCATCAGCCTTTGTAATAACTCAATTAAATACATTTTGAGATGTCAAATACGTAATGATAATTCTTCTATACATGCTGAATTAATTGTCATTCTTCAATCATTATACGTGATAAAAGAACAAGAAGTGATTCCTTGGCTGTAACATATGTATAACAAATATAACAACTGCAAGTCTAGATCTGATCTGTATTCAGATATAAATAGCTTCAAAAGTAGCTGCAAGAAGAAAGGTCATAATACTAAGAAAGAGTGATGTCCAGCACATATAGGAATATCCAGTAATGAGAGGGCTGACAGGGCTGCCAAGAAGGGACTAAATATCTATGGTTTGCCTAAGAAATTAGGCCTGTCCCCAGAAATTAATTTAAGCTTTTAATTCGAACAAGCGGGACAAGCAAACCAATACTTTTAATACTTCTCCTAATATCGGTAGAAAGAAGCCATCAAACAAACCTCCACCACTTTTTTCAAAGGGTATCATAATGTATACATCAGTCGCAAGACTGAGATTCAACGCAAGCTTATTACCAGGCAGTGTAGGTAATCATGTGCTAGATACAGATGGTTATTATGATACATGTAAGGATATATACGATGGGTCACACTTCCTACTGCATTGTTTCCCCTGACGGAGATGGTATCAATGGCAAATAATTCAGCTTCAGAAACTTTAGCATTTGACATACAACACATCGTCCTTCCACCTACAAAGACTGAGCGTAGCACTTTCCGAGCCCTGGCAACATATATAAAGGACTGCCAGATGTTTGGCAAAATATCAAAATTAAAAAAACCCGCAGGGAGTCAAACTGATGCTAAAAAATAAGAGCACGTGATAGTGATGCGGGTTAAGAAAAAATAATAAAATAAAGATCACTTGGTCAAGATCAGATAACAGGCATATAAGTTTCATTAATGATTGCCTGGATTTGGATAAATATATATATCTTACTTTCTTACATAAGAGATCCATGGGCTAAGACCAATTTGTTTTATACACAAGGTTCATAACGTTCCAACCGAACTTTATTATGGGGCTATATGACCAAGATCAAACTGCTATATACAGATGGTTGGCTTTTGGACCTATATGGATTAATTTATTACCTAAATAAGGGGTCGAAGGTCGTAGACCATACTGTTGTGTACTGATGGTTCATAACATTGACCTTAGGACCTATATGGATCAATGTATTGCCTAAATATGGGGCTCCAGGGCCAAGATCATACTGTTGTGTTCCGATGGTTCACAACGTTGGCCTTAGGACCTATATGGATCAATGTATTGCCTAAATATGGGACCCCTGGGCCTAGATCATACTGTTGTGTTCTGATGGTTCACAACGTTGGCCTTGGGACCTATATGGATCAATGTATTGCCTAAATATGGGACCCCTGGGCCTAGATCATACTGTTGTGTACTGATGGTACACAAGGTTGGCCTTAGGACGTATATGGATCAATGTATTGCCTAAATATGGGACCCCTGGTCCAAGATCATACTGTTGTTGTCCTAATGTTTCATAATGTTTGACTAAGACCCAAATGGATCCACTTATATTGTCTTGCAGTGAGATCTATGCCGAAACCAAATTGCTGTACAAAGACGGTTCACAACGTTGGTCCTGGTCATGGCAGACAATTAAGTTTGATGTTTTCCTTGTTTTCATTGTTTTATAACATTGTCCCAGGCCCTCTGTTATATTTACTACTTGCTTAAATAATTGAATTAAATAAACATGTGAATAACTTAATATTTACTCCAGGATGAAGACCAATATATTTGGCCTAATTGGTTCTAATTAGGGACATTATGGACCAAGGGACATTCTTTACTAGACGTCCCGGACCACATTTATGGACATACCGGACCACAAAATTATTATTAAAATTATTTCTAAAAACAAAGCATGTTGTTGTTTTTTATTTTTCTCTTTAGCGAGTGCCTGATATGTAATTATGTCGTAATGAAAATATTACCTTATAAAATTTCTAAAATGTCAGCTACAGTTCCATCTCAAAAAGTTTTATCACAAACATTTCTTTTCTCTGGCAAGAATATGCTAATACAATTCAATAATAACTAATAATTAATTAAAAAAAGGACATGAACAGTGAACCTTTGTTTTTATCCCACCAATTAAAGAAGTCAGTTAATGCGGGCATAGATGTTCTTTAAATTTTACAACCATATGCTTTTCCCCTTCAGTGAATTCGTATTAACCGGTAAATTAATTGCTATGGTTTTATTCTTAATTAAAATTATTAAATACAATATCTTACTTGTTTCTTTATTTCTCCGGGATGTCCGTATTCCATTGGTTCACAACGTTTTTCACTGGTTTTTAAATATTGTTTTCCTTAAAGTCAAAACATTTAAGATAAAGATCATTTAAAGGGATATCACGGCCATGACCTAAATAGTATCAATGGTTAAGAACGCGATCAAATGTTATAATTAGAACAAACTAGTTGTTTGGGGTGTAGCGAATCTTAGGGCATTGCGGATCAGCCAAATATGAGCTTTTGCTACTTGTGTTGATTTAAATCAGATAAAAAGCATTTCATTAGAAAAAGTGATTTTCCGTTAGGATTTCCGCATAGAAATTTTCAGCCAAGCAGTTTGCAATAACCGAAGATGATGGCTTTACCAAACCTGACCCATTTCTACGGAGATACACAAAACCCAAAGTGCAAATCAACAGCGAATTTTCCAGTAATATAGGATAATTTATCAAACCAATGACACCAGATGATGAGCGTAAATGTCCTTTATGACCACAAGAAATTGTTTGTTTCTCGGACGTGTGTTTATTGATATGTGAACTGAAAATAGGTCGCAAACGTATCCCAAAGTTTCGTCCACCTTATAAACCAATGCTACGTTATTCAATTAAGTTATTTCATTGATTGTTAGTCGGTATGCACATCTTCTTCCACTTCATCACCCTAACCATTACAATATTCTCTGAAATTGTGTTAGCTGTGTTCCATTCCAGCAGTAGAAGCTGCTAATCATGATTATTACTATCATCATTCACATCATATCACCATTGTAACACATTATATATGCATCCAATCCTCAGTTTTAGTCATATGGAGACAGTATCAACTTGAAATATATATAGTGATATATAGGGATGCATTCACTGCAATATTACGCTTTGATGTACGACATGATACCACAACCAGTCTTATTATCCAGTCCTGGGATAAAAATTAAAATGACCATGTATTGTATGGTAGGGCAATGGTATGGATTATGGTATAATGGTGGTATAAATATTGGTATGGTATGGGTAAGGGTATTGTATGGTTATTGCATGGTTATGGTATGATTATGGTATGATCATTGCAAGGTTTTGGTATGATTATTGAATGTTTATGGTATGGTTATTGTATGGTTATGGTATTGGTATGGTTATTTTATTGTTATTGCATGGTTATGATATGGTTATTGTATGGTCAAGGTATGGTTATGATATGATTACTGCATGGTTATTGTATGATTATTGTATGGTTATGGTATGGTTATTGCATGGTTATGGTATGATTATTGTATGGTTATGGTATGGGTATGGTTGTTGTATGAGTATTACATGGTTATGGTATGGTTATGGTATGATTATGGTATGTTTATGGCATGGATATGGTATCATTATTGCATGGTTATGGTATTTTTTATGGTATGGTTATGGTTATTATATGGTTATTGTATTGTTATAGTATGGCATGGTTATTGTATGGTTATTCTATGGTTATGGTATGGTTATGGCATGATTATTGTATAGTTATGGTATGATTAGTCTATGGTCATGGTATTGTTAATGTATGGTTATGGTATGGTCATGGTATGGTTATTATATGGCTATGGTATGGTCATGGTATGGTTAATGTATGGTTATGGTATGGTCATGGTATGGTTAATGTATGCTTATGGTATGGTCATGGTATGGTTATGGGATTGTTACTGTATGGTTATGGTATGGTTATTGTATGGTTATGGTATGATTATGGTATGGTTATGGTATGGTTATTATATTGTTATGGTATGATTATGGTATGGTTATGGTATGGTTATGGTATGGATATGGTATCATTATTGCATGGTTATGGTATGGTTACTGTATGGTTACTGTATGGTTACTGTAAGGTTATGGTATGGTTATGATATGGTTATGGTATGGTTATGGGATGGTTACTGTATGGTTATGGTATGGTTATGGCATAGATATGGTATCATTATTGCATGGCTATGGTATGGTTATGGTATGGTTACTGTATGGTTACTGTAAGGTTATGGTATGGTTACTGTATGGTTACTGTAAGGTTACTGTAAGGTTACTGTATGGTTATTGTATGGTTATTGTATGGTTATGGTATGGCTATGGTAGGGGTGTAACGATATACCGTACGACGGTATACCGCGGTTCAATATTCACGGTTAGGTTCACGGTTCACTTCTCAAGAATTGCGGTACGAACCGTGCGATACAGTTAAGTAACAATCCTACATTGTGCTCTCGAGTTCACGTCGAATCGTTGTTGAGTCAGTAGTAGACTATTTTTTTTACACCGGGAAAACGACAAAGTGGATCAAGATATAGCACTTTTATGACAATATTTGCCGAGATGTAAGCATTCTTGTTTTCAAGAGTAGCTGATCATTCAGTACAGTATTTTGTCATTCTTAATTCTACCATAAGGAAGTTAAATTAGTAAGCTATGTAGTATATCTTGTATCGGTAAAGCGCATTGCGTAAAGCTAATTAGTATTCAAAATGGCGGCTGTCGAAAACGTGTAATCTCTGTTTAAGAAATTACTGATGGAGTCGGACAATCTATATTGCAAAATTAAATCCATTGTAAATTTTGGCATGATTGATAACATCTTTGGCTCTTGAGACTTCGGCTAATCGACTGTATTGCCGCCATTATGAAATTGTGAAACGATGACGAGAAAACGCCAAAATTAGCTTTAGTCATAGTTATGTTGTTTTTTTCCGAAAGAAGACTAAAATACATTTCTCATTTCTATCTTTGTTTAGTTATATATCAAGAAGTTGTTTCAGAAGAAACTATTTTCCGGTATTTGTTTTGACTTGTTTTGCCCCACAAATTATCACACCTAATTACTGTCCCGATCTTCCATTCAAAATAGATCCCTAGAGATCACTTACCTGATAGTCAGTGCAAAATAAGTGCCTCAGCCAATACATATTCAGCATATATAGTAATGAATGAAGCTGGTAGCAGAAGCGTTAATTCCTGAGCGAGTTAATTTATGCATACATTGACACCACCAAATTTACCCGACTACATGTACATAAAATTGGTGCACTTTTGGTTTTTGTTGATACAAGCCTTGTTTAAATGATGTTTTAAATTATTTAATTCGACTCATAACACACTGCTTGTTGTTTTTGCTAAAAAATAGTTAAACACACGCACCATCCGGAACATGGCCGTCCGAATATATGTACACTTTTCGATAATTTGTCGAACTACAATTTGACGAATATGTTGTTACACTCAGTATAAATTTGATGTGACTAATTTAAAATGGTATGCTTTGTACCTTTATGACCAGACTACTAATAATGGAGCAAAATTTCTTTGGATTTAGAGAGTACTGATATTCCGAATCATACGTTGATTTAGAGAGAAACTTTTCAGATTCTTAATCATACGTTGACATTCCAAAAGCAGTTATAATTGTGATAAATATTTATTTGAACAGTACTTTACAATAGATATACTATTCAAGTACATGTAATACTTATTGGTAAGCATACAGGCTCACAGTAATAGGCAAACAATCAATAATATCATATTTTATATAAGCAGTGAAATTTAGGCTGTCCCTTGGTTGGCTGCTTAATACAAGTGTGACTGTAGTTAGAAGCTGTTTAAAGTGTTGCTAGTCTTATTTTAAGATAAATGAAGAAAATGTCATTTGGGAGGGGGGTGTCATGACATTATACATTTTGAAAAGAAATGACATTTAATGCAGTGTCCTTATTTGCTAATCTTATGATATAAAATAATAAAACCAAGAATTTCTGAAAAATTCCTAGGTGATGATGAAAATGAAAGCATGTGAAATCACAAGCACAATTGATGGCATCAATACACATTGCCTTTTTTTTTAAAGCAGAACAATATCTGAATGCTCTGGCCTCATCAGTAGGACAACAATATGTTTTTATACTAGGGAAAAAAATCCCACTGAAAAGTATTTACTTAACCATATATTAACTATAGCTACCATGATTTTGTTTAATGTTAGAGGAAACAGCCTCCTTTGTATAAACTTGACCATACTAAACACCATGTTATAGTAGAAGGACTGTATATATTATACTACTGGCAATAGTTGATTAATTTGTAAACACAAGAAAAAACAATAATAAGCACTTACATGTATATTTTCTTATATATGATATATTGAATATAGATCATTTTTGTATTGATACACATATCATATCGATGATTCTGACCAATACGGAGCCCTAGTAACAACCTACCATCATTATTTCTCTGATGTTTCATAGAAAGCACTAACTACTTAGTAGCTGAATTTGTTGACACTTCATATTGTTATTAAATTTTTATCTTGTTTTTTATTTATATAGTTTACCAAACTGTTGTATTATTATTTGTGATGGACATTCAGAATTTACAATAAAGATGAGAAAAAAAATATCTTAAGAAATATTATATTACTTTTTATTTTTAAGACCTAACAATTTAAAGTTTTAGATTATTCTTACAATTAAATCATTTATTATGTGGACAACCTTTTATGTCATACAATCTGATTATTGACTTATAGACTTACAAGTTCTTAGTTTCAGTAAATAGTTATACTAACATATTGTACAATATAAGTCATGGTGTAATAGTGAACCTATGTGATAAGCAAAAATGTATCATCGGTACCAAAATATTATGTATCGTGATATGTATCGTATCGTGTGGTATGTATGGCGATACGTTTCGTATCGTGAGGGTAGCGTATCGTTACACCCCTAGGTTATGGTATGGTTATGGTATGGTTATTGTATGGTTATAGTATGGTTATGGTATGGTTATGGTATGGTTATTGTATGGTTATGGTATGGTTATGGTATGGTTATGGTATGGTTATAGTATGGTTATGGTATGGTTATGGTATGGTTATGGTATGGTTATGATGTTGTTATAGTATGGTTACTGTATGGTCATGTGATGGTTAAGGCATTGTTATGGTAGGTATGGTTATGGTATGGTTATGGGATGGTTATGGTATGGTTACTGTATGGTTATGGTATGGTCATGGGATGGTCATGGCATTGTTATGGTAGGTATGGTTATGGTATGGTCATGGGATGGTCATGGCATGGTTATAGTAGGTATGGTTATGGTAGGTATGGTTATGGTATGGTTATGGTAGGTATGGTTATGGTATGGTCATGGATGGTTATGGCATCATTATGGTAGGTATGGTTATGGTATGGTTATGGTAGGTATGGTTATGGTATGGTCATGGATGGTTATGACATCGTTATGGTAGGTATGGTTATGGCATGGTTATGGTAGGTATGGTTATAGCATGGTTATGGTAGGTATGGTTATGGTATGGTCATGGGATGGTTATGGCATTGTTATGGTAGGTATGGTTATGGTATGGTCATGGGATGGTTATGGCATGGTTATGGTAGATATGGTTATGGTATGGTTATGTATACATGCATTGATATATGTATGTGTGTATGTATGTATGATCAATACGAAATTGATGTGATGTAAATTTCTGATAAAGTTAACTCTTTCCAAATGGAGGGGGCGGGGCATTGTGGGATGGGGTGCGAAGGGCTTTGTATATATTGTCTTTCAGGCTGTTGTGAGTTTGATCATCATACCCTGGCAGATCCATAATCTTCTTCCTCCTCATGATGGCTAGTGACCTACTTTTTGACCCCACGTGACCGAGTTACGAACTCATTCAAGATTTCATGCAGACAAACATTCTGACCAAGTTTGGTGAAGATTGGGCTATAAATGTGGTCTCTAGTGTGTTGACAAGCTTTTTTAGATTTGACCTAGTGACCTACTTTTTGACCAAACGTGACCCAGTTACGAACTCATCCAAGATTTCATGTAGACAAACATTCTTACCAAGTTTGGTGAAGATTGGGCTATAAATGTGGTCTCTAGTGTGTTCACAATTTTTTCCTTAAATTTGACCTAGTGACCTACTTTTTGACCCCAGGTGACCCAATAATGAACTCGTCCAAAATTTCATGCAGACAAACATTCTGACCAAGTTTGATGAAGATTGGATAAAAATTGTGGCCTCTAGTGTGTTCACAAATAAAATATTGACGACGGATGCCGGACGACAGACGCCGGACGAAGCGGTATCACAAAAGCTCCCCTTGAGCACATTGTGCTCAGGTGAGCTAAAAATATGGCATGCGAGGCAAGACTTAATAATTGTAACATCCAATTAAATTGCAACAGATGCCCTAGAGAGAATTCTAATTAAATAATAAAAATAACTGTAGTCAACAGGCTTGCAATTAGACAGGTCCACATCAGACTCGAACTGATAATTCACCAAGGAACTGCACCTGCATGGACCAATGCCTATATTACCAGTCGACTGTGATTTCCATTTTTGTTTATTAGCATATAATTAGGTAACTAATATATTTAATGCACAAAAATGGTCCAAACATAGAATGTAAACACGAATGGTGTTTTAAACAATAACTATGGATAAAATAAAATAAAGTAATATGTTCATCAAAATTTAAGGTATGAGCAGACTAAACCATCTTTATATCCATAGGAAATAGAATCAGCACACAATTATATAAACAAAAATATATTGATGCCTTATTATTAATAAAATAACACTAATAAATGGTCTATTTACCTTTGTACCTTTCTTATAATGGTTCTACATACCTTCATATCTTTCTTGCATCTCAAATCGTCAAGTATATAATTTAGGGATCACTCGGGTGAAGTCACCATTTTGCAGCCTAGAGCGGCCAGTCTAGATCAGCCCCTGGCTGTGACCGGAGACTCGGGCATTGTGGAGTTGGGAGGACTCGATTCCGCAGACTCTAGCGCGGCCTGTCCAGATCGGCTCCCGGTCGTGTCCCGAGAGGCTCGAGGTCGGGGGAAGTCTGGATGACTCGTCTCTGTTGAATCCTTTCAAATGTTTAAATGCACAAGTATATATTAATTCTATTATTTGGGTGCCAAGCCCCACCCATATCCATATAATACACACGTCTTTTATTTTAACTGTGTATACAATAAAAACAATTTTAACGCCATGCCAGGCTACTCTGATCAGCCATTTGGATCTGCATCCAGATTGGAAGCAGGGGCGGATGGAGGTTTCTAGAGTATTTCTCGCATATGTAGCAGGTGTACTGGTAGTTCGTTCGAATCGGGGTCAAAAAGAACCAAAACAGAAAAGGTGCCATACCAAAACGCCCCAGGACCATAATGGCCTGGACCAGACAGGCCCGTACCACAAAGGCCCATATTTTATATTATGTTTAATGAGTAATTGAGCAGCCAAAACCGAAACTGCTGTTTGAGCGTTCATGAGACCAGACAACATCGCAGTATGTGTTTAAATGTGAATTTTAAAAATACATTTTTATAAAAATACATTGACAGTGTGTAAATAATACATCAAGTAATATTCAAACACCGCCCCTGCTTTCTCACTCGGTGCTTGGGACCCAAGGATGGCGCAGTTAATATTTGGAATTTTAAAACGAAAAATTAAAGCCAAAATTGCCAAACAAATGTAAAAGTCCCAGAATAAAATAATTAATTGAAGTTTGAATTAAATAATTTTAGAATGAAGAACTAAGGCCAAGAATATATCGAATTAATTGGAATTGATATAAATAGAAAATACAAACACGTTATTTTATACAATGTTTGAAATTACAAATAATTTCCATCAAGTTTTAAGTATTAATAGGCACAAAGTCTGGAAAATGTTTCAATGCACATTTAATTAAAAGAACAATAGTTTATTGTTAATGAACAGTGTGAAGTAAATCATAAATGTAAATTTCATTAGGAGATTGAATTAAAATTTAATATAAATTAAGTTTTAAATATAATTTTAAATAGTGATCAATTTAACATTGTAATTTAATCATGGTAAGAAAAATTCTACAGAAAATAGGTTTTAATAACAGTACACATATGTTCATGTTATTAAAAAGATACAGCAATAAAATATAAAGGAAATATTACAAATAATATACATTTACATATAATAAATTAATACTATTTAATAATATACAATTACGATCAATATTCTACTTGAACATGCATGTACATATTACGCACACATATATGTGCCTTTTCGACTCCCTATTTATTGGCCGTTCCCATACCACTACCTTTAACGTGGTTCTTTTGGTCTGGGCCGTTTTTGACCAGGCCGTTTGGAATTTGGGCCTTTTTGACCCAACACCGTCCGTTCGCAGAGTCTCTATAAATCAGATGGTAGAGCGACCCATTAGTATTGGGGAGGTCTGTGGTTCGAATCCAGGTGGAGGCCCACTTTTTCCACTCCTGTTACACATAACCCAGGAGACACAAATACACTCACACGGGCACCCTTCCTTCTCAAACCTCGACAGACTCTGGTCCAGGGCCCAACTCCGAATCGACCCTTCCCAGCTGCTGCAACAAGTTACCCATGGTGTCGATAATCGCATGTCATCCATAAATAAATATAAAAATACAGTACTAACCTTTAGATAGTGTCTAATTTCCAGATACAAATGATTATTCCACGAAAATAGCACGTTGGGATTCAGTCCTTAGTATTTTGGACACACAAATATCTCATTTACACAATAAAAACGACAGCGTGTAACTCCGAAAACCGGGCAGAATACATGACCCGAATCAATTATTGATTAAAAACCGTTCGCTTTGCTGTAAACATCTCCAATCCACCATTTCTAATAAGAAAATAACACAGAAAATCTTATCCGGCCTCCTAAAATCAAGCTGGCAAGCAGCAAGCAGCAAGCATTAACTCAGGGTAGCCGAAGAAATATTAGAGCAGCCGACATTAAGAAAGGTGTGTATAACATGCGTTTTCAACGCAAACTATTTACATCGATAAAAATTTATTATTTAAAAGTACCAAACGTATAAATAACAAATTAAATTTATATTGTAATTAAAACTTATTTAAATCCAGCGTTTCTTTGCGTAATATATAATTAAAAACAACAACAACAACACGTTTTTTTAGTATTACATTATTAAAAGTATATAATATTATACTCTAATCTAAATTATAACAGATAACTTAAATTCTACTTAAATGTTGCAAAAATTATTGTTGTAAAGTGATTATTTCCAAGGGATATACTACAATTAAATGATACCCCAACGGTGAGTGAAACGCTGATAGAGGGACATAATTGAAAACATATCTATATCAGATTTAAAATCTGTTTAATATCTGTATCACTTACAGGTAATTCATGTGACGCTATGAACTACATATCGTTACAATGAATACAAATTCATCTTATTTAAAAATTAAACATCAATACTCTAGCTAGGGGATTACATAAATAAAAATGGTAATGAATATATAGGCCATAAACAGTTAAAGAATGTAAAAATAAGCTAAAATGTGTATACTTTACAAATTTATTCGAATTAACAAAATCTTAATACTCAATTAAAAGCGCATGTTTAAAAGGTAAAAATGTTGCCTAAACATAAATGTACAACATCAATACGAAAGCTTTGGAATGGCATAAAAAAATATGTATTCTAAGGCGCCAATTAAAATGGAATACAGAAACTTATCGTAAAAGTCCGGTAAGTATTTTTTTTTTATTTTACCAAAACTGAGTGGACAGTGAAAACAAACAAATTGTAATCAAATAAAATATCATTTTTTAAGGTTAAAGGTACCCGACACTACAAGAAATTGTTCTGGGGGGGTGGGTGGGGGTGGGCGTTGTATACATACCGATGCTTCAATAGTTATAGATAGTTTCCACATCAGTGAAGATCCCTTATCTTGACAGCCATCTTTGATGGCAACTTAAAGTGATTTCCCGATGAACTGTATAGAAGCGTAAATTTTATTTTCTTGTAATTTCTTTATGTGTGGTCCAAAAATTTAAAACTATACACCATTTAAAAGCTCTTAAAAATTCCTATTTTTAGAATGCAATATTTTTAAAATTGCTAAATGCACAAAGAATTAATACACAGAGATAAATACAATTATTGGCTCATCCTTAAACAAAATGAATAGTGTAACAATTTTGGTTGGATCCTTTGTACCTTTGAAACTATTAAAATATAGTTTTGATATTTAAAATACTTAATAAAAGCTGTTAAATTTGATATAAAATTCAGTAAAATAGACTGAAATATAAAAACACAGTGGGGAGTTTAATACAGCACATATTTTCAGATTTCGGCCTGCATTCGTTTCTGCCTTCAAAAATGGCTGCCTTAAACTGTCTTATCAGAGCCTATGACATCACATGGAAAGTATATTTTAAGTTGGTATATATATAAAAAATAATTCTAGCTATTCATCATCATCTCAGTTTTTTTAAATACATTTTTTAAATAAAGAAAAGTTTTGCCTTTAATAGACATTAGCAAATACCTAAGAACCAACGACGAACACAGTTCGTTTCATATACAACTGAAGGGCCCGAATTAATGGTATCTTGGCGTTGATGACATGGCCATCAAAGCAATTTCTTTCATCAATATGAGGGGTGTGTGTTCAGTTGTTTGACCCAGCTCATCCGAAGTTCATATTAAATAACTAAACTAAATAATCGAACCTTATTATATTACTTATTTAGAATTTCTTTACTTTTAGTTAAGGAATGCTCACAGGTCGATTTATAATTAGGTATTTTGTGACGTCAAATTTCTTAGCGATTTTTTCTGATCGAAGTCTTTCCACTTTGGATCCAAGTTTCCTGGAGCTTTACAAATATAGATATTATCTATCTATAGATCTCGTAAATTGGCTACAACTATGTACTTTCGAGAATACTTAGTTTAAATGATTTCATCTACCACCAAATACAGTAAAGGACATCTAAGCACAGAAATATCTGAAGAAAGGCACGTAAATATTGATGTTTAATTTCATATCCGTACCCAGTATTCATATTCGCGGATAAGAATTCATATTAGGTATTTGGCCTGCGTAGCAACGATCGGGCATGCGCAATGTGTGCATTTCCGGGGATCGCTAAGTAGAGAAAGTGCCAGTGGACATTTTTTAAAAAATACGTTGAAGTAACATTGTGTGCCTGTGTTTGTGTTAAAATAGTTCACAGTCACCACCCAGCAGACAGAATTTTCGCCAAATCGAGTATTATTGTTACTTCTTGTTTGCTCTCCAGTCGGGTTCGTTGATTCAGTTTATGTGTTTATTGTGTAACTAAGCAATTTAAAAACCCAAACAAGGCTCGTGGTCTGAAATAGAATTTGCAAAAACATTAAATAACCCTGTTACAATATATCTTAACTTGGGGCCACTTATGGGTAATAAAGGTGCATCTTCTTCTAGGTTAGTGCAGCAAGCCATGTCAATATTTTCTTTATTGATGGAGAAGACAACATAAGCATTTCACCTTTTGACCTCTATGCTTAATGTATGGGTAGTCTTTGGGATAACTCAGCTTACTTTCTTTCCTATGCATTACATTTTTTAAAGCTTGTTTTTTATCATTATAGAGTAATATCGAAAACTATATTTTCTGGATATCTTTATGTGGTTTCATTTAAACTATGCGTTCTTATATAAAGCAACACTTATTTTTATATTGCCGATGTCATAACAGTTTGATTACACATACGTTTGTTATAACCCATGTGTTTTGATTGGACAAAATGATGCCAAATCAAAGCGTCTGTTGTAGGGGTGAAATCTAAAGGTCAGCCTCAGTTGTGTTTTTGTTGAAGAGTTTCACATTTTTCGCAATAAGCATGTTTCTTTCAAATGCACGTCAATTAGATTTAAAGTAAATCTTAGAGGAGACAATAATCCTGGCCCTAACGGGGATTCGAACCCGGTCCGCCAGATCAGTAGTCCAGGCACTCAACCACGTCGCTAAAGGGTTAACCCCACAGCAAGGCTGTTGGAAGTGCCATTATGCACTACAGTCACTACAGAATGCACACAGTTTCTGTCCTGGACTAGAAGTGTATTTAAAACTTTTCTGCTGTAAACAGGTTGAGGATGCCTAGCATGCTCTTTCTGTTTACTGTCATAAGTCAGAATAAAATGAGTTTATCAGATGAAACTTCCATCGTTCAGTCACACATTTAAAATCCAGTTAGAATCTATTCATGAATACACATTTTCAACAGAATACAGCTTTGTGTTACCTGAGTGTCAACACATTTCTTGTTAAACTTAAGATGAATCTAATGTTCATGTGTAATAGAGTGCACACGTTCTGTAATTGTACACACTCTTGTTGTTTACAATATCACAAACCCATAACCATCTGAGGTCCTATTTAAAGCATGCATTGTATACACTGACTTTGCAAAGCCATTTAACTTTAACAAATTGTATCATTTATTTAACCATAATCGGGATAAAATGGAGTTACTGTGCTTCCTACTGATAACCTCGGTTCAAGTTGACTAAGCACCACATACATATTTTTTTTTTTTTTGCAGCACAGATCTCAGTTTACATACTTTTGGAAATCTTGTTGTGGAAAGTAAATATGGCGACTAAAATTGATACAGAGAAGGGGTCAGATGAATATAAAGATGCCAAATGTTCCATTTGTGCCAAGCAGAACAAAGACGAGATTGCAGATTATTACTGCTATGACTGCAGTAAACATCTGTGTACATCTTGCTTAGGAACACATAATACATTTAATGAAAATCACAACGTAGTGCAAGGACTTGGAGATGGCAAAGATGTGCTAACTGAGAAATGTGGGGAACACACTGACGAGTTAATTACATTGTACTGTCGCCAGCACAACAAACTGCTGTGTAGGAAATGTCACCTCTTGGATCACAGGTCAGTTGTTTGCTTTGAAGGTGGTATCTAACAATTTGCCCATATCTAATGCATGAAGCAACATCTTACTCCTGTTCTGGGAATTGTGTGCCTAGTCGTGGCATAAACTTATACTTTAGTTTAAGTAAAGGCTGTAACCACAGTTCAGCTAAAAATAGATATCGATTTCAGAGCTGATTACCTGGATGATCATGAAACATAATCTTATAAGTAATTGGCCATAGGGTTTTCTTAGTTTAAAAAAGCTAACTGTGAAGTGTGGCTTGGACAAGATATACATTTGTGTAATAACAATTGGGCATTGTGCATATCTTTTCACATGGCTATAAAGCCCCAGTAAATAGAATTTCGTTTGATCTTCTCAGTTAACAATAGTTTATTTGTTAGATTGAGAGAAAAAAAAAATGGTGCAAACTGTCAAATACCACCTTTAACAAAATGTAATTATTTAAGAATAAGCTCAAGGTTTTGTCACAGATCATAGTTCAGTTTAAAAGCTGTATGCTCAGTTATAAATTGTGAGCCCATGTTATTTACGACACATTAGCAGGGACAGCCAATGATTGTTTTAGGGTGGTAGGGTGGTGATGGGTGGTTGATCCTAATTGAACAAGCACCAGAGGTGCTAGTCAAGCTGGAGGGGGATTGGGGACTGTCCCCTTTAAACGTTTGAAATGTAGTAGCAAAATAGAACCATTGTTTGCATTACAAAAGCTACTAGAAACGTTTTCCATGTCATAATAAGTTCAACATGTCTGTATTCTCAGCAAAAGACATGATGCATAATCATATTTAGTCATGGGAAGACTGTCAAATTGAGTGAGATCCATAGGTACAAGTAGTGTAAGGGGACCAGAGGGCATGCTCCCACAGAAAGAGTGTTGACATCTAGAAGCCAGCTAGTGTAATCTCCTTCATTTCTCTTGCTTGACAGACCTTTATAGAAAGATTTTTACTAAAATAATTTCAATGATTTTTTTTCAATAATTCTAGGCCTAAATACATGCTTACTCTGTAGCGCTGTACACATATACGACAATAATACACCCCAACCCCCATTGACCCCCCCTACTAGATCTGCAGATGCATTAGTGCTATTGCTGCATGCTGTTTTATTGTGGTGCTGTACGAAATAAATACATAATGAACATAATGTTTATTTATGATATTTTGTATCATTTGGTTTTTGTCGGCTTGCGGATCTGGAGTTCGCAGGTTCAAACCCCGGCCGGGTCAAGTTAAAGTCTTTCAAGTTAGCAGGAGTGGCTTACCTCCTAATGCTCGGGACTAAGGGGACAGCATTACGCCTGACTCGTCGGTGTCAATATAATGGACCGGCCGGGTTCAGTCCCTGGGCACCCCATAAGTCCCCCTGTGCTATAATGATAGAAATGTTGCTGCACAGTGTCGGCAAAAATGCCGACAATTCCCATTTCATCTCACCCTTTTGTGCATCGTATGTCAGATATGCTCGTATTGATGAAAAGCGATCACCGACTGAAAAGGTAGACTGTTGTCGAAACTTTCACTGCAGTTCATTCTGAACATTCTTAACAGCCGAGGAAATACACTTATTCGATTTCCATTTGTGATATTCCTTTCAATAAGAGTTTTAAACTAGTTTTGATTCTATTTGTACAATTTAATTTCTCTATTTAAGAAAAAGAATTGTTGCATGGAAGCATGAATGTTATTGGGCATACAATTAACTCCCAGTAGTGGAGTCTTCCAGATTGCATGTAGTTTACGAGCTCTTCAGCCCATTTTACTATAATGACCACAGTGGGGTCGCTGCGATGTACTTCAATGCACGTTTTTTCCATTTCTTTTCAGAAAATGTCAGGAACCCCAAAATATAAGGGAATCCTCTGATGAACTCAATGCTGATCCTGAGTTACAACCTGTCCCTGCACAATTAAAATCGACCCTAGACAATATTAACAAAGCTATTGAAGCTTTAGATAAGCACGTGGCTAATATTCAGCAGAGTGGTGATGGTTTTCTTAAAGATCTGGAAGACTATGCTAAGAAGTTGTTGTGTCGAATTAAGGAGCTAAGAGAGAGGGGTGAGAAGGATATCAAAAGTAAACAACAAGAGCTTCTTTCAGTTGCTAAACAACATCGGCAGGCGTGTGCTGTAACTAAAGATGAAATAAGCCAATGCTTAGACAAAATTACAAAGTCAAAAAACTGGAAAGCCAATATGTTTATTCTTAAAAAGAAGGGCCAGACAATAGCGCAAAAAGTTAACTCTCTTCATAGTGAGTCGGAGAGTGTAATAAAGGGATGTCAATTCAACTTCCTGGCGGACATGAAGATATTTGACTCCCTCAACTTCTTCAATTCCCTTATTGAAGAAGACAGTACAAAGGTACAGGATGCCAGCTCACAGTGTGCTGTGGAAGGTGAAGTAGATAGACCAGTACAGGCGACATTAAGGAGACCAGGAGAGAAACAAGGAAAGAAACCATCGGTGGAACAAGATCTTTACCGTAAACATGTTAGAACAATCAACATCCGTATACCAAAGGATAAGACCGATTGTAGTACCTACGGTTTCTGTCGGCTCAATGATGGAAGTCTGGTGGTAGCTGATTGGACTAACAGAAGACTGAAGCTTGTAGACCCGTCACGTAGCAAGGTAACCAAGTACTGCTATACAGGAGGACAGCCATCAGATGTGTGCTGTATTGGTCCACAAGAGGTAGCTGTAAGTATACTTTTCGTGTCTCTTTGCTGAATTAGTTGAGATGTATAGTATCATGTATAATGTTGACACACAAGATATTCCAACAATTAAAGAACTAAAATTTAAGTCTTAATTAGTGCATGATTAGTGTAATGATAGGTGTGTTCAAATATATGCTAGCTTTCTCTAAGACAACCATAGCTGGGCAACTGTGGTTGAGTGGTTGAGACATTGGACTTTGGATCTGAGGGTCCGACGTCTGAACCCCGAAAAGGATTTTGCATTGTAAGTCCTTTGGCAAGACTATATTCTGCACAATGCTGCGTGTATTTAGGACTGGTTCGTCACAGAGTGTGGGCAGTCAAGGAAAAAGCTTGACTGTTAATAAATAGTTTTAAACAAAACCAAAAACTAAAATAAATGCTCTTATTGAAAAACAATTTCTTTGACATAATGCTTTGAATTTTCTTAGACTTAAGTTATACATATTATATTTTTTTCTGCAATGTTAGTGTTAATGACAACTCATATCTTTTTAGGAGAATTTGTGAGTTACATCATGGACATTTTGTGGCTACATAATTCTGATATTACTCTATCAAAGAATTATGTCATTAATGACTGAGATGCAGTGAGCTCAAAATTCTGATGTTACTAACTCTAAGCGCTGTGTCAGTTATGACTGAGATACAGTTCGCTCATAATTCTGATGTTACTAACTCTAAGCGCTGTGTCAGTTATGACTGAGATACAGTTCGCTCATAATTCTGATGTTACTAACTCTAAGCATTGTGTCATTTACGACTGAGATAAAGTCTGCCCATAATTCTGATGTTACTCACATTAACCGTTGTGTCAGTTATGACTGAGATACAGTCCACCCATAATTGTGATGTTACTCACTCTAAGCGCTGTGTCAGTTATGACTGAGATACAGTAAACTCATAATTCTGATGTTACTCACGCTAAGTGTTGTGTCGGTTATGACTGAAATAAGGTCCACTCATAATTCTGATGTCACTCACTCTAAGGATTGTCTCAGTTATGACTGAGATACAGCCCACTCATAATTCTGATGTTACTCACTCTAAGCGCTGTGTCAGTTATGACTAAGATACAGGCCGCTCATAATTCTGATGGTACTCACTCTAAGCGTTGTGTCAGTTATGACTGAGATACAGTTCATTTATAATTCGGATATTACTAACTCTAAGCGCTGTGTAAGTTATGACTGACATACAGTCCACTCATAATTCTGATGTTACCTACTCTAAGCGCTGTGTTGGTTATGACTGAGATAAAGTCCACTCATAATTCTGATGTTAATCACTCTAAGCGTTGTGTCAGTTACGACTTAAGATACCCTCTGCTCATAATTCTGATGTTACTCACTCTAAGCGTTGTGTCAGTTACGGCTTAAGATACCCTCTGCTCATAATTCTGATGTTACTCACTCTAAGCGCTGTGTCAGTTATAACTGAGATACAGTCCGTTCATAATTCTGATGTTACTCACTCTAAGCGTTGTGTCAGTTTTGGCTGAGATACAGTCTGTTCACAATTCTGATGTTACTCACTCTAAGTGTTGTGTCAGTTATAACTGATATACATTCCGCTCCTAATTCTGATGTTACCCACTCTAAGCATTGTGTCAGTTATGACTGAGATACAATCTGCTCATAATTCTGATGTTACTCACTCTCAGCGTTGTGTCAGTTATGACTGAGATACAGTCTGTTCATAATTCTGATGTGATTCAGTCTTAGCGCTGTGTCAGTTATAACTGAGATACAGTCCACTCATAATTCTGATGAAACTCTCTCTAAGCGTTGTGTCAGTTATGACTGAGATACAGTTCATTTATAATTCTGATGTTACTCACTCTAAGCGTTGTGTCAGTTACGGCTTAAGATACCCTCTGCTCATAATTCTGATGTTACTCACTCTAAGCGCTGTGTCAGTTATGACTGAGATACTGTCCGCTCATAATTCTGATGTAACTCACTCTAAGAGTTGTGTCGGGTATAACTGAGACACAGTCCGTTCATAATTCTGATGTTACTCACTCTAAGCGTTGTGTCAGTTTTGGCTGAGATACAGTCTGTTCACAATTCTGATGTTACTCACTCTAAGCATTGTGTCAGTTATGACTGAGATACAATCTGCTCATAATTCTGATGTTACTCACTCTCAGCGTTGTGTCAGTTATGACTGAGATACAGTTCATTTATAATTCGGATGTTACTCACTCTAAGCGTTGTGTCAGTTATGACTGAGATACAGAATGTAAGTTGTGTTCAACTACTGATCGTGTTGCCCGCACTGGAATATCACGTGTTCGAATGATTCTGTTTCGGCACAGTGTGGGCAGCTTCTTGGTCTAGTTTTGTTCTCTGCTCCTAGGTAGCTCGATCCGATCCTTAATCTCTTATACATCTTATCGTATTTTGCATAAGGATGGTATATCTTAACCTTAGAATTGCGGTTTCCATATTCATAGTTCTGAGTTAGTTTGTATTCATTGAGTCTAACTTCTGCTTTCTTTTTTAATGATTAATAATGTAGCTGTATTTTTCTGACTTACTTAGCCCTATGGTCAGTACGGTTCCATTATGGGCAGCTTTTCTAGCTAATTTATCTGCTATTTCATTACCTATGATTCTTACATAACTAGGGATCCAGACAAGATTTATTGTAGTATTGAGATTATATCTTATATCAGCAGATATCATGTATTTGTTTAATTATTTCTTGTCTGTTCGCTCCTTTAATTTGTTGTAGGGCTTGCAAGGTGCTGAGCGAATCGGTGTAGATATCCTTATTTCCTTATTAGAGCTGCCTAATGTGCTACAGCGGAGCCAGTACTTCAAGCTGAGGATATTATTTGGTCATGTATAGAGAATTCTTATATCTCAGTATGTATTGTTTCAGTTCTAGAGTAACTGGGTACCCCTATTATTATTTTGATTGCTCTATTTTGTAGTTTCTGTAGCTAATCTAATATATATTTGTTTGCCGACCCATAAGCTAATAGTAAATGTTTTTTATAAGCTCACCTGAGCACAACGTGCTCAAGGGGAGCTTTTGTGATACCGCTTCGTGCGTCTTCCGGCGTCCGTCGTCAACATTTTAGCTTTTGAACACACTAGAGGCCACAGTTTTTATCCAATCTTCATCAGTCTTGGTCGGAATGTTAGTCTGCATGAAATCTTGGATGAGTTTATCATTGGGTCTCCTGGGGTCAAAAAGTAGGTCACTAGGTCAAATTTTAGGAAAAAACATATGATCACACTAGAGACCACATTTATAGCCCAATCTTCACCAAACTTCGGCAGAATGGTTGTCTGCATGAAATCTTAGATGAGTTTGTAACTGGATCACGTGGGGTCAAAAAGTAGGTCACTATGTCAAATCTTAGAAAAAGCTTGTTAACACACTAGAGGCCATATTATAGGCCAATCTTCATCGAACTTGGTCAGAATGTCTGCCTTCATAAAATCTTAGGTGAGTTTGTTATTGGGCCATGTGGGGTCGAAAAGGAGGTCACTAGGTCAAATATTAGATAAAGCGTGTGAACACACTAGAGACCACATTTATAGCCTAATCTTCACCAAACTTCGTCAGAATATTTGTCCGCATAAAATCTTTCATGGGTTCGTAAATGGGTCACGTGGCGTCAAAAAGTAGGTCAGTAAATCAAATCTTAAAAACAGCTTGTGAACACACTAGAGGAAACATTTATAGCCCAATCTTCACCAGCTTTAGTCAGAATTTGGCTGCATGATATG
Organism: Sinonovacula constricta; assembly: GCA_007844125.1. Lineage (NCBI taxonomy): Eukaryota > Metazoa > Mollusca > Bivalvia > Cardiida > Solecurtidae > Sinonovacula > Sinonovacula constricta. The sequence goes on from CM017572.1 coordinate 31,200,295, forward strand.
TTGAATTAGTTTCTAACTGGGTTACGTGGGGTCAGAAAGTAGGTCAGTAGGTCAAATCTTTTAAAAAGATTGTGAACACACTAAAGGCCACATTTATAGGCCAATCTTCATCAAACTTAGTCAGAATCTTTGTCTCTATAAAATCTTGGAAGAGTTCGTTATTGGGTCACGTGGGGTCAAAAAGTAGGTCACTGGGTCAAATCTTAGAAAAAGATTGTGAACACGCTAGACACCACGAAAGTGTTGTTTACCGCCATTCCAGGATGTAAATAATTGGTGATGGTTGATTTATTACTACCATAATCCAATAAGCAACCACACTTATAAGGGACTGTTGAGCATGATCCCCGGTGTGTGGGACTTAGACACTTTGGGCAAGGCACTTATAAGCTCCAGCCCTGCATCCAAAGATACCAGTGCTGCCCAGCGGGGTTTATATGTATACCAACACTCTCACCCTATGCCACAACTAACACTATTATTGTTTATTTGTGTACAGCAATATCACATGGTAGAAATATTATAATACCACAATCAATATTTACTAATATAATGTATATATACACTGGCATAGGTGGGAGTGTGGTTTGTAAATAGCACATTGTTATGTACATATTTAACAAACTCTTACTTTTAACGGTCCTAAAAAGGGTCAGACGGAGGAGATTTTCCAGCAATTGATAAGAAGACCAAATTTTATGTATATATATTTTATATGATATTTTACTGTAATATTTAATACAATGACATTTTATATCCCGTCTGGGGGCACCGGATCACAACAGTGTTATATACAGAAGTATATGTCTAATAGGTATAATGCACAGGGATAATGCATAGTCATTTTTACTTTAAATACCCAGAATACTTGGACATATTGGTATTTCTATACATTCCACATATAGAGGCCAGTTACATAATATGTGCGCAAAACTGTGATAAAATATACACACGTTTTTTAACGTTTGTTTCATAGATAAATATACAACATAAGATATTAAATTTAGAATTTTAAACTTCCAGAGCCTGTGATAGAAAATTATAGGTCGATTATCTGTGATATATAATACAACACTTTTATTATAAGTTTTTAATCTTCCAGTATCTTATAATAAACTTCTAAGCTGTGATTTAGATCATACAATTTATAACATAGCGTTTTTAGTTACTGAACCTTATTTCGATCAGAAATAAGGACCTAATCCATATAAGGATTATAACAAGAACAAAATATTAAGAAAACATAAGCAAAGTCAAATAATATAAGGACCTACACCCCACAACCCCGACATCAAAATACTAAAACATATAAAAAAAATTCCTGTAAAAGACAAACAATATTGCCATTGTCATGGATTTAGAAATGAATTAAACATTATGTTGAGAAATGGAATAATGTTAAATCTGTAAGATAAGATGTGCTCACCTGCATAAACATATTGTTTATGATGATTAATTGCATTTAAATAATTGATTAATAAGTATTATTATTATGTAAACATTCAAAAGTGTTGCTTCATATGAAACTTATACCAAGGGTCTAATTATATTTATTTGTTTTTAGATTCGTTTTGTACAGATAATATTTACCCACCTCTGTTTGATTTGACTCAGACTATGTTTATATTAGTACACACATAATATCTTTCAAAGCATTGAATATTGGTTATTTATTTCTTTTTCAGTACGGTACTGAACAATCTATGATTTGCAGGTTGTTATAACTTTTGAACCATGACGGTAAATAAACGTACTTAAAAAGAGATACGAAATGTGCTGAAATACAGTAGGAAATCAGTGAGTCAACTGGAACAAGATGAGAGAGAAAAGTACAATTTGGAACACTTAAAGAGAAACAGAGAGTGACAAGTTGTCGAAAGAGAGATAGTCACATAAGGAGATATATGTTAAGCGATAAAAAGTTTTTAAAATACGTCACATAAGAGATGTACATTTCAATCACTGTTTGCATACATGTACGCGGTATTGCATGACACTATTGTAATTGTAACAAAAACTATACAGACCAGTATTCGAGTTTAATGTCTTCTTTTACGAAAAACAACAACAACAACAACAACAAAATGTTATTATGTTACAGTATAAAAATAAATTATCATTAGGTGAAGACACCAAGCATTGTAAACCGTTTGTTGTGACTGAGCATATTCAACGTAATCGATTCATTCTCTACGTGACGTAATTGGAATTAACGTTTACAGTTAGACTGTCGCGACCGTCACTTGGCGTGCGTTCGGGAAGGCAGGAGAGAATTTGCTGTGTGTTAATTTTCAGATTTAGATATTATATTATACATAGGTACCTTATTGGAAGTGTAAGTTTGGGGTCGCTTTTTGGTTAATCTTGTCACTGTTGCTATGAATATATTTCACTATATGCTGTCATAGTAGTGCTCTTTTTGGTTAAGTAAGCATGGCCCTGCTAAGCGGAGAGACTGTTTGTGAGATAATAAACGCCCGTTTTATTTCAAAATATATTTAGTAAGTGGTAGTGATTCCCTCATTTCGTTATGGAAGGGACATTATTCTGACATACTCATTTACCTAATGTTACCTCCCTTCTTGGTGGGTATTTGAGGTTGTGCGCCAAGGAGTGAAATTGTTCTTTGCTCTGTATGAAAGGTCCTAATTTTAGAAGCTACCTTGACAATGCTCCGTTTACACACACATAAACACGCTCGCACAAACGAGCGCAAGCGCACACACAGATTGCATTAATAAACCAATTTTAGTAAAAAAAATGGCAAATCGGAAGAAGAAAGGAAATGAGGTTAAAAAAGTTACCGTCGTTCGACAATCTTGCACGGTATAAGCAGCTCCGCCCAAGCTACACCAGACGGTTATTGAATATCTGAATGGATTAAAACTGTGGAGATTATTGCTTACTTCTTTACACCAGTAAACAAAAGCTGTGGCACTATTCGTTAAATTTGTGAATGTTTTAATGAACACATAAGACGTTTAATAGAAGCAAGTTATTGGGGTTTTATGTATTAATTGAACGTTCAAACAACACGAGGACAAGAGCAACATGCCAATAAATAGTATGAAAATAAGTGTTAAAACAAATTGTCTACACGTCAAGTAATGAATTTCGGTTTTTATTGCTGTCTTGAGACCTTTTTTCCATTGACAGGAGATACCAGTTTGTACTGCCCTATCTATGAAGAAATTATATAAACATGAGATTTACAATGCTAATTGTTAGAAATTTCCATAAAATACCTATACTTTTTGTACTTTAATTATTGTCTCACGGACTTGAGATATAGTCCGGCAGATGGAGCATCAACATCGATTCCAAGATTAGCATCGATTCTGTGATCAAAAAAGAAGAAAGTATTCGTGCGATATTATTGAATTTTGCAAACAACCCCCCCACCCCATCTCCCCCCGCCCCCAACCCGACACATCAAAAGCCAAGCTACGCCCCAGCATTGTACGTAACATATATCGTATCATGACAGAGGGTAAACAGTACGCACAATATCAAGTGGTGTGCGATACAAGTTATACAAGTCAAAATTTGCTTGATCAATTTATCCTCCGAAATTGCACACATTGGTCATAAAGTAATATACCGAACACAGGTTTATCGCGTACATGAATACAAACAGTTGTACACATTTCATACGTCACTCGACAAAATATGACGTCATAAATATTTGAAAAAACAACAAGTTGGGTGTTCATGAAATCAGTCAAAATGAGATGGATTCTGTGCGGTCTTGAGGAAAATTGTGTAAAGATATCTTGTTAAGTATAAGTTTGAATATTATAATAATACTTATAAATCTAAGCTTTTTTTAAATTGCTTTATGCTTAAATTTGGTTAAAATACTGTTCAAAACCCATGGCTGTGTTTTAGATCTCTGTTTCTAGACACAATGCATTTTGAACATTTGCTGTGCGTCTACAGTAGACTTTTTTTCTGTTATTGATTCAGAGAGCAATACATAACTAGATTAAACTCAATTTAAATGTCGATTCCATTTTATTGAAGTTATTACAGATCGTTGCATACATAACCATGTGTTTACATTTTCACACTTTCAGACACAAATGACGACTTTCCACCGTACCCAAGTTTAACAGAGCCAGAAGGACAGCGAGTGTAACAAGTGTACAGACTTGTATATTCGGGTGATTATTGTGTCGTATTCTTCCTATATTCAGGCACTGGCAAGCTGACCGACTATGAAAACAATGAAGATTGATATTTTACTACCAATTGTTTACAATTTCATTTTAATGTTAACCTGCTCTACATGTCTATATTTTCAGGTTGTTGTGTGGATGATATTCTGTCAGCCATGTTTACTCCACCACAAACAAACTGATCGAACTTGTGCCACGATATAAAGGCCTGTATACACCAAGCATTTCTTAAAGCAAGTCACGACTTGAGAGCAAGTCACCATTTTATACCAAGAAAACTAAGCTTTTGTATGTAGTTAAATTGTGAGTTTAAGCTCAAAGTATCAAAGTTAAATTGTCATGCAAAATTTCAGACTTATAGCTGAGTATATGCTGACGACATTGTGAATAAAAATCCATGACTTTATCAATTCTTACTTAAGAATGGTTGGTGTATACGGGCCAAAGACTTTATTTATGTTCTGTTTCCTCTCCCTCTATTTTCAGGTTGCATCATTTACGACTATGAACGCTGACGTGTATTTTGTCACCAACACAATCTGTACATTTACAATGTTTTACTCTGGATTACATTTCTGTATTTCCAGGTTGCCATCCCTGGTTCTACCAAAGTCCACGTGTACAATACGGTCAGTCTGACCAGGACACGAACCGTCGAGTTTGGACATAAGACCGACTGGATCGCTTGTCATGGCGGACTGCTGTACTGTGCTGAGTGGTGTGGTGACATCTTGTATGTACACGACGTGAGGAGTGGCAGGAAGCTGAGGGAGATCTCCAAGGACACCGACGGCCGGGAACTGTTCTCTGACATCCAACACATCGCCGTGAACAGTTCCGGCGACCGACTCTATGTGGCTGACAATGAGAGAGGTCTTGTATGTGTCGGCGTGGACGGGAGGGAGTTATTCTGTCTCTCCCATCATGATCTCGGACAGTATGATGCCTCGGGTGTGACCACTGACCATCACGGTCACGTGTTTGTGTGTGGGGCGAACTCACACAACGTAGTCAAGGTGACCGAGGATGGTCACGTGGTAGGTCAGATATTGTCCAGGGTAGATGGAATCACGTGGGGTCTACTCTGCCTCAGTTATGATGTGAGCAGGAGTTCCTTGTATGTCGGTGGGGAGAACAGTGATCAGCTTCTGATGGTGGAATGGAAGTAAAGTTTATATTAATTATTGCCGGACATTTTGTTTTCCATTTGTGTTTCTCCTTTTGTTGCTGATTGTGACATTTTGTGAATTAGTGACTCGTTATTAAAGTGGAATTAAATCAACATTTTAGCAAAACAATCTTCCATCGACATTTTGTTTAGGAATAAAATGAAATTAAAAAGTGTGTTTGAACACATGTTCTTCTGTAAATGTTACAGATAAGTATGTAGTTAATGTATTGATGTATTTCCATTAAATATTTTGTACAAACGTTCCTATAATTAAAGTTTATTTCAATTCAGTTTGATGTTTTCATCTCAGTTCGCCATGTTTGTATATTTTACATCAACATCAAAATAATGACGTCATAAGGTATAATAACAATATGACGTCATCACACGCGGATAATACGTTTTCCCGCAAAATCAACAAAAAGATGCAACGTCATCAATACATTAGAATTTAATAAATTTTAAAACATTTCATACCGCTATTCGTATTTTGGTTTAATAAATCATTCGTGTAGCGGTATATACATAAATGCAATAAAATCCGACAGTTATTATATCATGACCAGCAAGGCGTCAATTTTAGTACATAGTGTATAATATATAGTTAGTATAAAATGTTTTTATCATAAAAACTTTACGAAAAATGAATAGTTTCGAGATGTGTGGTTCAGTTTAAAAACATGCGCATTTATTTTATCTGCAGCAAATCAAATGTCAGTGACAATGTTGTACAATAAAAAACCAGATAGATCTGTGACAAATTAAAGCAGATGGATTTATTTTTAAACGCTTCTAAAGAGATGGGACGAGTTTATATTAAAATCGAAATTGATCATGAATTCAGTTATGTAAATAACGATTTGATATTGCATGAAAACTTGACTAGCGCAATTTAATGTACGCGGAGTTGTGTATAAAACGATAGAAAAATCAGTTTTTGCAAATAAAAATATTGATTTGACTTTATAGAGTGCTCGTGATGCGTTTTTCAAGAGATCTCGGGCAACGAATTTCAATAATGTTGCATTTAAAGATTTAGTAACATTTAATAACAATATAATTTGCAAAAAGTATATGTTTGTATTGTCTCTGGTAACTGTTGATCCCATAATCGATGTTTATGCAGGAATCTCTGCGTATATGTAACAATACCGTTTTTCCTGTCGTTCCATATCCTCAATTGTTCTTGATTCCAAGAGCGGATCTAGGATTTACCCCGAGCGGGAGTGAACTTTCTTCAAATGTTTAAAGGGCTTCACTGCATCATTGTGGATTTATTTACACGCCATTGCCATATATTACGTATAGAAGACATTGAATGACCCTTAGATACCATTAATGATGTATTCGAAGGTTGCTTTGAAAACATTTGCTGTTAGGGTGCTCCGGGACAGGCTACCCTGTAAAAAATAATTTCTTGAATGCCGGATATGTGCTCTGACGCAAGTCGAGATCACATCCGATAAAATTTCACCAGCCGTTAAAAGTTATTTGATGTAATATATTTATTAGTTCTATTCGTGTTCCTTGCCCCCACCCCCACCCCCTCTCCCGCCCCTCAACCCCAATCCGATCCTGGATTAGAAATATTGATACAATTACAAAAAGATATTGCACATTGTTATCCAGTTTGTTAGTTATCTATTCTACGAACAAATATGTCATTGAAGATGTATTCATAATTGATAATTGTTATATTGTATTTATTGTTTTTTTAAGAACAGAACAAAAGCGGCATGGACATTGTTTAACATAGAGTGTATATGTACATGATTCGTACTACATGTTGTTTTTGTTGTTCTTTTTTTATATTCCGTCACTGTCAAGCCAAATGTACACGTTTAAGATCAATGATTGTTCAGTTTATGAGAAGAAGTATAAACATGATATGTATTCGAGAAAAGGCTGTTTAAATGTATACTAGTTAGATTGGGTTTCCTGTATGTAATTAAGTTTGAAGAAATCTATTAGTGTTTGCTTTGCTTAAACTAATTACAATCGATTCTGATGTCGATTATACATAAATGTATGACTCTTTTTTTGGATTTCGTCCAAAAGGCTTTTAGGAAATAAGAAAAAACATGTTCTGTTGCATATATTTGCAATAAGAAGGCCCGAGGTGGGTGGGGGACTGATTTCCCGAGGAAATGTCGATTTCTAGAATGCCACTTACGTAAATCGGGGTCCAAATGCGATACGTTTTCCATAGATATGATGTATGAAGCTTGGGCGAAAACTCAAGAGAAGCGTTATTTATCTGTGATTAAACCATTGGTCTCTGAATGGGGCCTTTATGCTGATAAACCATTTATAATGTGATACCAATGGTTCTTATTTGAATTATTAATTGTTGTTAGGATAAAGCTTAAACTAGTAGATGTTTGAGTTGATTGGTACATCGCATAGACTTTAATAATAGCTGTACTTGGGTATGTGTATTGAATGTAAAATTTAATGTGTTTGATAGAGATGCCAATATATATTTTGTGTTTGCTTAGTTTTCTCTTCTTTAAGTAGCTAATCTAATATCTCTATACCTGTATATATAATAATAAACTATTTAATGTATGCTTTTTGTCATTTTGTCAGTGAAAACCCCTTAACCTCAAAACCAGAAAAACTATCAGTTTACTTTAACTAACCCTAGCGATATTTTCCAAACACTAAATACTGCTAGGGTAAAAACAGTATTGTAAATATTAATTTAAATAACATTACTGATATAAATGTCACAACACAATGTAAAGGTTAAACTATAATAACAATTTATACAATATCTGTTATTTAAATATTTCGAAAATTATCAAATCCCGCGTTAATAAGATTACCACCCCCGAGAGTAATGTTTTAAATAGCTTAATATTTAAGGATTCCAAAATGTTAATATGTGTTTGCTTACTTTATAGGTATTTTACATTAATTTAACTAGAGAAACCGGTGTTATATTTATTTAATTTTATGTATTTTACCCCCTTGATGGATACAAATATACATAAAGGAAAGATATAGTTATAAACACTAAATCTGCGCCATTTTGGCACCCGGGAGCGGAAACTTGGCACACACCTACGGCCCATGTGGCACAACTTTGCACCAAAACCGTTTTTGACTAGGACTTCCGGTTCCGGTCCTAGAGGCCGCCCACGCGTCTATAGGAATGCTATGTTAGGGTTCCGCATAGGGCATAAATCTGCGCCATTTTCGCCCCTTTTTTGTCCACCGGGAGCTGAAACTTGGCACGGTCCAAGGGCCCATGTGGCACAACCTGACACCGAAAACCGTTTCGGCCTAAGACTTCCGGTTTCGGTCCTAGAGGCCGCCCACGTGTATACAGAAATGCAATGTTAGGGTTCCGCATAGGGCATAAATCTGCGCGATTTTGGCCCCTTTTTTTGACCCTTGGAGTTGAAACTTGGCTCGGTCCTTGGGCCCATGTAGCACAACCTGGCACCGAAAACCATTTCAGCCTAGGACTTCTGGTTCCGCCCTCGCGTCTATAGGAATGCTATGTTAGTGTTTCGCATAGGGCCTAAATCTGCGTCTTGACAGCAATGCATATGGCATAATAACGTAATGACAGCAATGAATAGGCATAATAACGTCATGGCAGCAATGTGTATGGCATAATAGCATCATTGCATCAATGAATAGGGCATAACGTCATGACAGCAATGTGTCGGGCATAATAATATCAAGACAGCAATGTATAGGGCATAATAACGTCATGGGCATAATAACGTCATGGCAGCAATGTAAAGGGCATAATAACGTCATGGCAGCAATGTATATGATATAATTAATAACGTCTCGGCAGCAATGTATTATGCATAATAATCGTCATGACAGCAATGTGTAGGGCATAATAATATCAAGACAGCAATGTATAGGGCATAATAACGTCATGGGCATAATAACGTCATGGCAGCAATGTGTTTACCATAATAACGTCACGACAACATTGTCTATGGCATAATAACGTCATTGCAGCAATGTACATGGCATAATAACATCATGGCAGTAACATGTATAACATACTACCGTCATGGCAGCAATGTGTAAAGCATAGCAACGTCATGGCAGCAATGTTTTACCATAATACCGTCATGGCAGCAATTTGTATGGTATAGCAACGTCATGGCAGCAAATGTATGGCATAGAAACGTCATGGCAGCAATGTATATGCCATAATTCCGTAATGGCAGCAATGGGTGGGGCATAATAAATACATGGCAGTAATGTGTATGGCATAATAGCATCATTTCATCAATGGATAGGGCATAACGTCATGACAGCAATGTGTAGGGCATAATAATATCAAGACAGCAATGTTTAGGGCATAATAACGTCATTGGCATAATAACGTCATGACAGGAATGTATAGGGCATAATTACGTCATGACAGCAATGTATATGGCATAATAACGTCATGGCATAATAACGTCATGGTAGCTATGTAAAGGGCATAATAACGTCTCGGCAGCAATGTATTATGCATAATAATCGTCATGACTGCAATGTATAGGGCATAATAACGTCATGACAGCAATGTGTTTACCATAATAACGTCACGACAACATTATCTATGGCATAATAATCGTCATGGCAGCAATGTATAGGGCATAATAACGTCATGGGCAAAATAACGTCATGGCAGCAATGTAAAGGACATAATAACGTCATGGCAGCAATGTATATGATATAATTAATAACATCTCGGCAGCAATGTATTATGCATAATAATCGTCATGACGGCAATGTGTAGGGCATAATAATATCAAGACAGCAATGTGTAGGGCATAATAACTTCATGGCAGCAATGTATAGGGCATAATAACGTCATGGGCAAAATAACGTCATGGCAGCTATGTAAAGGACATAATAACGTCATGGCAGCAGTGTATATGATATAATTAATAACATCTCGGCAGCAATGTATTATGCATAATAATCGTCATGACAGCAATGTGTAGGGCATAATAATATCAAGACAGCAATGTGTAGGGCATAATAACGTCATGGCAGCAATGTATAGGGCATAATAACGTCATGGGCAAAATAACGTCATGGCAGCAAAGTAAAGGACATAATAACGTCATGGCAGCAATGTAAAGGACATAATAACGTCATGGCAGCAATGTAAAGGGCATAATAACGTCATGACAGCAATGTATAGGGCATAATAATGTCATGATAGCAATGTACAGGGCATAATGACGTCATGGCAGCAATGTATAGGGCATAATAACGTCATGGCAGTAACGTTATATGTCATAATACCATCATGGCAGCAACGGTTGTGGCATAATACCATCATGGCATTAATGAATATGGCATAACGTCATGACAGCAATGTTATATGCCATAATACCATCATGGCAGCAACGGTTGTGTCATAATACCATCATGGCATTAATGAATAGGGCATAACGTCATGACAGCAATGTTATATGCCATAATACCATCATGGCAGCAACGGTTGTGGCATAATACCATCATGGCATTAATGAATAGGGCACAACGTCATGACAGCAATGTTATATGCCATAATACCATCATGGCAGCAACGGTTGTGGCATAATACCATCATGGCATTAATGAATAGGGCACAACGTCATGACAGCAATGTTATATGCCATAATACCATCATGGCAGCAACGGTTGTGGCATAATACCATCATGGCAATAATGAATAGGGCATAACGTCATGACAGCAATGTTATATGCCATAATACCATCATGGCAGCAACGGGTGTGGCATAATACCATCATGGCATTAATAAATAGGGCATAACGTCATGACAGCAATGTATAGGGGATAATAACGTCATGATAGCAACGTACAGGTCATAATGACGTAATGGCAGCAATGTATAGGGCGTACTCACGTCATGGCAGCAATGAATAGAGCATAAAACATGACAGCAAAGTATAGGCCTTAATAACGTCATGGCAACATTGTGTATATCATCATAAGTCATGGCATCAATGTGTTTGGCATAGCAATGTCACGGCAGCAATAGGTGTGGCATAATAAATTCATGGCAGCAATGTGTAAGCCATAATAACATCATGGCATTAATGAATAACATAAAAGCGTAATGGCAGCATAGTATAGGGCATAATAAAGTCATGGCAGCAGGGTATATGACATAATACCCTCATGGCATCAACGGGTGTGGCATAATAACGTCACGGCACCAATAAATATGGCATTATAACATCATGGCAGCAATGTATAGGGCATAATAACGTAATGGCAGCAATGCATAGGACATATTCAATAAGAATATATGACAAAGTCCTATGAGTATTGCAACATATACCAAACTCCGAAAAGGCACAGAACAAAGGTATTTCACATGCAAGCCAAGCGAACAGTAAGAACAAATTGGTGATGAGTCATTTAAGGAAAAGAGCAAACCCGACAGTTACCGCCTTGGAACGGTCAATCGGCAATATGGACCGACTGGGGTGCTTAAACCGGTTTTACAGAGCTCTAACCTCGCACTTCCTGACGAGTTTCTCAAATGCAAGTAACGAAAAGAAAAACGATCTATTTGAAAACAAAATGTCCATGCGCTGATATTTTCTATACGTTATGACGAAAGTAGTGACGTCATCGAAAAATAATGTCCACATAGTGTTCAGAAAAGGAGTATGGTAGTATTTCGATTTGAAAAACAACACAAAAATGGTTGACCACAAATAAAATTAACTTTCTGAATCATGAACAAACATGACCAGAGACGAATAAATGGTTGTAGCATACTGTTCATGTGAAAATGGAATTGAAGAACCAAAGTTCAATGTCCATCAAAGGAAATACACGTAACAACCCTTATAGGATGAATTAAATGACAACATAGATTACATGCACGGGGAGATTTTTTACGACCGCCACACTGCACAAGTAACATTGTTGTGATCATGAATAAGAATATATGACAAAGTCCTATGAGTATTGCAACATATACCAAACTCCGAAAAGGCACAGAACAAAGGTATTTCACATGCAAGCCAAGCGAAAAGTAAGAACAAATTGGTGATGAGTCATTTAAGGTAAAGAGCAAACCCGACAGTTACCGCCTTGGAACGGTCAGTCGGCAATATGGACCGACTGGAGTGCTTAAACCGGTTTTACAGAGCTCTAACCTTGCACTTCCTGACGAGTTTCTCAAATGCAAGCAACGAAAAGAAAGAACCCGACAGTTACCGCCTTGGAACGGTCAGTCGGCAATATGGACCGACTGGGGTGCTTAAACCGGTTTTACAGAGCTCTAACCTCGCGATGAGTCATTTAAGGTAAAGAGCAAACCCGACAGTTACCGCCTTGGAACGGTCAGTCGGCAATATGGACCGACTGGGGTGCTTAAACCGGTTTTACAGAGCTCTAACCTCGCACTTCCTGACGAGTTTCTCAAATGCAAGCAACGAAAAGAAAAAACCCGACAGTTACCGCCTTGGAACGGTCAGTCGGCAATATGGACCGACTGGGGTGCTTAAACCGGTTTTACAGAGCTCTAACCTCGCGATGAGTCATTTAAGGTAAAGAGCAAACCCGACAGTTACCGCCTTGGAACGGTCAGTCGGCAATATGGACCGACTGGGGTGCTTAAACCGGTTTTACAGAGCTCTAACCTCGCACTTCCTGACGAGTTTCTCAAATGCAAGCAACGAAAAGAAAAAACCCCGACAGTTACCGCCTTGGAACGGTCAGTCGGCAATATGGACCGACTGGGGTGCTTAAACCGGTTTTACAGAGCTCTAACCTCGCGATGAGTCATTTAAGGTAAAGAGCAAACCCGACAGATACCGCCTTGGAACGGTCAGTCGGCAATATGGACCGACTGGGGTGCTTAAACCGGTTTTACAGAGCTCTCATGGCAGCAATGTGTATAGCATAATAACGTCATGGCAGTAATGTGTATAGCATAGTACCGTTATGACAGCAATGGGTGGGGCATAATAAATTCATGGCAGTAATGTATATGGCATAATAGCATCATTGCATCAATGAATTGGGCATAACGTCATGACAGCTGTGTAGGGCATAACAGCATCAAGACAGCAATGTATAGGGCATAATAACGTCATGGCAGCAATGTTTAAGGTATAATAACGTCATGGCAGCAATGCATAGGGCATAATAACGTCATTACAGCGGTGTATAGGGCAATTAATGTGTATGACATAGCAATGTCACGACAACAATAGGTGTGGCATAATATTTTCATGGTAGCAATGTATTTGGCATGATAAAATCATGACAGTAATGTACTGGGCATAATAACGTAATGGCAGCAATGCATAGGGCATAATAAAATCATGGCAGCAATGTGTATAGCATATTAACGTCAAGGCAGCAATGTGTATGGCATTATAACGTCATGGCAGTAATGTGTATAGGATAGTACCATCATGGCAGCAATGTGTATTGCATAGCAACGTCATGGCAGCACAGTGTATGCCATAGCAACGTCATGGCAGCAATGTATATGACAATACGGTCATGGCAGCAATGAATAAGACATAATAATGTCATGGCAGCAATGTGTTTGCCATAACAACGTCATTTCAACACTGAATATGAAAAGATAACGTCATTGCAGCATTGTGTATGGCATATTCATTGCTCATTGCGCTATTGTGTGATCTGCGATGGTCGTATAAAAAGTTAGATTGCCTACAAAATCAAGCTGTAAGGATAGCTCTTTATCCTATCAAATCCACACCCATAAGTTTTTTGAAGCAAGAGGGCGGGATAACCCCCTCCCCACAAGGTCTGCCAAGAGACGATCAATCAGTAAGATATTGGGCAAGGGCCCGTTGCAAACAGGACAACCATGTGAACAAAATCTTCGTCACCGGATATTATTACAAAAACCCAGGGAAAGGATCTTAAAAAATACCTTCCCTCCCCTCCCCCTAAGGTCGACCCGTGGACCCTGAAAAAGCCCTTGACCAATTTAAGTCTTACCAAACTGTTCAACAAAAATGAATGCCCAACAAAATCAAGGCATTGAGACTGGAACACTTGGACATTTATTATAACGATAGGGTCAAAATCTATACAGATGGAAGTCAAGATCCACAGAGTGGTAGGGTGGCGTCCGCTTTTTGTATTCATTCAAAAGACCTTGCTCTTTCGGAAAGAATAACAGACAAAATTCTACTGTACAATGGAAATGAAATGCCATACTGCAAGAATTGAGCTGGGTAAAAGAACAAAAAAAAAAACAAGATCTGTTATACTCCCGGACTCATTAGGATCTTAAATTTAATTGAAAACAACAATATCAGATCTAGACCTGACCTGCCTAACCAAAACAAACATTCAGTAAACTAGTGTTTGCAGAAATATAGTCACTTTAATATGGTGACCAGATAGCTATCTTAGGTAATTAAAGGGCTGACTCAGCTGCAAAGGCCGGGCTAAGCCAACAGCAGGTGACCCGTCACACAAGACAAAAAAGCACTGCAAAATCATTAATGAAAATGTAAATGAAGGAAGGTCATCACTAAAATGCCCGACCATTTATTCAGATAACTCTCGGTTTAAGAGATGGGATTGGATTTGCTAGCATTTTTGCCGATACTGTGCAACGACATTTCAATCATTACAGCACAGGGGCACTTATGAGGTGCCCAGAGGATGAACCCGGCCGGTACATTATGCTGACAGCGATAATGCTGTCCCCTTAGCCCAGAGCGTTTAGAAGGAAGCCACTGCTACCAACTTTTAAGTCTTTGGTTTGACCCGGCCTGGGTTTGAACCTGCGACCTCCCATTCCGCAGACTCTCTACCACCTGAGCTATTGCTACTGGTCTTTCGGATTGAACGATGCATAACTAGACTAAGATTGGGCACAACTATTCTACCTGGCAATAAAGGACAATATATACTAATCCTTCCTCCGAACTGCTCCACGTGCGGAGTTAGGAGTGACGATGGACACCTGCTACTACAAGGCGATGATCACAGGGGGGAGAGGATAAAATTAGAACAAACTTTGTTTTTCGGAAAATGTTACACTTAATTAAGAAAATATCATCTACCTGCCAAAAAATCAGAAACAAATCATATTTAAGTCTCTGGGTGAATTTATTCACAACACCCAGATGTCAACTAAATTATAGAAAAAAAAATCCGCAACAATGTCCAATCACCTCTCAAACATGCCTCATCATATAATCAAATATTCTAATATATGATAAAATAATATCTTTAAACATAAATATTCTAATTAAAACACCCAATATGATGCTGCTTAAGGAAATTATTTTAATATAACTTTAGTATAAAAAGGATATTTCACCAGCCCCTCTCAGAATCGAACTGAGGAACCAGCCCTCTTTCATTAATAACACAAATATAAAGTGCTGGTTCATCCAATAAGGGATACAGTGGTAAACCCCATCTATACCAAACTACATTTTAAAGTGTATAACCCCTCGTGCGTGATGTGCAAATTTTAAATAGTTAACCTGACTTGCCCGGATCAGGCACGGACCTGGCTCCAACCATTAGGTGGGGACATGGCACGTGGAAGTTGGTAAGGCCTGATAGGAAAACTATATAGTAATGTAATTAATAATATATCAAACATCATATGGTTGCCCGGCAGTGCCCTTGAAAGTTGGTATGGGGTGACACGACATACCGGAATACACCAAAGATACGCGGAATCCACCAGAATCCACCTTGATTTACCGGAATCCACCTTAAAAATGATTTTATTTGTCATAATCTGCATTAGAAGTGATCCTGATAGGAAAACTATATACTCATTAAATTAATAATACATAAAAAATCATATGGTTTCCCGACTTGCCCTGATTGACCCATGACCCCGCTGATGGGTGGAGTTGGTAGGGCCTGATAGGCACGCTGTACCTATGTATTTTAGAACCATAAATTAATGCCCGGCTTGCCAGAATCAGCCCTTGGTCATGTACCTATACAATGTAGATCCAGGGCTGTGGGAAGTTGGTAGGGCCTGATAGGCCACAAAGTGTGTATATACTTTGCATGATAGAGAGAGATGCTAGGGGCCCTGGTTAAGTTAACCTCTTTATGGACCCCCAGAACAACGCGGTTCACCGTCTGATGATTACCAGGTGCCTTTAAAACTATATGGAAAATGACAATGTCATAATTTAGTCCATGGCAACTAATCTTAACAATATAGAAACATAGATACCCAATCTAAAAATAAATTACCACACGGAAAGCACAATCCCTTAAAATACCTACTTCTCAGGGCCGATGACTACCTATGCTTTATGCTTTATGCAATTTTCAATTATGGTTAAAGTCTCAGCTCTGTTTCCTTTTACTCTCTATCGTGTTGCCTTTATCTGTTATAAAACACTTCTACTCTGCTCCGAGGTGTACACAGACAGGAAAAAGATAATAAATGGTATAATAAAAACATAAAGTCCATATATTAACACGTCTATTCTATCTTATATATCATATATTTTAGAAAATACATTTTGAGATCTTTTGAGTGAGCCATTGACTAAATAAATTAGCCACAAATCCCGTTCATGTGAAAATATCACAACTTAAAAATATGACCCTGGTTCTACCCAGGAAGCGTTAAGTCAGAAATCCTTTTACAAACCAATAGAATATTTACTGTCTATTATTGATGAGTATAACTTAAATAAAGGGATTATATATTTAACTATAATACTGTGATTATAAGCTGTTTATTTATAATAATAATAAATTGTGTGTCAATTTGAATGGAGTATTTCAAAGTGAACAAGGAGCAAAGCATGTATCCTACAAATGATAAATAAATCAAAATACATATTATTGCTAAGATAATATGAGTTAGTTATTTTATCTCTTGAATTAATGTACCTATGAAATATATATATTCTAAATAATAGGTTTAATTGAAAGTAAACACTTTAATAGAATAAACTCTTTACTTGCATCCTCCCCGAATAGCGTGGGAGACATGTGGGGTGGAAAAGGTGAAGGTTGTTAATATGACCATACGTAATCTGTAAAAACTAATAACTTAGTCAGACTGCATGTGTTGGTGTTAATAAACATTGGACCTTACGTGTTGATGGGCTTATCAGACTGCATGTGTTGGTGTTAATAAACATTGGACCTTACGTGTTGATGGGCTTATCAGACTGCATGTGTTGGTGTTAATAAACATTGGACCTTACGTGTTGATGGGCTTATCAGACTGCATGTGTTGGTGTTAATAAACATTGGACCTTACGTGTTAATGGGTTTATCAGACTGCATGTGTTGGTGTTAATAAACATTGGACCTTAGGTGTTGATGGGCTTATCAGACTGCATGTGTTAGTGTTAATAAACATTGGACTTTACATGTTGATGGGCTTATCAGACAGCATGTGTTAGTGTTAATAAACATTGGACTTTACGTGCTGATGGGCTTATCAGACTGCATGTGTTGGTGTTAATAAACATTGGATTTTACGTGTTGATGGGCTTATCAGACTGCATGTGTTAGTGTTAATAAACATTGGACCTTACGTGTTGATGGGCTTATCAGACTGTACGTGTTGGTGTTAATAAACATTGGACCTTACGTGTTGATGGGCTTATCAGACTGCATGTGTTGATGTTAATAAACATTGGACCTTACGTGTTGATGGGCTTATCAGACTGCATGTGTTAGTGTTAATAAACATTGGACCTTACGAGTTGATGGGCTTATCAGACTGCATATGTTGTGTGGATGTTAATAATCATTGGACCTTATGTGCTGATGGGCTTACCAGACTGCATGTGTTGGTGTTAATAAACATTGGGCCTTATGTGCTGATGGGCTTATCAGACTGCATGTGTTGGTGTTAATAAACATTGGACCTTACGTGCTGATGGGCTTATCAGACTGCATGTGTGGATGTTAATAAACATTGGACCTTACGTGCTCGATGATGGGCTTATCAACGTGCAGCTATGACTGTGTGTGTGTAATAAACATTGGACCTTACGGTTGATGGCATCGATGCATGTGTTAGTTTATAAACATGGCACATGCAGACGGCATGACTGATGTGTTGTTAATAAACATTGGCCTTACGTGTTGATGGGCTTACAGACTGCATGTGTTAGTGTTAATAAACATTGGACCTTACATGTGCTGATGGGCTTATCAGACTGCATGTGTTGTGTTAATAACATTGGACTTACGTGTGATGGGCTTATCAGACTGCATGTGTTAATAAACATTGGACCTTACGTGTTGATGGGCTTATCAGACTGCACGTGTTGGTGTTAATAAACATTGGACCTTACGTGTTGATGGGCTTATCAGACTGTACGTGTTGGTGTTAATAAACATTGGACCTTACATGTTAATGGGCTTATCAGACTGCATGTGTTGGTGTTAATAAACATTGGACCTTACGTGTTGATGGGCTTATCAGACTGCATGTGTTGGTGTTAATAAACATTGGACCTTACGTGTTAATGGGCTTATCAGACTGCATATGTTAGTGTTAATAAACATTGGACTTTACGTGTTGATGGGCTTATCAGACTGCAGGTGTGTGTTAATAAACATTGGACCTTATGTGTTGATGGGCTTATCAGACTAATTGTGTGGATGTTAATAAACATTGACCTTACGTGTTGATGGGCTTATCAGACTGCATGTGTGGATGTTAATAAACATTGGACCTTACGTGTTGATGGGCTTATCAGACTGCATGTGTGGATGTTAATAAACATTGGACTTTACGTGTTGATGGGCTTATCAGACTGCATGTGTTGGTGTTAATAAACATTGGACTTTACGTGTTGATGGGCTTATCAGACTGCATGTGTTAGTGTTAATAAACATTGGACCTTACGTGTTGATGGGCTTATCAGACTGCATGTGTTAGTGTTAATAAACATTGGACCTTACGTGTTGATGGGCTTATCAGACTGCATGTGTTAGTGTTAATAAACATTGGACCTTACGTGTTGATGGGCTTATCAGACTGCATGTGTTAGTGTTAATAAACATTGGACCTTACGTGTTGATGGGCTTATCAGACTGCATGTGTTAGTGTTAATAAAACATTGGACCTTACGTGTTGATGGGCTTATCAGACTGCATGTGTTAGTGTTAATAAACATTGGACCTTACGTGTTGATGGGCTTATCAGACTGCATGTGTTGGTGTTAATAAACATTGGACCTTACGTGTTGATGGGCTTATCAGACTGCATAGTGTTAGTGTTAAATAAACATTGGACCTTACGTGTTGATGGGCTTATCAGATGCATGTGTTGAGTGTTAATAACATTGGACCTTACGTGTTGATGGGCATTTCAGACTGCAGGTGTGATGTTAATAAACATTGACCTTACGTGTTGATGGGCTTATCAGACTGCATGTGTGGATGTTAATAAACATTGACCTTACGTGTTGATGGGCTTATCAGACTGCATGTGTGGATGTTAATAAACATTGGACCTTACGTGTTGATGGGCTTATCAGACTGCATGTGTGATGTTAATAAACATTTGACCTTACGTGTTGATGGGCTTATCAGACTGCATGTGTGGATGTTAATAAACATTTGACCTTACATGCTGATAAGCTTATCAGACTGCAGGTGTGGATGTTAATAAACATTTGACCTTACGTGTTGATGGGCTTATCAGACTGCATGTGAGGATGTTAATAAACATTGGACCTTACGTGTTGATGGGCTTATCAGACTGCATGTGTGGATGTAAATAAACATTGGACCTTTCGTGTTGATGGACTTATCAGACTGCATGTGTGGATGTTAATAAACATTGGAACTTACATGTTGATGGGCTTATCAGACTTCATGTGTGGATGTTAATAAACATTGGATTACGTGTTGATGGGCATATCAGACTGCATGTGCGGATGTTAATAAACATTTGACCTTACGTGTTGATGGGCATATCAGACTGCATGTGAGGATGTTAATAAACATTTGACCTTACGTGTTGATGGGCATATCAGACTGCATGTGAGGATGTTAATAAACATTGGACCTTTCGTGTTGATGGACTTATCAGACTGCATGTGTGGATGTTAATAAACATTGGAACTTACATGTTGATGAGCTTATCAGACTTCATGTGTGGATGTTAATAAACATGGGATTACGTGTTGATGGGCATATCAGACTGCATGTGAGGATGTTAATAAACATTTGACCTTACGTGTTGATGGGCATATCAGACTGCATGTGAGGATGTTAATAAACATTTGACCTTACGTGTTGATGGGCATATCAGACTGCATGTGAGGATGTTAATAAACATTTGACCTTACGTGTTGATGGGCATATCAGACTGCATGTGAGGATGTTAATAAACATTTGACCTTACGTGTTGATGGGCTTATCAGACTGCATGTGTTGGTGTTAATAAACATTGGACCTTACATGTTGATGGGCATACCAGACAGCATGTGTGGATGTTAATAAACATTGGACCTTACGTGCTGATGGGCTTATCAGATTGCATGTATTGGTGTTAATAAACATTGGACCTTACGTGTTGAAGGGCTTATCAGACTGCATGTGTTGGTGTTAATAAACATTGGACCTTACGTGTTGATGGGCTTATCAGACTGCATGTGTTGGTGTTAATAAACATTGGACCTTACGTGTTGATGGGCTTATCAGACTGCATGTGTTGGTGTTAATAAACATTGGACCTTACGTGTTGATGGGCTTATCAGACTGCATGTGTTGCTATTAATAAACATTGGACCTTACGTGCTGATGGGCTTATCAGACTGCATGTGTAGATGGTAATAAACATTGGACCTTACGTGTTGATGGGCTTATCAGACTGCATGTGTTGGTGGTAATAAACATTGGACCTTACGTGCTGATGGGCTTATCAGACTGCATGTGTTGGTGTTAATAAACATTGGACCTTACGTGATGATGGGCATATCAGACTGCATGTGTTGGTGTTAATAAACATTGGACCTTACGTGTTGTTAAGCTTATCAGACTGCATGTGTTGGTGGTAATAAACATTGGACCTTACGTGTTGATGGGCTTATCAGACTGCATGTGTTGGTGGTAATAAACATTGGACCTTACGTGTTGATGGGCTTATCAGACTGCATGTGTTGGTGGTAATAAACATTGGACCTTACGTGCTGATGGGCTTATCAGACTGCATTTGTTGGTGTTAATAAACATTGGACCTTACGTGATGATGGGCATATCAGACTGCATGTGTTGGTGTTAATAAACATTGGACCTTACGTGTTGATGGACTTATCAGACCACATGTGTTGGTGTTAATAAACACTGGACCTTACGTGTTGATGGGCTTATCAGACTACATGTGTTGCTATTAATAATCATTGGACCTTATGTGTTGATGGGCTTATCAGACTGCATGTGAGGAAATTTATTAAAAAGCGAACCTTATGTGCTGATGGGCTTAACAGATTGCATGTATTGATGTTTATTAAAAAGCGGACCTTATATGCTGATGGGCTTATCAGACTGCATGTGTGGATGTTAATAAACTTTTGACCTTACGTGCTGATGGGCTTATCAGACTGCATTTGTTGGTGTTAATAAACATTTGACCTTACATGCTGATGGGTTTATCAGACAGCATGTGTGGAAGTTAATAAACATTGGACCTTACGTGTTGATGGGCTTATCAGACTGCATGTGTGGATGTTAATAAACATTGGACCTTACGTGTAAATGGACGAATCAGACTGCATGTGTGGATGTTAATAAACTTTGGATCTTACGTGTTGATGGGCTTATCAGACTGCATACCAGACTGCATGTGTGGATGTTAATAAACATTGGACCTTACTTGTTGATGGGTTTATCAGACTGCATGTGTGGATGTTATTTAACATGGGACCTTACGTGCTGATGGGTTTATCAGACTGCATGTGTTGGTGTTAATAAACATTGGACCTTACGTGTTGATGGACATACCAGACTGCACGTGTAGATGGTAATAAACATTGGACCTTATGTGCTGATGAGCTTATCAGACTGCATGTGTTGGTGTTAATAAACAATGGACTTTACGTGTTGATGGGCTTATTAGACTGCATGTGAGGATATTTATTAAAAATCGAACCTTATGTGCTGATGAGCTTATCAGACTGCATGTGTTGATATTTATTAAAAATCAAACCTTATGTGCTAATGGGCTTTTCAGACTGCATGTGTGGATGTTTATCAAAAATTGAACCTTATGTGCTGGTGGGCCTATTAGACTGCATGTGTTGATGTATTTTAAAAATTGAACCTTATGTACTGATGGGCTTTTCAGACTGCGTGTGTTGATGTTAATAAACATTGGACCTTACCTGTTGATGGGCTTATCAGACTGCATTTGTTGGTGTTAATAAACATTGGACCTTACGTGTTGATGGGATTTTCAGACTGCATGTGTTGATGTTTATTTAAAATCAAACCTTATGTGCTGATGGGCTTATCAGACTGCATGTGTTGTTGTTTATTAGAAATCGAACCTTATGTGTTGATGGGCTCGTCAGACTGCATGTGTGGATGTTTATTAAAAATCTAACCTTATGTGTTGATGGGGTTATCAGACTGCATGTGTGGATGTTTATTAAAAATCCAACCTTATGTGTTGATGGGCTTATCAGACTGCATGAGTGGATTTTTATTAGGAATCGAAACCTTATGTGCTGATGGGCTTTTCAGACTACATGTGTGGATGTTTATTAAAAACCCAACCTTACATGTTGACGGGCTTTTCAGACTGCATGTGTGGATGTTTATTAAAAACCCAACCTTACATGTTGACGGGCTTTTCAGACTACATGTGTGGATGTTTATTAAAAATCGAACCTTATGTGCTGATGGGCTTTCAGACTACATGTGTGGATGTTTATTAAAAACCCAACCTTACATGTTGACGGGCTTATCAGACTACATGTGTGGATGTTTATTAAAAACCCAACCTTACATGTTGACGGGCTTTTCAGACTACATGTGTGGATGTTTATTAAAAATCAAACCTTATGTGCTGTTGGGCTTATCAGACTGCATGTGTGCATGTTTATTAAAAATCGAACCTTATGTGCTGATGGGCTTATCAGACTACATGTGTGGATGTTTATTAAAAACCCAACCTTACATGTTGACGGGCTTTTCAGACTACATGTGTGGATGTTTATTAAAAACCCAACCTTACATGTTGACGGGCTTATCAGACTACATGTGTGGATGTTTATTAAAAACCCAACCTTACATGTTGACGGGCTTTTCAGACTACATGTGTGGATGTTTATTAAGAATCGAAACCTTATGTGCTGATGGGCTTGTCAGACTACATGTGTGGATGTTTATTAAGAATCGAAACCTTATGTGCTGATGGGCTTGTCAGACTACATGTGTGGATGTTTATTAGGAATTGAAACCTTATGTGCTGATGGGCTTGTCAGACTACATGTGTGGATGTTTATTAGGAATTGAAACCTTATGTGCTGATGGGCTTGTCAGACTACATGTGTGGATGTTTATTAAAAATCAAACCTTATGTGCTGATGGGCTTGTCAGACTACATGTGTGGATGTTTATTAAAAATCAAACCTTATGTGCTGATGGGCTTGTCAGACTACATGTGTGGATGTTTATTAAAAATCAAACCTTATCTGCTGATGGGCTTGTCAGACTACATGTGTGGATGTTTATTAAGAATCGAAACCTTATGTGCTGATGGGCTTGTCAGACTACATGTGTGGATGTTTATTAGGAATTGAAACCTTATGTGCTGATGGGCTTGTCAGACTACATGTGTGGATGTTTATTAAAAATCAAACCTTATGTGCTGATGGGCTTGTCAGACTACATGTGTGGATGTTTATTAGGAATTGAAACCTTATGTGCTGATGGGCTTATCAGACTGCATGTGTTGAAGTTTATTAAAAATCAAACCTTATGTGCTGATGGGCTTGTCAGACTACATGTGTGGATGTTTATTAAGAATCAAACCTTATGTGCTGATGGGCTTGTCAGACTACATGTGTGGATGTTTATTAAGAATCGAAACCTTATGTGCTGATGGGCTTGTCAGACTACATGTGTGGATGTTTATTAAGAATCAAACCTTATGTGCTGATGGGCTTATCAGACTGCATGTGTTGAAGTTTATTAAAAATCAAACCTTATGTGCTGATGGGCTTGTCAGACTACATGTGTGGATGTTTATTAAGAATCAAACCTTATGTGCTGATGGGCTTGTCAGACTACATGAGTGGATGTTTATTAAGAATCGAAACCTTATGTGCTGATGGGCTTATCAGACTGCATGTGTGGATGTTTATTAAAAATCAAACCTTATGTGCTGATGGGCTTGTCAGACTACATGTGTGGATGTTAATTAAGAATCAAACCTTATGTGCTGATGGGCTTGTCAGACTACATGTGTGGATGTTTATTTAGAATCAAACCTTATGTGCTGATGGGCTTATCAGACTGCATGTGTTGAAGTTTATTAAAAATCAAACCTTATGTGCTGATGGGCTTATCAGACTGCATGTGTTGGTGTTTATTGAAAATCAAACCTTATGTGCTGATGGGCTTATCAGACTACATGTGTTGAAGTTTATTAAAAATCAAACCTTATGTGCTGATGGGCTTATCAGACTGCATGTGTTGGTGTTTATTAAAAATCAAACCTTATGTGCTGATGGGCTTATCAGACTACATGTGTTGAAGTTTATTAAAAGTCAAACCTTATGTGCTGATGGGCTTATCAGACTGAATGTGTCGATGTTTATTAAGAATCGAAACCTTATGTGCTGACGGGCTTGTCAGACTGCATGTGTTGATGTTAATTAAAAATCAAACCTTATGTGCTGATGGGCTTATCAGACTGCATGTGTTGATGTTTATTAAAAATCAAACCTTATGTGTTGATGGGCTTATCAGACTGCATGTGTTGATGTTTATTAAAAATCAAACCTTATGTGCTGATGGGCTTATCAGACTACATGTGTTGAAGTTTATTAAAAATCAAACCTTATGTGCTGATGGGCTTATCAGACTACATGTGTGGATGTTTATTAAGAATCGAAACCTTATGTGCTGATGGGCTTATCAGACTGCATGTGTTGATGTTTATTAAAAATCAAACCTTATGTGCTGATGGGCTTATCAGACTACATGTGTGGATGTTTATTAAAAATCAAACCTTATGTGCTGATGGGCTTATCAGACTGCATGTGTTGGTGTTTATTAAAAATCAAACCTTATGTGCTGATGGGCTTATCAGACTACATGTGTGGATGTTTATTAAAAATCAAACCTTATGTGTTGATGGGCTTATCAGACTGCATGTGTTGATGTTTATTAAAAATCAAACCTTATGTGCTGATGGGC
The DNA here is from genome assembly GCA_007844125.1 of Sinonovacula constricta. NCBI lineage: Eukaryota > Metazoa > Mollusca > Bivalvia > Cardiida > Solecurtidae > Sinonovacula > Sinonovacula constricta. The sequence goes on from CM017572.1 coordinate 31,226,024, forward strand.
TTATCAGACTGCATGTGTGGATGTTTATTAAAAATCCAACCTTATGTGTTGATGGGCTTGTCAGACTACATGTGTGGATGTTTATTAAGAATCGAAACCTTATGTGTTGATGGGCTTATCAGACTGTATGTGTTGGTGTTAATAAACATTGGACCTTACGTGTTGATGGGCTTATCAGATTACATGTGTTGATGTTTATTAAAAATCAAACCTTATGTGCTGATGAGCTTATCAGACTACATGTGTGGATGTTTATTAAAAATCAAACCTTATGTGCTGATGGGCTTATCAGACTGCATGTGTTGGTGTTTATTAAAAATCAAACCTTATGTGCTGATGGGCTTATCAGACTACATGTGTGGATGTTTATTAAAAATCAAACCTTATGTGCTGATGGGCTTATCAGACTGCATGTGTTGGTGTTTATTAAAAATCAAACCTTATGTGCTGATGGGCTTATCAGACTGCATGTGTTGGTGTTTATTAAAAATCAAACCTTATGTGCTGATGGGCTTATCAGACTGCATGTGTTGGTGTTTATTAAAAATCAAACCTTATGTGCTGATGGGCTTATCAGACTACATGTGTGGATGTTTATTAAAAATCAAACCTTATGTGCTGATGGGCTTATCAGACTGCATGTGTTGGTGTTTATTAAAAATCAAACCTTATGTGCTGATGGGCTTATCAGACTACATGTGTGGATGTTTATTAAAAATCAAACCTTATGTGCTGATGGGCTTATCACACTGCATGTGTGGATGTTTATTAAAAATCAAACCTTATGTGCTGATGGGCTTATCAGACTGCATGTGTTGGTGTTTATTAAAAATCAAACCTTATGTGTTGATGGGCTTATCAGATTACATGTGTTGATGTTTATTAAAAATCAAACCTTATGTGCTGATGGGCTTATCAGACTGCATGTGTTGATGTTTATTAAAAATCAAACCTTATGTGCTGATGGGCTTATCAGACTGCATGTGTTGGTGTTAATAAACATTGGACCTTACGTGTTGATGGGCTTATTTGACTGCATGTGTTGGTGTTAATAAACATTGGACCTTACGTGTTGATGGGCTTATTTGACTGCATGTGTTGGTGTTAATAAACATTGGACCTTACGTGTTGATGGGCTTATCAGACTACATGTGTCGATGTTTATTAAGAATCGAAACCTTATGTGCTGATGGGCTTGTCAGACTACATGTGTGGATGTTTATTAAGAATCGAAACCTTATGTGTTGATGGGTTTATCAGACTGCATGTGTTGGTGTTAATAAACATTGGACCTTACGTGTTGATGGGCTTATTTGACTGCATGTGTTGGTGTTAATAAACATTGGACCTTACGTGTTGATGGGCTTATCAGACTACATGTGTGGATGTTTATTAAGAATCGAAACCTTATGTGCTGATGGGCTTATCAGACTACATGTGTGGATGTTTATTAAGAATCGAAACCTTATGTGCTGATGGGCTTATCAGACTACATGTGTGGATGTTTATTAAGAATCGAAACCTTATGTGCTGATGGGCTTGTCAGACTACATGTGTGGATGTTTATTAAGAATCGAAACCTTATGTGCTGATGGGCTTGTCAGACTACATGTGTGGATGTTTATTAAGAATTGAAACCTTATGTGCTGATGGGCTTGTCAGACTACATGTGTGGATGTTTATTAAGAATCGAAACCTTATGTGCTGATGGGCTTGTCAGACTACATGTGTGGATGTTTATTAAGAATCAAACCTTATGTGCTGTTGGGCTTGTCAGACTGCATGTGTTGAAGTTTATTAAAAATCAAACCTTATGTGCTGATGGGCTTATCAGGCTGCATGTGTTGAAGTTTATTAAAAATCAAACCTTATGTGCTGATGGGCTTATCAGACTACATGTGTGGATGTTTATTAAGAATCGAAACCTTATGTGCTGATGGGCTTATCAGACTACATGTGTGGATGTTTATTAAGAATCAAACCTTATGTGCTGATGGGCTTGTCAGACTGCATGTGTTGAAGTTTATTAAAAATCAAACCTTATGTGCTGATGGGCTTGTCAGACTACATGTGTGGATGTTTATTAAGAATCGAAACCTTATGTGTTGATGGGCTTATCAGACTACATGTGTGGATGTTTATTAAGAATCAAACCTTATGTGCTGATGGGCTTATCAGACTACATGTGTTGATGTTTATTAAGAATCAAACCTTATGTGTTGATGGGCTTATCAGACTACATGTGTTGAAGTTTATTAAAAATCAAACCTTATGTGTTGATGGGCTTATCAGACTATATGTGTGGATGTTTATTAAGAATCGAAACCTTATGTGCTGATGGGCTTATCAGACTACATGTGTGGATGTTTATTAAGAATCGAAACCTTATGTGTTGATGGGCTTATCAGACTACATGTGTGGATGTTTATTAAGAATCAAACCTTATGTGTTGATGGGCTTATCAGACTACATGTGTGGATGTTTATTAAGAATCAAACCTTATGTGTTGATGGGCTTATCAGACTACATGTGTGGATGTTTATTAAGAATCGAAACCTTATGTGTTGATGGGCTTATCAGACTACATGTGTGGATGTTTATTAAGAATCGAAACCTTATGTGTTGATGGGCTTATCAGACTACATGTGTGGATGTTTATTAAGAATCGAAACCTTATGTGCTGATGGGCTTATCAGACTACATGTGTGGATGTTTATTAAGAATCGAAACCTTATGTGTTGATGGGCTTATCAGACTGCATGTGTGGATGTTTATTAAGAATCAAACCTTATGTGCTGATGGGCTTGTCAGACTGCATGTGTTGAAGTTTATTAAAAATCAAACCTTATGTGCTGATGGGCTTGTCAGACTACATGTGTGGATGTTTATTAAGAATCGAAACCTTATGTGTTGATGGGCTTATCAGACTACATGTGTGGATGTTTATTAAGAATCGAAACCTTATGTGTTGATGGGCTTATCAGACTACATGTGTGGATGTTTATTAAGAATCGAAACCTTATGTGCTGATGGGCTTATCAGACTACATGTGTGGATGTTTATTAAGAATCGAAACCTTATGTGTTGATGGGCTTATCAGACTGCATGTGTGGATGTTTATTAAGAATCAAACCTTATGTGCTGATGGGCTTGTCAGACTGCATGTGTTGAAGTTTATTAAAAATCAAACCTTATGTGCTGATGGGCTTGTCAGACTACATGTGTGGATGTTTATTAAGAATCGAAACCTTATGTGTTGATGGGCTTATCAGACTACATGTGTGGATGTTTATTAAGAATCAAACCTTATGTGCTGATGGGCTTGTCAGACTGCATGTGTTGAAGTTTATTAAAAATCAAACCTTATGTGCTGATGGGCTTGTCAGACTACATGTGTGGATGTTTATTAAGAATCGAAACCTTATGTGTTGATGGGCTTATCAGACTACATGTACATGTGTGGATGTTTATTAAGAATCGAAACCTTATGTGTTGATGGGCTTATCAGACTGCATGTGTGGATGTTTATTAAGAATCGAAACCTTATGTGCTGATGGGCTTGTCAGACTACATGTGTGGATGTTTATTAAGAATCGAAACCTTATGTGCTGATGGGCTTATCAGACTACATGTGTGGATGTTTATTAAGAATCAAACCTTATGTGCTGTTGGGCTTGTCAGACTGCATGTGTTGAAGTTTATTAAAAATCAAACCTTATGTGCTGATGGGCTTATCAGACTACATGTGTGGATGTTTATTAAGAATCAAACCTTATGTGCTGTTGGGCTTGTCAGACTGCATGTGTTGAAGTTTATTAAAAATCAAACCTTATGTGCTGATGGGCTCATCAGACTACATGTGTGGATGTTTATTAAGAATCAAACCTTATGTGCTGTTGGGCTTGTCAGACTGCATGTGTTGAAGTTTATTAAAAATCAAACCTTATGTGCTGATGGGCTTATCAGACTACATGTGTGGATGTTTATTAAGAATCAAACCTTATGTGCTGTTGGGCTTGTCAGACTGCATGTGTTGAAGTTTATTAAAAATCAAACCTTATGTGTTGATGGGCTTATCAGACTACATGTGTGGATGTTTATTAAGAATCGAAACCTTATGTGTTGATGGGCTTATCAGACTGCATGTGTGGATGTTTATTAAGAATCGAAACCTTATGTGCTGATGGGCTTGTCAGACTACATGTGTGGATGTTTATTAAGAATCGAAACCTTATGTGTTGATGGGCTTATCAGACTACATGTGTGGATGTTTATTAAGAATCGAAACCTTATGTGTTGATGGGCTTGTCAGACTACATGTGTGGATGTTTATTAAGAATCGAAACCTTATGTGCTGATGGGCTTATCAGACTACATGTGTGGATGTTTATTAAGAATCGAAACCTTATGTGTTGATGGGCTTATCAGACTGCATGTGTGGATGTTTATTAAGAATCGAAACCTTATGTGTTGATGGGCTTATCAGACTGCATGTGTGGATTTTTATTAAGAATCGAAACCTTATGTGCTGATGGGCTTGTCAGACTACATGTGTGGATGTTTATTAAGAATCGAAACCTTATGTGTTGATGGGCTTGTCAGACTACATGTGTGGATGTTTATTAAGAATCGAAACCTTATGTGCTGATGGGCTTGCAGGGTTGTCATTAGGAGGCGGCTGGCGGTCGATTTGACCGCCTCAAAGGAAAATCGGGCCGCCTCAAATTAAAAAAAAAATGAAAATCGGTTAAGAGTTACGACTATTTATATTCGCGTATATTTTACGGATACCGCTTAATATTTGTAAACTGCGATTTGATTGGACGATTTGCTTCGATATTGACCAATCACATATGTTTTAAGAAACTTAAGAAGGCAATCACACACGATGTTTCAAAATGGAAGGAACAAAGATGAAAAAAAGAAAGACCGATTTGTATGATTATTTTAAATCAAGTAAGTCGCCAGTTATAATGAGTCCCCAGTTATAATGATCAGTTTATGCATGCATTGTTTCGTTTGTTATTTGAAATGTTCTGTTTGCTTTGTTCGCATTGATTTTGATCGAGTTGTTCAAACTTGTTTGTTTTTTCAGATTTGAGTTTATTAATCTGATGTTCGAAAGACGTTAAACATCCGGGTAGGTAGAAGTTGTCACACGTTTTTGAATGATTAGTTTTTCTGTTAGTTAAATGAGTATCATTTCTGCAGTATTTCACCCTAAGCATTTTGTTTATCCAAGAATAATTTTATTCGATTTATGTAATCCAAGTCTCTGTTTGATAATTTCTCATTAAGTCTGATTGATTTGTTGAAGAATACAGTCTGTTCATCAGTTCCATCTTTTTACCAGTTCGCAAGGATTTTCTATATTAAAAAAATCATTTGAATGTGAAGGTACTCTGCTGTGTTCCTGCACATGTTATAAATTGAAAAGTTAGCTAGATTTGATTGAATTAATCATAAATTATTTATTTTCCTAATAAATGTGAAGGGCTTTTTTAGAAAAATCAGACTGGCTGATTGAGGTTAAAGTTGAAAACTTGATTGCAATTACTAGGTATGCTTAGAAAAAATGGGAACAATTATATTCCTGACAGAAATTGTCAGATTAATAACAACACATGGTCAAAGTAATTATTATCAACCAATCAATTGAAAAAATAGGTCATACATAAAAAAATATTAGGGTACACTTAGCTGTACACAACAGATTTGCATATAACTTCATGACATTCCGTATGGGGAACAAAATTTTATCTTGACAAACTCCATTTGTTCATCAATATAAATAACATGGTGTTCATTTTACATTTTTCAGTAACATTGTATTATTGAAATGGACAACTTTACATTTTAGAATCATCGGAAAGTACAGAGAAAGGGTCCAAATCTGAAACTGATTTGCCAGTCCAAAAACCTTCAACTTCTGAAAATGTTGAAGACACTCAAGTACATGATTGTGTTTCTGAAACAAGGTTGGAACCTAGTTCTGTGTCTACTGAGGATATCAGAGGTATATAATTAGTAATGGATTTATAAATACTTATAATACTTCAAATTTAAGTCCTCATTAAGTTGATATTTTATCCTGGCTGTTTCTATTTTTTGTTTAAGACTTCTTGACATTGAGCAGTCAATTAATATGAATTTAATGCACTGAAATTTTGTAAAGTTTATCATTTGATGTATAAAATGAAATGGAACATTAAAACAGTGTGTTGATTTCAGTGATTCGGATTGTTTCTCGTTTGTTGAGTTTTGCTGCATTCCATTAGAGGCTCGGTCGGTGTGGAACTGTAAATACAAAACCAACAAACAATCTGGTCATTTAGATCAACACATTTTTGTTATAAACCCATTCTTTTTCATGTTTAGTGGTATATTTCTAATTATTTCATGGCCTAAACATTGTATCAGGCTTAGAACAAATACTGTCTTGATTAAAAAGCTGCAATCTGAATTACTGGTGTCAGTTGATTCCACAATCATATGTTCACCTTTCTTTGGTTATCTATTTTCAAAGTGTCTAGTTGCTGTTTAATAAAGTGACCATACTTTCATTTACAGATGTCAAGGAAACGAAAGGATGGACTCCTGATGAATGTGTGACTTCTGTAGGTAACCTTTTTGAATCTTCAAAGAAAGTGCACAATGTCCATATATGTAGCAAGACAGACTGTACAACCATCAGTCGTCAAGAAGAAGAACGTCTTAAGCCTAAGAAATTTCAACATAATTGGCTGACAGCGAAGAGATGGTGGTTATGTTATGTTGAGGGAGAGGGTATGTACTGTTTGGCTTGTAGAAAGTATGGGATGAAACATCCCCAAAATCAGAAGGAAACATTTGCAGCAAATCCAGGTGTGCGATTGAAGCCACATGCTATCAGTGGACACTCGACCTGTGGGCTTCACACAACTGCACTAGACAATGCTGTGCTGCAGAAAAGCTCCTTTTTTGAGAAAGAAATCACCAAGAAACATGATTCAGAAAATGTTGTTTTAGAGCAAGCCTTTTCCACAGCTTACTTCCAAATGAAATCTTACATAGCAAATAATCATTACTTCCCAATGCTTGCACACATTGAAAAAGTATTCAGAGTTGAAAACTTGAAATATTTCACCTACCGATCAAGAGTTGCCCAACAAGAGATATGTTTAACACTAGGACAATCATTGAAAAATGATATTATCAATAAAGTGAAATTGGCTGGTGCGTACGGTATTCTGACAGATGAAGTTTCTGATATATCTGTAACTGAAAATTTAGTGACATTTGTACAGTACTTTTCAAGAGAATCAGGAAAAATTGAGACACAGTTTTTGGCTTGCAACAACTTACTGGCTGACCATGACTCACCTAACGCAGAGGCTATCACCTCGGTTATGCTTCAGGAACTAGAAGGTAATGGCTTATCTTTGGAGAAATTGACAGGCTTTTCATCTGATGGTGCATCAGTCATGCTAGGCCATCGAACAGGAGTCGCTGCAAGACTAAAGCAGAAGAACCCAGTCCTTTTAAATGTTCATTGCATTTGTCACAGGTTGGCCTTGGCATGTACGGACAGTAATACAGAGCTTAGGTACATTAAAAGTGTCGAGACAATACTTAGGCAGCTATGGCAATTTTTCGACAATTCAACTAAAAAAATGGCCACTTATTTGAAGATACAAGCCAGGCTGAAATCGATTCACTTTGAAGGAAAGGCAGCCAGAAGAATATCAAAAAGGCTGAAGAAGGCAGTGAGTACTAGGTGGCTGAGTTTTGAGGCAGCGGTCACAGCTGTATTTGATGACTACGAGGCAGTGCTACAAACTTTAGCTCACTTTAAGGAGTCAGATGCAGTGGCTTCCGGGTTGTTTGGAAAGATGAAAAATCTGAAGTTCTTAGGCGTAGTGTACATATTGCATGATGTCCTTCCAATCCTGGCAAACTTGTCAAAAGAATTCCAAACCAGTTCAATAACATTTTCAACTATCGTTCCATCACTTAATCGTACAAAAGATAAGTTAAAGAATCTCCTCGCTGACAATACTCCTGTCAACAAACTTGCCACAGATTTAGACAGTCTGACTGACATTTGTGCGGATATCAAGATTAATGAAAGGGAAACTAAGGAACTTGAGAGCTTGTTCTCAAAATATGTAAGTGCTCTTGTGGACAATATTGACAAGAGGTTCTCAGACAGTTCTCCTGTGTTGGAGGCTTTCAACATCTTCGACCCCATGATGGTTCCAGAGCAGCGAGAATTGGTGCGTAGCTATGGTCAAAGTCAGATGGAGGTGTTGGCAAAACATTACTTCAAAGACAAACCAGTGTATGGGTATAGTATAGTGCCATAACCATCCAGAAGAAATATATTTCACCTGGGAAGACAATGAGTGCCCAGAGAGCTAGTTTGCTCATAGAGAAAGACAATGTATCTATTAGAAAATCTGCAGTTCTTGCCTGATGTTGTTCAAAGAGAAAAAACTCCTTTTTGTTTGCTCATATGCATACAATTATGTGATATGGTTCCGGTCATGTTTTAGGCCAAACAGATTCACTGCTTTATTTATCATTTACAATCCATTAAAATAATACACCCAATATGCTGTGATAAATATTTATGATATATGATGTTAACTGTTTACAACTAACACTGCATAAGGTATGCAACATCTTACATGTAGGTAAAATGACCTCAATAGTAGTATAATGAGTAATGTATGTTGAAAAACATGGCCTTTCTTAGCCTTGAATCCTTATTATTGTACTTATATGCAATATTTACAAATGTTAAGTAGTTAGATTGTGTTTGCATATGATCTAGACAGTGGCCCTTTGTGTGAATTTCTTTGTGTAAATTTTATATCATTTAATAGGAAATTATTGGGGGGGGGGGGGGGGCATTTTTATTTTTAAAGTTAATAAGTTACTTTTGTCTTTACATTTTTGGTAGACTTCATTCCATATTGATTATGCTGCATTAATGTTTAAAGTGGCCTGAACACAGATTTTCTATTTAGTATTGTTGCAACTTTGTGTCATTTACTGAAACTTTGAAGAACCACATTCAATATTAACTAAATATCATGACTGATTACTTAAAACATGTATGAATTATAGCTTCTTTTAAAAGATCCTAATGCATCATCAAACTTGGTATGTGCATGTGTCATAAAAAGACAATACAGTGATTCGCCAACCAGTTACATACTACTTGAAATGAAACTCTTAACATCTTGAACTGTCCCTAAATTTATTAAAGGAAATATCCCAACCCACATGAAATGTATTGGTTTGATTGGTATATGTGTACATCAAAAAGGTTTCAAAATGGTTTGTAAATGCTATCTATAATATCCATAATTATGGTATGTAAGTTAAGATTATCACAGAATGATACATTTATGTCAAAATTGTTCCCATTCAGCTGTGTCTATCCCCTCTAAGTGTTTGGTCTAATTTGTTAGTAACACAATGTTATCTTTCACATATATCCCAGTCTAATAACCAAATAAAGCAGGCACAGGTCGGACAATATCAGATTAAGATCTGTTATGTTCGCTTGAATGCACTGTGTTGTTCAGATTTGTTACTTTACTGCTTGCACATCGTCTTACCCGCCTTTCAAATTCCAGTAAAATCGTACTAATAAAAGCCAGGATTGTTGTGAATATTAATGATTGACCTGACAAAAGGTACAACATGCACATGATTTAGTCATTATAAGTTAAAACTGTTCTAATTCCAATCACTGATCTTAATTACAGTTTATTCAATGTTATTTGGTCTTGTATTCATATCCTATGCCAATAAACATTCTGTATATGTCTATTATGTGTGTGCAATAATTATTTTCTTTGTTGATACTGGGATATGTTATACTACCATAGTGTGTAGATGTTGTACCAAAATAGTGAGCTAGCATTAAGGAGACACATTCCAGACAGCTGCAGGAAACATCAGACATGTGTTCCAAACATCCAACAATTCATATGTTCATACATCCTTAAAACTGAAAATAACCATAAAGGCATATTCAGTTCACTGCTAAATTTGTTTCTGGTATAGAGGCGCCTTGTGAGCTAAAATGTTATTTTACACAGGCCGTAATATGTTTTTATATCTTCGTTATATAACGTTAAACAACCGATTGCCTCGTCACACGCATGTTGTAAATTTGTTACCTTATTTCAAATATTTAAGCTCACAACAACATCTGTACACTCAGCAAATACACAATAAACAATGGGACACATGAAGATATTCGACATGGTTTAGATAGTTATTTAACTGAGCTATGTCAATCAACAAGACTGGTATTCCTCTACAATTGCAATAAGTTTACCCTTACAAGAGAGCATCTTAGTTTTTTACATGACACTGACAGCATGGCAACATTGACACTGTACCAAAATATCACTTCAAGATAGATAACTCCCACTAAACTTACAATATGCGTCTGCTTTAATTTCAGAATATTTACCTTCCAATATTTTATTAATTCAACAACAAGATGTGCTAAATATTGTTTAAGCATATAAGGATGTAAATTTACCAACAATTTAACTGACATGACAATCCTGCTAGTCGTCTCACCGACTTCCAGCGTAGGTCAATGTACAAGCCACTTGCTCGACACAAAAATCAAAATATCTCAACATACCGACAATGACATTAAAAATTACTAATCAAAACGATTGAAACAATACATAATAGTGTTTACAAACCTTGATTCTTCTACCAAGAAAGCTAAAAGGTGCAGAAATGGCGTTTTCTTTCAACAAAATTCTGTTCTGACCATTATCGTTTTCCATGTTTCGTTTTGCGCATGCGCTGCCTCAACAATTAGTTTATAATGCGAATCAAAAAAGAACTATAGAACAATCATCATTATAGAAAAATCATCGTCATTCAGCAATGCTTTAAATCAAGTAAACAGTACATATTAACGTCTGATTCTATTCAAATTGTTCAGCAGTTCATTATAATGTTGCAACTATTTTAGACTTCCAATACAAATGTGCTTAAATCAACAACCCACACAAGTGGTTTTCACTTTAATAAGGGAGATAAATCTGTCAAAACCATATCAAGGGTACTTTTAAATTTTATCCCTTTAGCTGCAATGTCAATAGGTAAATGTAATCTATCTACATTTGTACAAAGGCAAACATGGTAAATGTAAATATGACAAAAATACAGAGACTAGTTGGGACAAATACGATGTTCCTGGTCCTTTGTGACCTCGGTGACGTTTGTCACATGATTGGCTATACCCTTAAGTGATCAGTTACTATCCAAATTGATTCCTGTCAAAATTAAAGCGCTTATACGTCCGAGATTAAAATGGCTAACATTTTTAAAGGAGCACATTTTAGCAATGTAAATGCATATTTTGTATATTTAAAACACTCGCTTCTAATGCATATGCAGCGAACATGTTGTTAGTGATCCGCTACACCCAAAATGACTGTATGTGTAAAGTCTGATGAATTGATGACCACGCCTCCTGATAAATATTTATAGGCCATTTAATACCAACTGGTAAGGTGTTTGTATTAGATAGTGTATACATATTTATAAGGTGGTGTGAAGATCCCACCCATCAGACCGCATTAATTTATGTCAAACCCCAACTGTCATTTTCGGGTAGAGGCTTGAAATAAATTTGTGCGGTCGTATATTAATAAGTACGTGTACAAGGTCCTTATGAATATTTATGCACGGTCTTACACCAAAAGGTATGATAAATTCTTACATCAATGTAAAAGTACTGTGTTCTTTGACAAACTCATTTCTTCTTCTCCTACAAGCTGTACAATGCAAAAGTCAAACCCCTGATTTAACTATGTATCTTTACGTATTCAATACGAGTTCGCATAAAAGTAGCTCCAAAATATAAATTAGTGCAGTGTGATAAAAAGATGCACAAGGTCCATGGTCACGATTATTTATATTTGAATAAGATTCCAAGGTAGCATAATTATAAGGTTTTAGCATTTAAATAATATATTTTATTGCTAACTATAACAAGCTTTAGCCTCGTCTTTTTTATAATAATGTTGATCAGAAGATACATATATTTAACAACTTGGATATACTCCTATATATTGATATTTCCATAAACATTCAGTATTTTATGTAATCCTTGTCACCATTTAATTCTATAAAATCACAGAACTTTACGTGTCGATAGACTTATCAGACCGCATATGCTAATGCTGTTGGACCATCAAACCTTACGTGTTGATGGACTTATCAGACTGCATGTGTTGATGTTTACTGAACATCAAATCTTACGTGTTGATGGACATGTTAGACCGCATGCGTTGATATTTAATAAACATCAAATCTTGCGTGTTGATGGGCTTATCAGACTGCATTTGTTGATGTTTATAAAAAATCGAACCGTATGTGCTGTTGGACTTATCAGATTGTATGTGTTAGTGTTATTAAACATTGAACTTAATGTGTTGATGGGCTTATCAGACTGCATGTGTTGATGTTTCCTTAACATCAAATCTTACACGTTGATGGATATATTAGACCGGATGCATTGACATTTATGAAACATCAAATCTTACGTGTTGATTTGCTGATCAGACTACATGTAACTAGTGTGTATTAAGAGGCGTGGCCATCAAGACTATATTGTACCTCATACTTATGTCTTTTGTTTTGTTTTTTGTTGATTTTAAATAAATTGGAATAAATTGCCTTCATAGACAGTAGTCTCAAAAAACTTAATTGCAGCAAATTTAATGAAAATCACCAAATGTATTGGTTGTGCTACGACGAAAGATCGGAGGCTCTACGAGCTCCATTGAAGTACTAGTACTATGAACAAATATTTATTAAGTGTAAGCCTTAAAGGTGAAGTTTAAATGTATTTAGAGAGCTTTGTTGAGATGAGAATTAAAAAGTTTGAAATACTGTACATTGCTTTTATTTGTACAATCATTTTGTTGAAAGTTTCCATTGGGACCAAGAGTTTTGCTTTGGGACCAAAGATCTGAAAACTGTGAGTTTGCAGGACTCATTGCTCAGATATGTGTAACAGTACACATATGTTCATGTTATTAAAAATGATACAGCAACTAAATATAAAGGAAATATTATAAATAATATACATTTATATATAATATATTAATAAAATTGAATAATATACAATAACGATCAATATTCTACTTGAACATGCATGTACATATTACACACACACATATTGGCCTTTTCGACTCCCTTTTTATTGGCCATTCCCATACCACTACCTTTAAATCATGGTCCTTTTGGTCCGGACCGTTTTGGATTAGGGCCTTTTTGACCCGACACGTAAGTTCGCAGAGCCTCTATATCTCAGATGGTAGAGCGACCCGCTAGTATTGGGGAGGTCTGTGGTTCAATTCCAGGTGGAGGCTCACTTTTTCCACTCCTGTTACAAACTGCCCAGGAGACACAAGTACACTCACACAGGCGCCCTTCCTTCTCAAACTTCGACTGACTCTGGTCCAGGGCCCAACTCCCAATCGACACCTCCCAGCTGCTGCAACATGTTACCCATGGTGTCGATAATTGCTTGTCATCCATAAATAAATATAAAAATAATTATAAAGTACTAACCTTTAGATAGTGTCTAATTTCCAGATACAAATGATTATTACACGAAAATAGCACGGAGGATTCAGTCCTTAGTATTTTGGACACCAAAATATCTCATTTACACAATAAAACAATAAAACGACAGCGTGTAACTCCTAAAACCGGGAAGAATATATGATCCGAATCAATTATTGATTAAAAACCGTTCGCTTTGCTGTAAATATCTCCAATCCAACAGTATGGACGGAAGTTGTGCTAAAATTATACCTAGATAATACCAAATATGTTTCCTTTTATGGTAACGGTATGGACGGACGTTGCTCTAACAAATTATACCTAGATAATACCAAATATGTTTCCTTTTATGGCAACAGTATGGATGGACGTTGCTCTAACATATAGTACCTATATCTTAATAATTATGTGCCAGATTATAGTAACAGTATGGACGGACGTTGCCATAACAAATTATATATAGATATTACTCATTATGTGCCATTTTATGATGCCGGTATATACGGACGTTGCTCTAACAAATTACACCTAGATATTAACCAATATTTGCCATAAGGTATGATCGGAGTTTGCTTAAGAAAGTAAACCTAGATTACACCTAGATATTAACCAATATTTGCCATAAGGTATGATCGGACTTTGCTTAACAAAGTAAACCTATATATAAGCCATTGCTCAAGCCTTTTTATGTCAACCCATCTGTTATGCTTCTACCATTTATTTATAGAATGAATAGGTTGTATACAAAAACAAGAATGATCAACATGTTTGCAGAATCGTTATTAAAACGAAGAATCCAATATGAGTTGTCTTTCTTAGTTATTATTAAACAAGCCTACAAGAGTAGTCTTTCTTGTCACATCCCTCTTCATTTAAGTATGATTATTCAGTTCAAAATCATAACTCTGAATTGCTACTGTAATAAATTTTACATATAGTCCAATTGTTCTGTAATGTCAATGTTAGTACAATGTTGACTAGATTTTATAAATATCAAAACATGACTAGAAATCACACAAAAAACAATATCATCATTGGTCTATAAAACTGATGTTTGGAAAACTTGCATGATGGTTCTTGAATGATATTTCACTTAACCTCACGTTCATGGTACTCACACAATGATTGTCAACAGATAATTGCATGGATTATGATTCTCATTTGTGCTGTTGTTGTTTAAACCTTTTCATCATCATCATTATTATTATTACTTAAATTGAAGTAAACATTCAATATTAATTAAAAAACATATATATATTTTATTTTGGAAACACAGGGTATTATTATGACCCTCTAACACAGTGTTCCAAAACATGCTTAATGCATTTAACACTCATAATCTTTGAGGTAAATAGGTGTTTTTATAATTCTTCCATTTCTAGTTTGATTTCGGTTGATTGGTTGTTTTGGTGGAGCTTGCTGTTTGGTTGCGGTTGTCTCATTTCCATCATTCTGGAGTTGGATTTCGTCATCATAGTGGTATAGGTTTGTGGCTGTCTCTTTCGATTTCCTTAGATGTCTTCGGTTTCGTCGAACAGTTTTTCCGGAATGAAGTCTGACATTGTATGACCTCATGTTTTCTTGGTTTACAATGGTACCTTTAGACCAGGATTCATTCTTATTCTGTGGTTGAACTCTAACAATGTCACCAGGAAGTAATTTAGGTAGATCATGTGTCCATTTGTTGTAGTATTGTTTCTGTCTGCTCTTAGCCTTTTCTCTTTCCTTTTGAAGTTTTTCATTTTGGAAAACAGTTTGTTTCAGGTTATTTTCTGTGACTGGCAAAAATGAATTTGTTTGACGTGCCATCATTCTTTGAGCTGGACTGGAAGTGTAACCTTGTGTTGGTGTATTTCTCCATTCTAAAATGGCTTTCCATGGATCTGTTTTGGATTGTTTTGCTTTTTTCATGATTGCTTTGGCTGTTTTTACACTGTTTTCCACCTTTCCATTGCTCTGTGGATAATGTGGGGATGATGTTATATGTGTGAATCCCCACACTTTTGCAAATTCTTTGAATTTCTCAGAGCTGAATTGCGGACCATTGTCACTTATGACTATGTCAGGTATACCATATCTGGCAAATTGATTTCTCAGTTTGTTGATGACACTTGCTGATGTTGTTTCTACAAGGAAGTCAATCTCAAAGAAATTGCTGAAATAGTCTGATGTGATGAGGTAGACTTTGTTTTCAAATTGGAAAAGATCTATTCCAATTTTTGCAAATGGTCGTTCAATAACATCATGTTGAATGATGCTTTCACGTGGTTGGGCCTTTTGAAACATATTGCATGTCTCACATTTGCTTACAAAATTTCTTATTGCTGTAGTCATTCCTGGCCAGAATATGCAGTCTCTTGCTCTTCTGATGCAGGCTTCTGTACCACCATGTGACATGTGAACTTTATTCATCATTTCTCGTCTCAGTGACTTTGGAATGACGACCTGTTTGCTTTCAGTATGATACCATCTTGAACAGACAGTGTTTCTCTTACATTGAAATAGTCTCTTAGTTCAGTCATTACATTTTCAGACTTGTTTGGCCAACCTTGTATAATCAGATTATGCAGTTTCTGCATTTCATCATCATTTTCTGTATGTATCTTGACTTCTTTCAGTCTTTCTGGGACTACTGGTACATATGTCAGTACGTTTATGTCCTCGATTTCTTGTATAAAGGCAGGATCTAACGTTTGCTCTATACATGATCTGGAGAGTGCATCAGCAATGTTCATGTTCTTTCCAGGAACATATGAAATCTGTATATCATACCTTTGTAATCTCATCAGTAGCTGCTGTATTCTTTTAGGTGCTTCATGCAAATTCTTCTTTGCTATTGCTTCAAGCGGTTTGTGGTCTGTTTGTACTTTAACAAATCGGCCATATGTGTATTGATGAAAGTGTTCCAGGCCAAAAACCACACTCAGCAGCTCTTTTTCAATTTGGGCATACTTTCGTTGCGTTGCTGTCAATGTTCTGCTGGCATATGCTATTGGTTTTCCATGCTGCATTATGGTAGCTCCAAGTCCATATTGACTACTATCTGTTTGTAGAGTCAACTCTATTTGTGGATTGAAGTACTGCAGTACTGGTTCTGCTGTGACAGCTTGCTTGATCTCATTGAAAGCACTTTCATGTTCATCAGTCCAGTCGAACTTAACCTCTTTTCTTGTAAGGTTTCGGATAGGTTCGGACATTTCTGAAAGTCTAGGCAAGAATTTTGCCAGATATGACACAAAACTCAAAAAGCTTCTGACCTGAATTACATCTGTTGCTGCAGGCATCTTTTTGATTGCTTCAATTTTGCTTGGGTCAGGTCTCAGACCTGTGTTTGTGATGACATGACCCATAAAGTGTACTTCTTTGAGTCTTAGCTTCAATTTGTCTGGATTGAGCTTCAGATTTCTTTCACGACATCTCTCAAGTAGCTTTTTAAGCTTTTCATCATGATCTTTGATTGCTTCATTTTCTGTTTCACCAACACCATAGACTAAGATATCATCAATGATGCATTTGACACCATCTAAGCCTTCCAGCACTTGGTTTTGTCGTCTTTGAAATTCCTCTGTTGCCGAGGAAATTCCAAATGGCATTCTTAGCCATCTAAATCTGCCAAATGGGGAGTTGAAGGTTGTTAAGAAACTGCTTTCCTCATCTAGTTTCACCTGCCAGAATCCGTGTCTCGCATCCAATACGGTGAAAACCTTCGCATTGTGTAAATCGGGCAACAATTCTTCGATTGTTGGAATTGGGTAGTGGCTTCTTTGCAGATACTTGTTTAAATCTTTCGGATCTAAACAAATTCTCAGTTTGTTAGGTTTGTCAACGACAACCATGCTGTTTACCCATTCTGTTGGTTCTGTGACTTGCTTAATCACCTTCATTTCCTGCAATCTATCAAGTTCAGCTTTCAATTTGTTTTTGATGGCAAGTGGAATTTTTCTTGGTGCATGTATAGTTGGTTTTGCATCTTCACTTAATTTCATGTGGTATTCTTGCTCAAGCTCTCCAATCCCAGTGAATACTTCTGAGTACTCATTGATTATGTCATCTACACAGTCAAGTTTCAATATGTTTTCATATTTGACTTGTAATAGGTCCATTTCTTGTGCTGCTTTTGAACCAATGATAGGATTGCATCTGTCATTGTCAACAACAATAAAATGAACTTTAAATTTTTTGTTGTTCTTTGGATTTAATAACTTGAGCGCACATTTTCCAACTGCTTTTATTTCACTTTTATCATATGTTGCTAGCTTTTGCTTTGTCTTCTCAATGTGCAAGTTTTTCATTCCTTTCAGCTCTGCTAATGTAATGACGTTGCAACTAGCACCTGAATCTATCTGAAATTGAATAGGTTTCTTCTCTGCAATCATTTTGCAAAAGATTTGTGACTTTCTGCTACTTCTGTTGTCAATTTTCTTAATTTCATAGTAATCATCATCACTGTCTTCATGCTCATGGTCTATCATGTGTACATTCTTCTTCTTTTCTTTGCATACTCGTTCAAAGTGATTCAATTTCTTACAAAAGTTGCATTTGCTGCCATATGCTGGACAATTATTGGAGCCTTTTTCATGCCTTCTTCCACAATATTTACATTCAATCTTTGAACATGGGTTTTGGTTCTGCTTGTATTTCATTGGTGTCTTCCGCTTTGACATACCTGTAGCTGCGTTTTTCTGCATGGACTTTCTATCAAAATTCTTTGATATGCTATGAATTTCATCATGTGAATGCGAGTTCTCTACACATTTCAGATTTTCTTTCGACAACGCTGCTGCCCTGCAAATGGCTAAGCATTTGTCTAATGTCAGGTCTGTTTCTCTGAATAATCTCTCTCTAAGAACGACATCATTTATGCCACAGACAATTCTGTCTCTCAGCAAAGAGTCCAAGAGTTCACCAAAGTTGCAAGTTTGAGCCAACACTTTCAAGTCAGTTAGATAGTGTTCAATTGATTCATCAGGTGACTGATTTCTAGAGAAAAATTTGAATCTTTCTATCGTTTCATTTTTCTTTGGTTCACAATACCTGTCAAAACTGACTATCACTTCTGCAAGAGTTCTATCATTTTCATCCTCATGCACGTGCTTCAGCGTACTGTAGATTTCTCGACCATGTGACCCAATGACATACTTGAACATTTTCAGCTTCTGTTGGTCATCTTTCTCTTCCATGGCCAGGTCTACATACAATTGGAATTCTTCTTTCCATCTTTTCCAGTGTTCTGCTAAGTTTTTTTCATTGAAATTAGGAGAACAAGGCGGATTCAATTTCTCCATTCTGACACCATGTTATGCTTCTACCATTTATTTATAGAATGAATAGGTTGTATACAAAAACAAGAATGATCAACATGTTTGCAGAATCGTTATTAAAACGAAGAATCCAATATGAGTTGTCTTTCTTAGTTATTATTAAACAAGCCTACAAGAGTAGTCTTTCTTGTCACACCATCCACAGACTGATGTTGCTTCAACAAATAGAGGTAAAATGATCCTAGCAATGCAATCTTATTCTATACAAAGCACGAGATTATTCACCGGCTGATTATGGAAATTCTCAGCATGTATGTTTATAAGGCCGTAAAATAAATGAATAATACGGTATATCAGATTGTAAGACAATTTTTTGGGGCCCGTGTGCCGCCGTTCTATGTGCCGCAATTTAAACGTTACGCTGATTTACACATGCTTTATATGCATATGTAGTGTTGTTCTACACGCCGGTTGCTTATAGATTTTGACGGCACTTGCTTTTAGCTTTCTGCCTTCGCTACTGCCGAGACGAAACTAAACTTCCGGTATGACTAAAGTGCGGAAAGGAGTTAAATAGCGAAAAGGAGTTTCGCGGAAAGGAGTTTTATTTTTATTGCCTTGCTTGCAAACAAAGACGTATTATTCGATTGCTGTTATAATTTTGTTTCAATAACACTGTTCATTAGACACTTAATGTTTGAAATATCGAAAAGTACCCAAACCACTAAGAACATCGATGCCTAACCGGTGGTTAGCCTAACCGTTAAGCATAGTATTTTTTATTTATGCCCTAGAAATCCGTAGAAACTTCAAAAGAGGCCAAGATACGCGGCTGGATTTACATACTGTAATTCGGATGAAAACTAGATAATTTGCAATCTCATTAAAATCATATCCTAATTTCCCTCATCTAATGTCCGTGATTAGGATCTGACTACATCGCATAAGAGGTCGTGTCAAAATGACCTTTGTGTAATTGAATATGCATAGCAAGTGCCCGTATTTCGACCAATGCAATCGCTCCTTTCAAAACTACTATAGAATCCTTCGCGATACAGCAGTCAACACATACCACTTTTTAAACCGCTGAATCAGCCATCCTTTCTATTGGCATGCATTAATTTTTACACATTTTGTTCAATTAACAATTTATCTATCGGTATCTACCATAACATTTCATAATTCCATTTTTAAGTAGAATACGAAAGGATTTTCAACGCAACCCACTGCGAAAACGCTTTCGTTATCCGCCATGACAATTGCAGCGAGCGAGTTGTGAATGTATTTACCAGTGTTACTAAAATAAGGATTTCTAGTTCAAAACTTCTTTTTGTTGGATGGTTTATACATATTTGTAGAGGTTATATATGTCTCTTTTGAAATATGTAAAGTTAAGTTTAAGAATGTGTTTAGATTGCATGCAATCACGAGTTAAACGCGACCCTTTACCATTAAAATTTTATAGCGTGTAGAACGTTGCTCGCAGTATACCACAAGATTTTGTTGCCGAGAATTTCATTGGCTACTGAAAAGGTCAATTTGAGGTGAACCGTAATGGGAAGTCATCAGATCCTATTACGCGTAATACTGGAGCTGATTTTAATGAGATTGGATAATTTGCTACTTTGTTGTTGTTGTTTTTAAGGTTAAAGGTACCCTACATTAATGGATTTGTTCTTTGGGGGGTCGGGGTGGGTGAAGAAAGAAAAGTTTGCCTTTGACAGACATTAGCAAATACCTAAGAACCGACGATGAACAAAGATTGTCTTATAATACAACTAAAAGACATGAATTAATGGTATCTTGGCGTTACTGGCATGGCCATCAAAACATTAAATGGCCATTTAATCAATATGAGGGGTGTGTGTTCAGTTGTTTGAATCAGCTCATCCGAAGTTCATATTACATAATTAAATTAAATAATCAAACTACTTATTATATTACTGATTTAGAATGTTCTTACTTAAGATAATCCCGATGCGAAAACACTTTCTTAACAATATGTCTTTATAATATATAGTCAAAAATATAAGTTATTAAAAGTTTGCTTAGTGATAAACTTAATGTAATGTACTTCACTGTATGGCCATTTTCTAACGTAGTCTCATATATTCGAAAGATAAAATGTTGTAATCGCAAATATGAGCCATTGTAATGTCGATTTCATACAAAAACATGTCATATACTGTGCAATATTAGCATTGTATTAATTTGTATGGCAAGTCGTATTTGCAAATGAAGAGATCCGGTCGGAAATATAACTCCCATTCGCTGCTTAGAGATACAGGCCCACCCAAACCATAGGTGAAGGTCAATTCATGGTTCCCAGCATCTTGCGTATGTTGCACTGGAACGCCGGGTCAAAGAACAAAATCAGAACGAGGCAGTCACTTCCTTGTCTTACATAAAATGGCGAATCTGTGGGCGTAGTTGTTTAATTGAATGATTTAATTTCCCTTTAATCGAACATTTACATAAATACATTGAAGCAACATTGTGTGTCTGTGATTGTGTTAGAATAGTTCATAGTGGCCTTCCAGTTGCCAGCATTTTTCAGCCAGATCGAGTGTAACAGACGCCGCTTGTTGGTAATATCAATGCATCTTCTTCCGGGTTGTGACAACTTGTGTGCTGGGCCGCGGACCAACTAGTGGCCCCAACCAAGTTCCTTTTTGGCGGATAAGATACCATAAGCTTTCCATATTTTTGGACCTATGTGCTTACTGTATGGCAAGTCGTGAATAAAGTCAACTTAATTTCTTTCATATGCATTACATTTTTAATTAAAATGGTTTTTTTCATTACAGTGTAAATTAATCTTAAACTGCACTTTTCTGGATATCAGCATGTCATTTCAATTAAACAATGAATTGTTATATAAAGCAACACTTGTAAATAGACCTTTATTTTCATTTTTTACAGTTTGATTATACATTAGCCATAGCCGGTGAGTTTTGATTGGAGGGCTGAATTCTGCTTCAGGGCAAGGAGTCTCAAGGTTAGCATCAGTTGTGATTTTGTTCCTTATTTTTCTTGACAAGCATACTTATTTCAAATGCCAATCTACTAGAATGTACCCATTCATGCACTAGAAGTGTATTTACATCTTAATATGTTGTACAAATGATATACGCTTTCTGTTTACTGCCATGAATTAGAGTAACCATAAGCCAGTTGGAATCTTAATGAATTCACATTTTCAATAGAACTTTACATTGCATGGCTGGCAACAGATTTCCTGCTGAATTTAAGCTGAGTCTAATTCTTATGAGTGATAGAGTACAAATGTTCTGTCATTGTCACACACTGTAGTTGACAAGCCCACAACCAACTGAAGTCCGACTTAAAGCATACAAACGATACACTAACTCTGCAAAGCCATTTAATTAAAACAAATTCAATCATTTATTTAAACATTATTGTGATAAGATTGAGTTATTGTGTTTCCTACTGATAAGCTCGGTGAAAGTTGACTTTTGGCTAGTTAGCAACACATACCTATTGTTCTTGCAGCACCGACTTCAGTGTACATACCGTTAGAAATCTTGTGCCAGATAGTAAACATGGCGACAGCATTCAATACAGAGAAGTGGAGTGATGAATATAAAGATGCCAAATGTTCCATTTGTGCAAAGGACAACAAAGACGAAATTGCAGATCATTACTGCTATGACTGCAATAAACATCTGTGTACATCTTGCTTAGGAACTCATAATAAATTCAACGAAAATCACAACGTAGTGCAAGGACTTGGAGACGGCAAAGATGTGCTAACTGAGAAATGTGGGAAACACGCTGATGAGTTAGTAACGTTGTACTGTCACCAACACAAGGAACTGCTGTGTCGGAAATGTCGCCTCTTGGATCACTGGTAAGTTGTCTAATCTAAAGGTGATATCTAATAATTTGCCCATATCTAATAGAAGAAGCAACGTTTTACCCCTGTTCTGAGAAATGTGTACCTAGTTGTGGCCTAAACTTATAATTAAGTTTAAATAAAGCCGTAATAACATAACCAAAATTGTTAGACAGTACAAATAATAAAATATATTGCTGTCATTGTCCTTTCTGTCCATATCTATGAATAAGAATGATGGGGAGCTCAGCAAAAACTAGATATCGATTTCAGAGCTGATTACCTGGATGATCATGAAATTTGATTTTAAAAGTAAGTTGTCACAGGGTTCTCTTTTAGTTTAAAATAGCTAACTGTGCAGCGTGGCTGGAACAGTAAATACGTTTGTGTAATGACAGTGGGGCAGTGTGCATATCTTTTAACATGGAACCATTTCCTGCATTTCAAAAGCTAGTAGAAACAGTTTTCATGTCATTATCTGTCCAAAATGTTTGTGTTCTCATCAGATGACATAACCGATAATCATTTTTTATGCTCCCCGAATGAAAAAATTAGGGGGAACATATAGTCGCCGCGTTGTCCGTCAGTCCAGTATTTGTGTCCGGCCCATAACTTTGTTCTTTGAAGTCGCATTTTAAAATTATGTGACAAAAATGATAGTCATATAGTGACGACATGTTGCGCGCAAAATTCAGAGGGCTACCTTTAAGGTCAAGGTCACAGCATGACCTTGAAGCAAAATTGTGTCCGGTGCATAACTTTGTTATTTATAGCTGGATTTATTTTTTTTCACAAAAACGATCGCAATATAGAGTCGACGTGTCGCGTGCAGGATTTGGGTCGCTACCTTGACTGTCAAGTGTGACCTTGAAGCAGAATCATGTCCGGCCCATAACTTTGTTATTTGCATTCACAATTTAAAATTATTTCTCAGAAATGATCGCGATATGACAAAGTGTTGCGTGCGAAATTTGGGTCGCTACCTTAAAGGTCAAGGTCACAGTGTCACCTTGAAGCAAAATCATGTCCAAGCAATACATGTTAAGTCTATCAGTCTACCTTATTAAATACAATAGACAATGTATTGTATTTTTTTTTAATTCTTTGCCATTGTTAGTATGACCAGTTCCATTATTCTCCTAGTTAACTCAGTGGTTCAAAGTCCCTTCAACCTTCATAGGTACGGGTTTGATTATGTCTGATTTTATAGCACTACTCCATTTACAAAAGTCACCTTTTTAGTTATACAACAAATCATTTTTGTGACTATAAGACATTTTAGGCATAAATACGTGCTTACTTGTCTTATCTGTAGCACTGTACACATATGCAACACCTATACACCCCTGACCCCCATACTAGATCCGCCCATGCATTAATGCATTTATGGCATGCGGCATGCCAGTTTATTGTGATACTGTGTGGAGTTAATACTGTACTGTGATACACAATGAAAATATGACTTTTTTTGTCATATTTTGTTTCATTTGGTTATTGCCACCATTTTGTGCATCAGAGGTCAAATATGCTTGTATTGATGAAAAGCGATCAACGACTGAAAATGTAGATTGCTGTCGAAACCTTTCAATGCAGTTCATTCTGAACAGCCCAGAAAATGTTCTTACTCGATTTGCATTTGCTGTATTCCTTTCAATATGTGTTTTAAACTAGTTTTAGATTTATTTGCACAATTTAATTTCTTGATTTAAGAAAACGAATTGTTGTATAAATGCATGAATCTTATTGGGCATACAATTTACTCCAAGTAGCCACATTGTCATGAGATATATTTCGTTGAAGAATACTTAGAACTTTAGTTTTGCCTATTGTTCACCTTCGATTCATCATCGCCCTAATTCAATGGGAGCATCACACTTCACTGTCATGAATTTTGAAGTTAATTTGTTGCTTGACTGTACATTCTGACATTTTAGTTATATTACTTTCATGTTTCTGAGTTAACTGTTATAAAGCTTATAAAGCAATGTCATATTTTACTAAGGTATTTATATTTCATTGTGCTCATTATATTGAGTGAAATAGCTCCTTATAATTGTTTAAATTTGGGAATATGGTGATGTACGTATTGCAGTAAGCTCTATATGTATCGAAATATATCATGGTATGCTTCCAGCATATAACAACAGCCCTATTTACCATCACCCTTGTGTACATGACACGAAAAAGCAAATCAATGACAAAGCGCCTTCAATAAGCTATCTTGTAAGGATAGATATGATTTGCTGGTGAAATTAACATAGCATACAGAAATGTCAAAGCCAACTTATAATTTACAAAAAGATACATACACAAAAAACACCAACAAAAAACATGTATTTTAAGGAACAATATATTGTGGAGCTTGTCTAAGGATTGGGTTGGGACTTGCCGGCATTTTTGCAGATACTGTGCAGCGACATTTCTATCATTATAGCACAGGGGCACTTAAGATGTGCCCAGGGACTGAACCCGGCCGGTCCGTTATACTGACACCGATGAGTCGGGCGTAATAATGTCCCCTTAGTCCCGAGCGTTAGGAGGGAAGTAACTACTACCAACTTTAAAGTCTTTGGTTTGACCCGACCGGGGTTTGAACCTGCGACCTCCCAATCCGCAAGCCGACGCTCTACTACCTGAGCTATTGTGGGTGGCTAAGGATTGATAATTGGCCTTAAGCAAAAAAAAAACGGCCTTCAGGCCTAAAAGCTCTCAGGATTATTTTTTTATCAGCAGGCCAATTATCCGCACTAAGATGTGCTTCCTCTTATATTTTTATTGAAGTATTGTAGAAAACTGATCTTTTTCAAGTAAAGATAAGGTTAAAGGGACATGGTGATATAGACAAAGAACAATGCTGGTCATTTGAAACACTGCGCATCGATTGACATGTGAAGTAAATAATGTGAAGTCAATTTTAGCTGAGAATTGAGTGGCAAAAGTATGTTAATTCTCAATTTCAATCACTATCTCTTATTTTAAAAGTTAATGTTTTTGAAAGGTAGAGTCGCCGAGTCATTACTCCTCTTAAATAGTGTGCCAATCACAGCATTTGTTTAAGTCATACTCAAGGTCAAACATGTTGGGTATTCCAGCTTACCTGTGGTGTAAAGACTTTTCTGTTCAGACTTGTGTCTGGGGTCTTCCGCCACCTCACTATAGTGACCACATTGAGGTCACTGCGATGTACTTCAATGCATTTTTATTTTACCTTTTCTATTCAGGAACTGTCAGGAACCACAAAATATAAGGGACTCCTCTGATGAACTCGACGCTGATCCTGAGTTACAAGCTGTCCCTGCACAATTAAAATCAGCTCTGGACAATATTAACAAATCAATTAAAGCTTTAGATAAGCATGTGGCTAATATTCAGCAGAGTGGTGATGGTTTTCTGAAAGATCTGGAAGACTTTGCGAAGAAATTGTTGTCTCAAATTACGGAGCTAAAAGAGAAGAGTAAGAAGGATATCAAAAGTAAACAAAAAGAGCTTCTTGCAGTCACCAAACATCATCGACAGGCGTGTGCTTTAACCAGAGACGAAATAAACCAATATTTAGACAAAATTACAAAGTCAAAAAACTGGAAAGCCAATACGTTTGTTCTTAAGAAGAAGGGTCAGACAATTGTTCCAAAAGTTGATGCTCTTTACAAGGAGTCGGACAGACTAATAAAGGGACATCAATTCTATTTCATGACAGAAATGAAGATATTTGACTCCCTGAGCTGTTTCAGTTCGCTTGTTAAGGAAGTCAGCACAAAGGCACAAGATATCAGCTCACAGGGTGCTGTTGGAGGTGATGCAGACATACCAGTACAGGAAATAGTAAGGGGTCCAGCAAACCGTCAAGTAGAGAGACCAGTGGAGAAACGGGGAGATAGGCAAGTGGTGAGACCAGAAAAGAAACACATCAGTGTCAGAATACAAGAGGATAAGAACACATGTACCAGCATTGGTTGCTGCCATCTCAGTGATGGAAGTCTGATGGTAGCTGATTACAATAATAGAAGACTGAAGCTTGTAGACCCGTCAAGTAGCATGGTGACCAAGTTCACTGATACAGATGGACAGCCAACAGATGTATGCTGTATTGGTCCACAAGAGGTAGCAGTAAGTATACTTTTCGTGTCTTTAGTGATTTAGTTTAGACGTATACTATCATGCATTATATTTCGTGTCTTTGGTGATTTAGTTTGGATGTATACTATCATGCATTATATCGACACGCAAGATATTCCAAGAATAAAATAAATTTAATTAAAATAAATATTAGTAAAACATTTGCATGATTATTGTAATGATTGGTCTGGTCAAGTTTATATTATATAACAGCATTCTCCAAACCAAGCTTAAGAGAGTGTCCATTGTTCTGTACATGTGCATGTACTTAGTACCTGAGTACTGGTTATATCAAGAAAACATCATTGACATATTGTTTTAATTTGTTGGTTATTGTCAGAGGTGTGGCCATTTTCCCCAAATGGTAGGGGCAATTGGATTCTTGTCAGAAACTTAAAGAGGTAGAGCCGTGATATTTCATTTACATGTTTCATTGGTGGCATTGTAATAAGATTGTTCCAAGAGTTTTGATTCGCCAAAAGACATGGTCACCAGGTGCGTCGCCATAATTCGCATATGTCTTTATACGAATATTGAGAAAATCTTAAAAGAAAACAACATTTTCTAGTCTTATTGACAGAAATAATTTCATTGTTTTTCATTTCACTCCTGGTCATGTATCACCTAAGTGCCATAGATTGAATTAACAAGGAATATAAGCGATACACAGCAGGTCAGACGGAAGACAGGTATAAACTAAATCATTCGACCTGACAATAAGTCGAAGTGGCCCATTTGCGTCTCTGATAAATCACATGGCCGCGTGCACTCTTAAAAGAAAGAATGTGTTTGAGGATATGATTATAATCATGTAAGAAAATCTTTAACTTTGCCTATGTCTAATTAGATTGGGAAAATATATTTTAATTATTCGGTAATTGTTCTGGGGTCTCACAACCAGATTTAGAGAAAATACATTTCAAACTTTGTAGAAAACCGTTAGGTGTTAAAGATAGATAAACAATAACGATAAGAGATATATACCGAAAGAGAGACGAAATTACGTCACATAAGAAATGTCCATTTGAATCACCGGTTGCATATATGTACGCGGAATTGCATGACTTTATTGTAATGGTAACACAAACTATTTCAAGGACCGTGACTGACAAATAGTTGTTAAAGTGTAGGAATAATAGATATTTATTTATCATTAGGTAAACAAATCAAGTATGTTCAGGTTGAACATTATATTTGAAATATGATATATTGTTTATATTTAAAAAATATTGTCTGACGATGATATTGATTGAGATATAGTCCGGCAGTTGAAACATCAATATTGATTCCAAATTAAACATCGATTCTATGATCGACAAAGAAGCAATTATGGGTGCGATATTATTAAATTTTGACACACACCCCTCCCTCCAAACACCCCCAACCCACCCGGCGCATCAAAACCCCAACTACCCTCAGCATTGTACGTAACATATATATCTATCATGACAGACGGTAAACAGAACGCACAATATCACGTGGTGTGCGATACAAGTAAAACAAGTCAAAATTTGCTTGATTTGTCCTCCGAAATTGCACACATTGGTCATAGAGTGGTATGCCTAACACAGGTTACCGCGTACATAAATACAACCAGTTGTACACATTTCATACGTCACTCGACAAAATATGACGTCATACATATTTGAAAAACAACAAGTTGAGCGTTCATGAAATCAGCCAAAGTGAGATGGTTTCTGTGCGGTCCTGAGGAAAATTGTGTAAAGATATCTTGTTAAGTATAAGTTTGAATATTATAATAATACTTATAAATCTATGCCTTTTTTAAATTGCTTTATATTTAAATTTGGTTAAAATACTCTTCAAAAGCCATGGCTGTGTTTTAGATCTCTGTTTCTAGACACAATGCATTTTGCACATTTGTTGTGCGTCTACAGTATACTTTCTTCTGTTATTGATTCGGAGAGCAAAACGTCACTAGATTAATCCCAATTTTAAATGTCGATTCCATTTTATTTAATTTATTACAGATCGTTGTATACATCCCCATGTGTTTACATGTTCACACTTTCAGACGCAATGGCGACTTTCCACCGTACTCAAGTTTAACAGAGCCAGGAGGACAGCGAAAAAAATTGTAACAAGTTTGTATATTCGGGTGGATATTTAGTCATATTTTTCCTATATTTAGACCAGGCACTGGCAAGCTTACCGACTATGAAAACACTGAAGATTGCCATTTTACTACCAATTGTTTACAATTTCATTTTAATGTTAACCTGCTTTACATGTCTATATTTTCAGGTTGTTGTGTGGATGATATTCTGTCAGCCATGTTTACTCCACCACAAACAAACTGATCGAACTTGTGCCACAACATAAAGGCCTGTATTCACCAAGCATTTCTTACTGCAAGTCACGACTTGAGAGCAAGTCACCATTTTATACCAAGAAAACTTAGCTTTTGTTTGTAGTTAAATTGTGAGTTTAAGCTCAAAGTATCAAAGTTAAATTGTCATGCAACATTTTCAGACTTGAACTTAATATACGTTTGAACTTAACATACGTTGAAGATATTGTGAATTAAAACCATGACTTTACCAATTCTTACTTAAGAATGGTTGGTGTCTACGGGCAAAAGACTTTATTAATGTTCTGTTTCCTCTCCCTCTATTTTCAGGTTGCATCATTTACGACTATGGACACTGACGTGTATTTTGTCACCAACACAATCTGTGCATTTACAATGTTTTACTCTGGTCTACATTTCTGTATTTCCAGGTTGCCTTCTATTCTACCCAAGTCCTCGTGTACAACACAGTCAGTCTGACCAGGACACGAACCGTCGAGTTGGGACATAGGACCGGCTGGATCGCTTGTCATGGCGGACTGCTGTACTGTGCTGAGTGGCGTGGTGGTACCATCTTGTATGTACACGATGTGAGGAGTGGCAGGAAGCTGAGGGAGATCTCCATGGACACCGACGGCCGGGAACTGTTCTCTGACATCAACCACATCGCCGTGAACAGTTCCGGCGACCGACTCTATGTGGCTGACTGGTACAAAGGTCTTGTATGTGTCGGCACGGACGGGAGGCAGATATTCTGTCTCTCCCATCAGGATCTCGGACTGTCTGATGCCTGGGGTGTGACCACTGACCATCACGGTCACGTGTTTGTCTGCGGAAATAAGTCACAGAACGTAGTCAAGGTGACCGAGGATGGTCACGTGGTAGGTCAGATATTGTCCAAGGAAGATGGGATCGTGCATCCACTCTGCCTCAGTTATGATGTGAACAGGAGTTCCTTGTATGTCGGTGGGTATGAAAGTGATCAGCTTCTGATGGTGGAATGGAAGTAAAGTTTGTATTAATTATTGCCGGACATTTTGTTTTCCATTTGTGTTTCTCCTTTTGTTGCTGATTGTGACATTTTGTGATTTAGTGACTCGTTATAAAAGTGGAATTAAATCAACATTTTAGCAAAACAATCTTCCATCGACATTTTGTTTAGGAATAAAATGAAATTAAAACGTGTGTTTGAAATTCTGTACTTCTGTAAATGATACAGATAAGTATGTAGTTGATGTATTGTTGTATTTCCATTAAATAATTTGTACAAACGTTCCTACAATTAAAGTTTATTTCAATTCAGTTTGATGTTTTCATCTCAGTTCGCCATGTTTGTATATTTTACATCAACATCAAAATAATGACGTCATTAAGCATAACAGTATGACGTCATCACACGCGGATAATAAGTTTTCCCACAAAATAAAACAAAAGACGCGACGTCTTCATTACATTACTGCAGTGTTGGATTATTTTGGTATTAATGTCAGATTTTGTCGGAATTTAATCAATTTTAAAACATTTCATACAGCTATTCGTAGTTGTGTTTAATACATCATTCGTGTGGCGGTATATACATAAATGCATTAAAATCCGGCAGTTGTTATATAAACAATCGTCAATCGGTTTTCATTGTTACTATGTTTAAACAATTGTAGCCGTGACCAGCAAGGCGTCAATTTTAGTAAATAGTGTTTAATATCTAGTTATTATAAAATGTATATAGTAATTAAACTTTACAAAAAATGAATAGTTTCGAGGTGTGTGGTTCAGTTGAAAAATTGTTCATTTGTTTTATCTGCAGCAAATCAAATGTCAGTGATGATGTTGTACAATAAGTAATCAGATAGAACAAGACAAGTTAAAGAAGATATATTTATTCAACGCTTCTAAAGAGATGGGACGAATCAAATCTGATCATGCACTCAGTTATGTATAAAAATTGACTAGGGCCATTTATGTACGCTGAATTGTGTATAAAACTATAACAAATCAGTTTTTGCAAATAAAAATACTGATTTAGGTGTGTTTTCCAAAAGATCTGAGGCAAAAAATGTCAATAATG
Source organism: Sinonovacula constricta (assembly GCA_007844125.1). Taxonomy (NCBI): domain Eukaryota; kingdom Metazoa; phylum Mollusca; class Bivalvia; order Cardiida; family Solecurtidae; genus Sinonovacula; species Sinonovacula constricta. Next base: position 31,257,235 of record CM017572.1, read on the forward strand.
TTACAGTTAAAGATTTGGTAACATTTCATATCATTATAATTTGCAAGAAATATATGTCTATTGTCTCTGGTAACTGTTGATCCCATAATCGATGTCTATACTTGAATCTCTGCGTATATGTAACAATACCGGTTTACCTGTCATTCCATATCCTAAATTGTGATTGTTTCCAAGAGCGAATCTAGGATTTTACCCCGAGCCGGAGTGAACATTCTTCAAATGTTGAAACGGCTTCACTGCATCATTTGGGGATTTATTTACACGCCATTGCCATATATTACGCGTAGAAGACATTGAATGACCCTTAGATACCATTAATGATGTATTCGAAGGTTGCTTTGAAAACATATGCTGTTATGGTGCTCCGGGACAGGCTACCCTGTAAAAGATAATTTCTGGAGTGCCGGATATGTTCTCTGACGCAAATCGGGATCACATCCGATAAAATTTCACCAGCCGTTAAAAGTAAATTGATGTAATATATTTATTAGTTCTAATCGTACCCCCCACCCCCCCCACCCACCCAATCCGATCCTGGATTAGAAATATTGATAAAATTACCAAAAAAGATATTGCACCTTGTTATTCAGTTTGTCAGTTATCTATTCTATGAACAAATGTGTCACAGAAGATGTATTCATAATTGATAATTGTTATATTGTATTTATTGTTTTTTTTTGTTGTTTTTTTTTAAGAACAGAACGTGTTTAAAGCGGCATGGACATTGTTTAACATACATTGTATATGTACATGATTCGTACTACATGTTGTTTTTGTTGTTCTTTTTTAATATTCCATCACTGTCAAGCCAGATGTACACGTTTAAGATCAATGATTGTTCAGTTTATGCAAGAAGTATAAACATTATATGTATTCAAGAAAAGGCTGTTTGAATGTATACTATTTAGATTGGGTTTCCTGTATGCAATTAAGTTTGAAGAAATCTATTGGTGTTTGCTTTGCTTAAACCAATTACAATCGAATCTGATGTCGACTATACACAAATAAATGACTCTTTTCTTGAATTACGCCCAAAAGGCTTTTAGCAAATAAGAATAAACATGTTCGGTTGCATATATTTGCTATTAGAATGCCGCATACGTGAATCGGGGTCCAATTGCGATACGTTTTCCATATATATGATGTATGAAGTTTGGGCGAAAACTCAAGAGAAGCGTTATTTATCTGTGATACCAATGGTTCTTATTTGAATTGTTAATTGTTTTTAGGATATAGCTTAAATTAGTAAATGTTTGAGTTGATTGGTACATCGAATAGACTATAATAATAGCTGTACTTGTGTATGTGTATTGAATGTAAAATTGAATGTGTTTGATAGAGATGCCAATATATATTTGTGTTTGCTTAGTTTTCTCTTCTTTAAGTAGCTAATCTAATATCTCTATATCTGTATATAGATAATAAACTATTTAATGTATGCTTTTGGTCATTTTGTCAGTGAAAACCCCATAACCGCAAAACCTGAAAAAACTATCAGTTTACTTTTACTAACCCTAACGATATTTTCCAAACACTAAATACTGCTAGGGTAAAACAGTATTGTAATTATTTATTTAAATAACATTACTGATATAAATGTCACAACACAATGTAAAGGTTAAAACTATAATAGGCACACTTTAATAACTATTTATATAATATCTATTATTTAAATATTGTCAAATCCCGCGTTAGTAAGAGCGAGATTTACAGGGTCGGGGTTACCACCCCCGACAGTAATGTTTTAAATAGCTTAATATTTAAGGATTCCAAAATGTTAATATGAGTTCGCTTACTTTATTGTTTTTTTACATTAATGTAAGCGTTAACTAGAGAAACAGGTAGTATATTTATATAATTTTTATGTATTTTTCCCCCTTGATGGATACAAATATACATACAGGAAAAAATATAGTTATAAGCAATACTCCAGGAAAACAATGCGTAAGGTCAACGCTTCGTTTGATATTTCTTTTACAAATCTGTATTTTTTATCCATTATTAATCTTGAATCATTTTTCGATGATTATCTTTTTACTTTGTTACTCGTTTTTTTTTTCCATAATTTAACACATCGATCAGTCATGGGCATGATAGCGACGTCCATAATTTTGGGGTAGAGGAAGACAAAAATTTACGCCATTTTTGGCCCCCGGGAGCTGAAACTTGGCACAGACGTAGGGCCCATGTGGTACAACCTAGCACCGATTTCCGGTTCCGATCCTAGTCCTCCCACGCGTCAATAGGAATGCTATGTTAGGGTTCCGCATAGGGCTTCAATCGGCACCATTTTGGCCCCGTTTTTGCCCCCCCCACCCCCACCCCACCCCAAGGAGTTTAAACTTGACACGGACCTAGGGCACAACCTTGCACCGAAAACCGTTCCGGCCTAGGACTGCCGCTTCCGGTCATAGAGGCCGCCCATGCGTCTATAGGAATGCGAGGTTAGGGTTCCACATAGGGCCTAAATCTGCGCCATTTTGGCCCCTTTTTTGGCTCCCGGGATCTCAAACTTGGCACGGACCTAGGGCAAATGTGGCACAACCTGGCACCGAAAACCGTTTCGGTCCAGGCCTTCCGGTTCCGATCCTAGAGGCCGCCCACGAGTCAATAGGAATGATAAGTTTGGGTTCCGCATAGGGCATAAATCGGCGCAATTTTGGCCACTTTTTGTCCCCTCGGGAGCTGAATCTTTGCACGGACCTAAGGCCCATGTTGCACAACCTGGCACCGAAAGCCGTTTCAGCCTAGGACTTCCGGTTTCGGTCCTAGAGGCCGCCCAAGCGTCTATAGGGATGCTATGTTAAGATTCGGCATAGGGCCTAAATTTGAGACATTTTGGTCACTTTTTTGCCCTAGAGAGCTGAAACTTGGCATGGACCTTGATTCCATGTGGCACAATCTGGCACCGAAAACCGGTTAGGCCCAGGACTTCCGGTTCCGGTCCTAGTGGCCGCCCACGCGCCTATAGGAATGCTATGTTAGGGTTCCGCATAGGGCCCATTTTTGGTCCCCGGGAGTTGAAACTTGGCACGGACCTAGTGCCTTTGTGGCACAACCTCGCACCGAAAACCTTTTCGGCCTACGACATCAGGTTCCGGTTCTAGAGGCCGCCCACGCATCTATAGAAATGGTATGTTAGTGTTCCGCATAGGGCCAAAATCTGCCCCATTTTGGCCCCCTTTATGGCCCCCGGGACCTGAAACTTGGCACAAACCTAGGGCGCATGTGACCAACCTGGAATTGAAAACGCTCTCGGTCTAGGTCTTCCGGTTTCGGTCCTAGAGGCCGTCCACGCGTCTATAGGAATGCTATGTTAGATTTCCGCATAGGGCCTAAATCTGCACTATTTTTGGCCCTTTTTTGGCTTCCGGGAGCTAAAATTTGGCACGGTCCTAGGGCCCATGTGAATGCTATGTTAGGGTTCGGCATTGGGCCTAAATCTACGCCAGTTAGGCCCCTTTTGGCCACCGGGAGCTGAAACTTACCACGGACCGAGGGCCTATGTGGCACAACCTGTCACCGAAAACCGTTTCGGCCAGGGACTTCCTGTTCCGATCCTGAAGGCCGCCCAGGCGGCAATATAAATGATATGTTAAGGTTCCGCATAGGGCCTACATCGGCGCCTTTTTGGCCCATTTTTTGTCCCCTCGGGAGCTGAAACTTGGCACGGACCTAAGACCCATGTTGCACAACCTGGCACCGAAAACCGTTTTGGCCTAGGACTTCCGGTTCCGGTCCTAGAGGCCGCCCACGCGTCTATAGGAATGCTATGTTAGGATTCGGCATAGGGCCTACATTTGCGACATTTTGGTCACTTTTTTGGCCCCTAGGGAGCTAAATCTTAGCACTGACTTTGGTCCCATGTGGCAAAATCTGGCCCCGAAAACCGGTCTGGTCTAGGACTTCCGGTTCCGGTCCTAGGGGCCGCCCACGCGCCTATAGGAATGCTATGTTAGGGTTCCGTATAGGGCCTAAATCTCTGGCAATTTATCTCATTTTTTGGCCCCCTGGAGTTGAAACTTGGCACAGACCTAGGACCTATGTGGCACAACCTGGCACTGAAAACCGTTTCGGCCTATGCATTCCGGTTCTGGTCTTAGAGGCCGCCCACGCGTGTTTAGGTTTCCGCATAGGGCATAAAGCCGGGCGATTTCGGAACCTTTTTGGCCCTCGGGAGCTGGAACTTGGCTCAGTTCTTGGGCCCATGAAGCACAACTTGGCATCGAAAACCGTTCCAGTCTAGGACTTTTGGTTCCGATCCGAGAGGCCGTCCTCGCGTCTATAAAAATGCTATGTTGCGGTTCCGCATAGGGCCTAAGTCTGCTCTATTTTGGCCCCTTTTTTGCCCCCCCCCCCCCCCCCCCGGGAGCTGAAACTTGGCTCGGTCCTAGGGCTCATGTAGCACAACCTGGCACCGCAAACCGTTTCAGTCTAGGACTTCTGGTTCCGGTCCTAGAGGCCGCCCTCGCGTCTATAGGAATGCTAGGTTAAGGTTTCGCATAGGGCCTATGTCTGCATCTTGGCAGCAATGCATATGGCATAATAACGTAATGGCAGCAATGAATAGGCATAATAACGACATGGCAGCAATGTGTATAGCATAATAACATCATGGCAGCAATGTGTATAGCATAATAACATCATGGCAGCACCATGTATGGCATAGAAACGTCATGGCAGCAATGGGTGTGGCATAATCAATTCTTGGCAGTAATGTGTATGGCATAATAGCATCATTGCATCAATGAATAGGGCATAACGTCACGACAGCAAAGTGTAGGGCATAATAACATCAAGAAAGCAATGTATAGGGCATAATAACGTCATGACAGCAATATATCGGGCATAATAACGTCATGCCACCAATGCATCTGGCATAATATCGCCATGACAGCAATGTATAGGGCATAAAACGTCATGGTAGCAATGTATTTGGCATAATAACATCATGACAGCAATGTAAAGGGCATAATAACGTTATGGCGGCAATGTATATGACATAATAGCGTCTCGCAGCAATTTATTTTGCATAATAGTCGTCATGGCAGCAATGTATAGGGCATAATAATGTCATGGCAGCAAAGTTTATGCCATAACGTCACGACAGCATTGTATGTGGCATAATAACATAATGGCAGCAATGTATAGGGCTTAATAAAGTCATGGCAGCAATTTGTACATGTAGACATGTAGCATAATAACGTCATGACAGCAATGTGCATGGCATAATAACATCAGGGCAGTAATGTGTATAGCATAGTACCGTCATGGCAGCAATGTGTATGGCATAGCAATGTCATGACAGCACGGTGTATGGCATGGTATTGTCACGGCAGCATTATATATGACATTATACATCCATGGCAGCAATGTAAAATGCATAATAACATCATGGCAGCAATGTGTATGGCATAATAACGTCATTGCATTAATGTGTATAACATAATACCGCCATGGCAGCAATGTGTATGGCATAGCAACGCCATGGCACCACGGTGTATGGCATAGCACTGTCACGACAGCAATGAATAGGGCATAATAATGTCATAGCAGCCATGTATAAGACATACTAACGTCATGGAAGCAATGTGTATAGCATAATAACGTCATTGTAGCAATGTCTATGGCATAATAAAGTCATGGCAACAATGTGTATACATAATAACGTCATGGCAGCAATTGCATGGCATAGCAACGTCATGGCAGTACGGTGTATGCATAGCAACGTCACGACAGCAATGTATGACATAATACCGCCATGGATGCAATGGGTGTAGCATAATAAATTCATGTCAGCAATGTGTATGGCATAATAACATCATGGCAGCAATGTATAAGACATAATAACGTAATTGTAGCAAAGTATATGGCATAATGATGTAACGACAGCAATTAATATGGCATGATAACGTCATGGCAGTAATATGTTTGCCATAATAACGTCATTTCAACAATGAATATGGAATGATAACGTCATTGCAGCATTGTGTATGACATATTTATTGCTCATTGCCCTATGTGATCTTCGACAGTCATATAAAAAGTTAGATTGCCTACAAAATGAAGCTGTCATGATAGCACTATGCCCTCTCAAATCCACACCCAGAAGTATTTTGGAGCAAGAGGGCGGGATACCCCCACCCCCACTAAGTCTGCCGAGAGATGATAGATCAATTTAAGTTTCACCAAACTGTTCAACAAAAATGAATGCCCAACAAAATCAAGGCACTAAGACTTGAAAATTTGGACAGTTATTATAACGATTGGGTCAAAATCTATACAGATGGAAGTAAAGATCCACATAGTGGAAGGGTGGCGTCTGCTTTCTATATTCCTTCAAAAGACCTCGCTTTTTCGGAAAGAATAACAGACAAAACTTTCTACTTTATGGTGGAACTGAAAGCCATCCTGCAAGCATTGAGCTGGGTAAAAGAACATGAAAAAACAAAATCTGTTATACTCTCGGACTCATAAGGCTAACTTCTATGGAAAACAACAATAGCAGATCTAGACCTGACCTGCTTAATTAAATCAAACATTTAGTAAACCAATGTTTGGAGAAATATAGTCACTTTAATATGGTGACCAGATAGGTATCTCAGGTAATGAAAGGGCTGACGGAGCTGCAAAGGCCGGGCTAAGCCAACAGCAGTTGACCTTTCACACAAGACAAAAAAGCACTGCAAAATCATTAATGAAAAAGTAAATGATGGAAGGTCAAAAATACCATCACTAAAATGCCCGACTATTTATTCAGATAATTCAGAGATGGGATGGGATTTGCCGGCAATTTTGCCGATACTGTGCAGCGACATCTCTATCATTATAGCACAGGGGCACTTATGAGGTGTCCAGGGACTGAACCTGGCCGGTTCATTATGCTGACAGCGACAATGCTGTCCCCTTAGCCCCGAGCGTTTAGAGTGAAGCCACTGCTACCAACTTTAAAGTCTTTGGTTTGACCCGGCCGGGGTTTGAACCAGCGACCTCACATTCTGCAAACCGACGCTCTACCATCTGAGCTATTGCTACCCGTCTTTCCAACTGAACGATGCATAACTAGACTAAGATTGGGCACAACTCTTCTACCTGGCAATAAAGGACAACATATACTAAACCTTCCTCCGAACTGCTCCACATGCAGGGTTAGGAGTGACGATGGACACCTGCTACTACAAGGGGGGGGGGGAGGTTCACAGGGGGGAGATAAAATTAGAAAAAAACTTTGTTTTTCGGAAAATGTTACACTTAATAAAGAAAATATCATCTACCTGCAAAAATCAGAAACAAATCATATTTAAGGCTCTGGGTGAATTTATTCACAACACCCAGATGTCAACTAAAATATAGAAAAAAAAAATCCCCAACAATGTCCATTCACCTCTCATACATGCTTCATCATATAATCAAATATTCTATTATATGATAGAATTATATCTTTAAACATAAATATTCTAATTAAAATACCCAATATGATGCTACTAAAGAAACTTATATTAATATAACTTTAGTATAAAAAGGATATTTCACCAGCCCCTCTCAGAATCGAACTGAGGAACCAGCCCTCTTTCATTAATAGCACAAATATAAAGTGCCGGTTCATCCAATAAGGGCTACAGCGGTAAACCCCATCTATACCAAAATACATTTTAAATTGTAGAACCCCTTGTGCGTGATGTGCAAATTTAAATAGTTAACCCGGCTTGCCCGGATCAGGCACGGACCTGGTTCCAACCATAAGGTGGGGACTTGGCACGTGGAAGTTGGTAGGTCCTGATAGGAAAACTATATAGTAATGTAATTAATAATACATCAAACATCATATGGTTGCCCGGCGAGGCCGTTGAAAGTTTGTATGGGGTGACACGACATACAAGAATCCACCAAAGATACCGGAATCCACCAGAATCCACCTTTATTTACCTGAATCTACCTAAAAATGGTTTTATTTGTCATAATCTGCATTAGTGGTGGTCGTGATAGGAAAACTATATACTCATTTAATTAATAATACATCAAACATCATATGGATGCCCGGCTTGCCTGGATCGACCCATGACCACGCTGATGGGTGGAGTTGGTAGGATCTAATAGGCACGCTGTACCTATGTATTTTAGAACCATAAATTAATGCCCGGCTTGCCAGAATTAGCCCTCGGCCATGTACCTATACCATCTAGATCCAGGGCTTTGGGAAGTTGGTAGGGCCTGATAGGCCACAAAGTGTGTATATACTTTCATGCTGTGAACCTAAAAATTCAAACCACATCCCGCAGAGGGGGGGGGGACACAAGAACCGATGAGGCATGATAGCGAGGGATGCTAGGGGCCCTGGTTAAGTTAACCTCTTCACGGATCCATTGAACAACCCGGTTCACTGTCCGATGATTACCAGGTGCCTAGCCCTTTGAAACTATATGGAAAATGACAGTGTCATAATTTAGTCCATGTCAACTAATCTCAACAATATGGAAACATAGATACCCAATCTAAAAATAAATTACCACACGGAAAGCACCATCCCTTAAAATACTTCCTTCTCAGGGCCGATGACTACCTCTGCTTTATGCAATTGTCAAATATGGTTAAAGTCTCAGCTCTGCTTCCTTTTACTCTCTATTGTGTTGTCTTTATCTGTTATAAAACACTTCTACTCTGCTCTGAGGTGAACATGACAAGAAAAAGATTGGATTGGATTAGCCGGCATTTTGGCCGATACTGCGCAGCGACATTTCTATCATTATAGCACAGGGGCACTTATGAGGTGCCCAGGGACTGAATCCGGCCGGTCCATTATACTGACACCGACAAGTCAGGCGTAATGCTGTCCCCTTAGCCCCGAGCGTTAGGAGGGAAGCCACTACTACCACCTTTAAAGTCTTTGGTATGACCCGGCCGGGGTTCGAACCCACGACCTCCCGATCCGCAAGCCGACGCTCTACCAAGAAAAAGATAATAAATGGTATGATGAACACATAATGTCCATGTATTAACCCATCTATTCTATCTTATATATCATATGTTTCTGAAAATACATTTTGAGTTCTTTAGAGTGAGCCATGGACTAAATAAATTAGCCACAAGTTCCGTTCATGTAAACAATCTCACGATTTGAAAAGAATATGACGCTGGTTCTACCCAGGAAGCGTTTAGTCAGAAATCCTTTTTACAACCCAATAGAATATTTTCTGTCTATTATTGATTAGCATAACTAAAATAAGGGGATTATATATTTTACTATAATACTGTCATTATATACTGTTTAATCATTTATAATTAACTGAAATGTGTCAATTTGAAGTGAGCACTCAAACCTGAACAAAGAGCAAAGCTTGTATCCTACAAATAATAAATAAATCAAAATAAATATTATTGCTATGATAATATGAGTTAGTTATTTTATCTCTCGCATTAATGTAGTTATATATATAGATATTTCCTAAATAATATGTTCTATTCAAAGTAAACAATTTAATAGAATAAACTCTACTTACCTGCATCCTCCATGATTAGCGTGAGATGTTGGGTAGAAAATGTGAAGGTCGTTAAAATGACCATACGTAATCTGTAAAAACTAAACACTTAACTTCCATTCATAATAAACGCACATAGTCGTCGTAAAAGACCACACACTAAATCCGTGCGAAATCTCTTAACATGGTTAAAACAATCTACGTACATGTGTTTTTAAACCGAATTTAATCTAGCTCGGCAACACATGGCCTGTGCAAAATGGCGAAACACCGTGAAAGGAATTTGATGATCCTCGAAATATCTAAGGGCAATTAACATACCATAAATTATACTAAATAATTTATCATATACATATCATTAATTTTTTTCATGCTTTATGATAGGTACACCACGATTATCATTAGAATATATGAAGGAATTTAGTTAACTCAACATTATGTTATATGGTTTAGAGGCTACTTTTACCGTGCTGTAGTGTAGGTCTGTATATTCTGGTCTCGCCGGGGGTCGCCGCACGGGGTTCGTCGGACAGCTGAGGCATCTAGTGGGGAATATTGTCAAATCTACTCTCCCGCATCATAATATTATCGCCTGACAGTACCTCAGAGAGACACGGGCCTGTCCTTACAGTTAATAAGATTAAATATATTTATAAATATTTAAAAGTACTTCCAATACCTGCCATTAATCTCTACATTTCTTCGATTAAAAATTAATAAAATACTTAATAAATAATCTTACTGGAAATGGGAGACGACCTTTGTTATTGACAACCATAGGAAGATATGTCTCCATTCCCTTCTTTTTCTCAATTTTCTTGTTGTTTTCATGGAACTCTTACAGCTTTGTTTCTATGGTGCATGTGGACGATAACAATATATATGTAATAACTATAATTACATACATGAGACCAATAATAAATTATTGGTCTCATCATCCACAAGACTGTTAACCAGTCTTTCCTATACTCTGTTAAATATAATAAAAATTAAAATAAAATTTATGACAGGCCCGACTTTTTTAATATTGGGAATTTGTATGTAATGTATATATATTAATATATGTTAATTGTTGGACTTTTTATGCCGGTATAATTTTAACCTGGTCGTAAAAAGGTGCCGAGGCATCAGAAAACAATATTTTTAAACTGTATATTAAAATACCACTTTTTGGATTTCAAACTTTTATTGGATCTATAAATTTTTACAATGCAATGATCCCCAACACCACTTAATGGTTCCAAAGAGGTAGTCTACATTACCAAAGAGGCGAATAATTTACTCTCCTATGTTAATAGTGGACTAAAACAAAATGTAAAAAATGAATTGTGTACAAAAACACGCAATGTTTGAACGTACATATTATCCGAGATAATTAATGAAAAGTCAACATGCATTCACCAAATATCAGAATAAACATAATCACCCAGAAATTTAAACCACAGCAATCACCATGTTATTTTTACTTTCTTTATTATCTTAATCTTCATGGCAAGAGCAACCCTCACGCCATTAATATTGACAATCAGTGATACTAATATTAACATTATTATTAATAATAAATTATCACTAATAAAAGTTCTACTTACCTTTATATCTTTCTTGCATCCTAAACAGTCATGTATTAAATTGAGGTGTCTCTCAGGTGAAGTCACCATTTGCAGCCTGTCCAGATCAGTCCATGACCGGAGACTCAGGCTTGGGGAAGTTGGGAGAACTCGATTCCGCAGACTTCTTCAAAATATAATAATACATGCATATGATAATTTATTAGGCACTTAATTCATAGCATATACATGCACCAACATAGACTCTACTGCGTCCTGTCCAGATCAGGCCTCGAAGCATTATGTATAGTGTATATATGGGACAAGTTGACAAATATTGGGGCGACGTTTACCTGGCGCGAGTTGGTTTTTCCGCTAACCGATTCGGTTTACGGTCACTTCTGTAAATGACCATTTCCGTAAATTGATCTTATATAGGGATTAGTCCGGTCATTTTTGAAAATAGGTAAACATATAGTATAATACCTGATTGTGACGGAGAATTGGGTATGTCCATGTGTGAAATGATTTACCGAGACAGATCATTAAAGATTAATGAATTAGCTTCAACTATGGGTATATATAGAACATATAAATACATGTGAACACTTTTATTATCACTTTTTTATTTTCCTTCAATAAAAGTGGTATAAATAAATAACAAACTGCACTAAAGTTCAAATATTAAAAATACAAACAACTAACTAGGTTGATAAAAAATATAGTTCAACAAATGCGGGAAATAACAACAATATTACACAAATATACACCACCATCTTTTAAGCATTACTTTTAGGATTGATCATACTAAATAAATAAATGATTAAATTATCTTTCTCGGGCTGAGGTGTGAAAATCTTTTCACACGGGGACATACCCAATTCTCAATCAAGTATTATATTATATGTTTACCTATTTACCGAAACGACCGGACTAATCCCAATATTAGATCAATTTACCGAAATGGTCATTTACTGAATTGACCGGCACCCACCGTTTGAGCCCTTAGACGGGGCAGCTTAGTACTATGGACACTAAAATATCTCATTTACACAATTTAAGGACAGCGTGCAACTCCTAAAACCGGGAAGTATACAGGACCTAAACGAAAGAATTGATTAAAAACCAATCGCTTTGTTGTAATAATCGCCAATCCGACAATTCTACTAAGAATATAACCCAAATATAACACAGAAAATCTTATCCAGCCTTGCTACTTCCAGGACGAAACTCAACTTTCGGTATGACTAATGAGCGGAAAGGAGTTAAATAGCGAAAAGGAGTTTCGCGGAAAGGAGATTTGTTTTTATTGCCGTGCTTGCAAACAAGGACGGATTATTAAATTATTGTTTTAAGTATGTTACAATAATCATATACAGTTGTAAAGTAATAATTAATGCGATTCTTGCATATTTCCTAAAAAATAAATTCCTTTTCGCACTTTTCCGGCGAGCGTAAAGGACCGAGTCGTAGCGAGGGAATTAACTTTATTAACATGATATTTTAAGACATAATTAAGGCAACAACATGTAAATAAATAATTTATACTTAATGTATGGCATATATTTTTATATAAACATTAAACCAGTCTTTGAAGCGCCATATTAAATAAAAAACAACATTGACACTCTCCTCGAGGATGACCCATAAAGCTGTTTAAATAAAACACAGCTTCAAAAACAGGTATTTAATACTTAAGTTTGGCAACATCGCGTAAATAAATAAATAACTATATACTTGATATTATTTACAAATACACGTATTATTTACAAGCTTTTTACAAGTGCAGCAATAAAAACAAACCCCTTTTTCGCGAAACTCATTTTTTTGCTATTGAACTACTTTCCGCACTTTAGTCGTACCCCAAACAGGAAATAAATTTCACGCATGCGTGGTCACAGTTTTGTCTATGGAATGCTTTCAACAAAGAGAAGAAGTTGATTAAATGCACATTTTCGCTGATTTGCATCCTCCGCATTGTGTTCGTACGATTGTATAGCAAATTTGAATTAAAAGTGACATAAAGTTGTGACAATCCAGGCTCGGGTAAACTACAACGCCGCGATGTGACCTGCACCCACTTCAAATCCATTCCTCAAGAATTCGAGTTGGTGATTCACTCAAGTCGAGTATCGCGATTATGCCAATGTCAACTGCCACGCCTGTATAGTAAGAATGTCTGGACGAACGCAACAACCGCCAGCGGCCGCAGCGAGACGCCGAAAGCGAGCGCAGCCACCAGTTTACAGCGGTGTTGTCGGCTCATATGAAGACAAGGACAGCGATTTCTTATGGTAATGACAATTGTCAACTTGGATTATGGTACTTTTGTACCAGCGAGGTCAGTTATGGTAGTTAAATGTGGTCAACCAGCGAGGTCAGCTATGGTAGTTAAATGTGGTCAACCAGCGAGGTCAGCTATGGTAGTTGAATGTTGTCAACCAGCGAGGTCAGCTATGGTAGTTAAATGTGGTCAACTAGCGAGCTATGGTTTTTAAATGTGGTCAACCAGTGAGGTCAGCTATGGTAGTTAAATGTGGTCAACCAGCGAGGTCAGCTATGGTAGTTGAATGTGGTCAACCAGCGAGGTCAGCTAGGGTAGTTAAATGTGGTCAACTAGCGAGGTCAGCTAGGGTAGTTAAATGTTGTCAACCAGCGAGGTCAGCTATGGTAGTTAAATGTGGTCAACCAGCGAGGTCAGCTATGGTAGTTAAATGTGGTCAACTAGCGAGGTCAGCTAGGGTAGTTAAATGTTGTCAACCAGCGAGGTCAGCTATGGTAGTTAAATGTGGTCAACCAGTGAGGTCAGCTATGGTAGTTAAATGTGGTCAACCAGCGAGGTCAGCTAGGGTAGTTAAATGTTGTCAACCAGCGAGGTCAGCTATGGTAGTTAAATGTGGTCAACCAGTGAGGTCAGCTATGGTAGTTAAATGTGGTCAACCAGCGAGGTCAGCTATGGTAGTTAAAGTTGATATGATGTGGCTCATTGTGGTATCATGTCATGTGATTGGGACATACCAGGCCAGGATTCACCAAGGGTTGAAGAAAGGACTGAGCACCACACCATGTGTCTTAAAACAAGGCCATACTGTTTAGACCTCATATCTTGAGTCACCTTAGCTGCCTCAGCTTACCAGACCATGAGACTATCTGGTATGTGTATAGTGTTTACTGTCACCTGCCCCACTAGTGTTTTGGTACTCCTCTGTGGTGATGTAGAATGCCGAGGAGTACTGAATGTTTGTCATTGGCACCTTACATCTTATTCAATGTTCGAAGAAGACTTTCACTTTAGCTAAAAGTGAGTTGCCGACAAAGACCCGACTTTGTTATTAAGACAATTTAAACAAGATTACCATCACTTTTTATATTTTATTACCCATATTCACCAACCAGTCCTAAGTCTAAGTCATGACTTCAGCCCAAGTTACAATGTTCATACCAACAAAAATAAGATTATTTATGAAGTTTTAATGTGATTTTAAGCTGAAAGCAGCAAAGTTAAAGTGTCATGCAAAAAAAGACATGCAGCTAAAAACATAATGAAGAGATTGTATATTGAAATCCATGACTTGAGCATATCTTAGTTTAGAATGGTTGGTGAATACGGACCAATGTCATGTTTGTATATTTCAGTCCAATATGTTTTGATCTGATTGAAGAGGCGCACATGACTAAATGTGGTCATACATTTTGGTAAGTAATATTTTCTTGCATGATTCATTCAGTCAATGCTTTGTTATCCTGATTAATATTAAAAGAGACTGGATCTGGTAGCGCAATCGGTAGAGCGTCGGCTCCAGGTACGGGAGGCCCCGGGTTCGATCCCGGGCCACAACATACCATAGTCGTTAAAAATGGTAGTGGTATAGCTCCCTTGCTAACGCTCAAGCAAATATAAGGGTAGTTCCACGACAGGTTGGCCCGGTGTCATTATAATGTGACTGGGTGTTATATCATGCCAGGTGTTCACGGCATGCTATTCACAGTGAAGGCAGCACTATATCTGCTTCAAGTGGACACTGTCTCCAGATAACTGAAATACTGTTGGTGAGACGCTAAACTCAATAAACAATAACTGAAATACTTTTGGTGGGACCATAAACCCAATAAACAAACAGTGAAATAAAGACTACATGCCCATTTTTCCTAAACTATAAATAAGCATGCATGCAATTTCTGCTTAAAACAGACATCAACGTCACAGCGGATTACATGAATGAATATATAAAGTTACGAGTCATGTAGTTTAAAAATAGCTAACTATGCAGCATGGCTTAGATAGGAAATACCTATTTGCAGTTCACACCATAAAAATCTAGACTATACTCTTAATCTCATACATGACTAGAAGTTCAAACAGTAAGATCCAGACAACACGAAGTCACAGTTTGAACGCTTTTGGACTTTTTTCTAGGCCGGTAGTCATTAAAAAGTATTTTCTTTATCCTTTATCCACTGGGTCACAGCTTTGTGATCCATTCCAGGTCCCAACATGGACATTTTGAGTAGAACAGCAAGTTTTTCACTGCTCAAGGAAGACCTGTATTTGACTTTCAGTCTGTTTTGTGGGATTGGGATTAGCCGGCATTTTTGCCAATACTGTGCAGTGGCATTTCTATCACAGGGGAATGAATGAGGTGCCCAGGGACTGAACCCGGCAGGTCCATTATACTGACACCGACGAGTCAGGTGTAATGCTGTCCCCTTAGCCCTGAGCGTTAGGAGGGAAGCCACTACTACAAACTTTAGAGTATTTGGTTTGACCCGGCCTGGGTTTGAACCCATGACCTCCCGATCCGCAAGCTGATGCTCTACCACCTAAGCTGTTGCGGCCAGTAGTCTGTTTTGTGCTCTAAAGCTTCTTCCACATTCCACACTAGAGACTGACATGACTAAAGCTATTAAAGCCAAAACAGAGAAGTTTTATTTTATTTTATATGTCTGTTATTGAAAAGTTATTTCGTTTATTAAATAAAAGAACGTATTTACGACAATATGACCCTTATTTAGGGCTCTGTCCATATGTTGACAGTTGGCATGTTTATACCTGTTATTGGATAGTGGCGAGAGCATTTAGTTAAAAAAGAAATTGTATCTACCAAGATAAAAGAAAAAAGAAAATTTTTATTGTCTGTGAGTGTGCATGTGTATATGTAAACAAAATTGAATCTACGAGACATACAATCAACATTAATAACTATGAATATTTCAACATATACAACATTTGAAAAGGCATAGGACAGGAATTCACATGCAAGCCAAATGTAAAAGTAAGAAGAAATCTGTAATGAGTCAGTTAACAAAGAGACCAAACCCACCAGTTTACCGCCTTGGATCGGTCAGTCGGCAATATGGACCTACTGGGTTGCTTAAACCCGTTTTACAGAGCTCTAACCTCGCACTTGATGTTGCATTTCTCAAATGCAAGCAATGAAGAAAACCGACCTATTTGAATAAGAAATGTCCAAACGCTGATCTTTTCTTTGATGAGTTATGACAAAAGTAGTGACTTCATTAAAAAATAATGTCTACATAGTGTTAGGTAGAGAGAGAGTAGTTATTTCGATTGGAAGAACTACAATTTAATTGTTGATTGTAAATGAAATTAACTTTTTGAATCAAGAAAAGAAATGACAAGAGAAGAGTAAATAGTTGTAGCTTCCTGCTCATGTGAAGATGGAATTGAGGAACCAAAGTCCAATGTCCCTCAAAGGAAATTTCTTTGGACAGTTATAAAATCACAGACGTTTTATATTCATTATATTGTTAAGTCCAACTTTTAGCCATATGTCTTGAGGTATAAACACTTTCATTATCTTCAGGTAGTGCTATGAAAATATTACACAAAGGCATATACTGAAAAATATTGTTTTTAACCTCTTTCTATTTGACAGTTACAAGTGTATCAAAACAAGCCTGGATGCAGCTAACAGATGCCCCAAGTGTAACTTCGTGATTGAGAGTCCGGAATTTATCTTCCCAAACTTCATGTGTATGTACATAGTTATGTATTCAGGAACATTGTAGTTACTGATTTTTGTTTCCAATCAAATTGCTTATAAAAATGGGATACAATTGGTTGAATAGAAATTGTTTCCCTTGTTAGTTAATATTCAAGGTATTCCAAACAGCTGGTAGGTCCTTTAAGTTGAAATTCTTGGACTTTATTGCCTGTTCTTTTGTAGATATTGCAGTTACAAAATTACTTAAATATAAACATAAGATTAAAACCCAATGAAATAGTTAAAGAGATTTGTTATTTAAAATAGAAAATGAAAGTGTGTATTAATAATGGTTAACCTGGGTATTATAAGAAAGGCAGAAAAGTTAACATACAGTCCAAAGAGCATAAGGATAAAAACCGAGTAAAACAATTGAAGAGGCCTACTTGCATTTGAGGATTATTCAGGGGGGACTATTCATTATTGTCTCTCATTGTTCTAGTAAGTAGATAATGAGCAGAAAACTATGCATAATTTATACTTACAACCTTATAAAAAACTTAGGGGTCATAGCGTAGTTGAGACTTATTCAGGGTAGACTATTCTTTAATAATGTCTCTCATTCCAAATGCATTCCTCTAAGGAATTTTCATGTAACAGTTATCACGCTGTAAATCAGTTAGTTTGCTTTATTTATATATAGTAAAAATGTACTTGGAAAATTAATTGACTTGTCCACTTATTATGTTCTATTAATCACTGCGCTCTTTTATTATTTTTTAGCTCACCTGAGCACAACATGCTCAAGGTGAGCTGTTCTGAAACCACTTCGTCCGTTGTCCGACATCAACAGTTTAGCTTGTGAACACACTAGAGGCCTCAGTTTTTATTTAATCTTCATCAAACTTGGTCAAAATGTTTGTCTGAATGAAATCTTGGATGAGTTCATTATTGGGTCACTTGGGCGGTCAAAAAGTAGGTCACTTGGTCAAATTTTAGGGAAAACTTGTGAACACACTAGAGACCACATTTATAGCCCAATCTTCACCAAACCTGATCAGAATGTTTGTCTGCATGAAGTCTTGGATGAGTTCATAATTGGGTCACGTGGGGTCAAAAAATAGGTCACTAGGTCAAATTTTATAAAAGAATTGTCAACACACTAGAGGCCCCCATTTATGACCCAATCTTCACCAAACTTGGTCAGAATGTTTGTCTGCATGAAATCTTGGCTGACTTCATTATTGGGTCACATGGGTTCAAAAAGTAGGCCACTAGGTCAAATCTGAGAAATAGCTTGTGAACACACTAGAGACTACATTTATAGCCCAATCTTATTGGCCACAATGTTTGCCTGCAAAAAATTGTAGATGAGTTTGTAACAAGATCACATTGGGTCAACAACTAGGTCACCAGGTCAAACATTGTAAAAACACTTAGAGACAACATTGATGGCCTATTCTTCACCAAACTTCGCCAGAATGTTTGCCAGTATGAAATCTTACATATGTTTTTGAAGTGGGTCATGTGGATTCAGCAGATTACTAGGTAAAATTTTAGCCAATGTTATCAGCCCAGTGGCCACCCTAATGGTCCAATCGTCACCAAAGATTTCTGAAGTAAATAACTTTTAATTACTTGACGCCAGATATGAGCCTACTAAAAGCCTTTGTCCTCAGGTGAGCAATTAAGGGCCATCATGACCCTCTTGTTATATTACTTGCTTTAAAATAAATCATCTTGCTCAGTTGATTCTTTCCAGTATTTGAGATAATGCAACCATGAAACTTTAGATACCTAACTATTTTATATGAAAATTAATCTCTCACTTAACTAGCAGTTAACACCATAAACATAAGTTTATTGATTCTTGACTGCAGCAATAGCTCCAGTGGTAGAGCGTCTGCTTGCGGATCGGGAGGTCGCGGGTTCAAACCCCGGCCGGGTCAAACCAAAGACTTTAAAGTTGGTAGTAAAGTTTAAAATCCTTGGCTAGCATTTTAGACAGAAGTTTCATCTTGTTTTATCTAGCAACAAAGGCAACTTAACAATTCAAGCTGTTCAGTAAAACAGGCACAGGACATGACTCCCATGTTTTATGGGGCACCCAGGGCAGCGTGGTAGAGTCGCTGACTTGTAAATCCTCTGACAACTCAGCTCCTCATCACATGGGTTCAATTCCCAGTTTGGACAAAGTCTTTATGTTAGGAATTCTACCAAATGACCTCTGCTGCCTCAGTGGTTCTACCTAAACATATACAGTGAAACCTCCCTAGTCCGGCCTCCTTTTAGACCAAATTAATTGTTCGGTTTATAGAGGATTCTAGATTACAGAGGATCTTACCTTTTTGCCGAATTTTTATATTATACATGTATTTCTTTCCTACCTTATGTTGGGTTATTATTTCTTTATTTAGTAACTTTTTGTTATTTATTTCTTTGATGTTTTGCTGTTTTTTTATCAAATTATCTTTTGAAGAGATAACTTTACTTTCCTCATTTTAAGAGGAGGCTGTGCCGTGATTTTTCTCTAATTAGACTTACCAGTTAACCTTATTAGTGAAGCAGCTAATTTTGCAGTGAAGTTAAAACACACATTTCTGAACGATCTAAATCTTGCAAACAATGGGCAGAAAAAAATAAGCCAATTAATGTTAAGTATTCTTCAAACACTCCCATTATCAATAAACAAATGGATTAATGATGCAACAGGCTGCCTCAGTGGTTTGTGTGTGATCTTCCGCCTCCTAAACAGCTGAACATTGCTATAATGACCATAAATATGGTGTTGCAATGAATTTTATCATTTCAGTGAATGAATTAATACTGAAGCACAGAAGTAAGCAAGATGAAAAGAGAATGCGAATGGACCAACAGGTAGGAAACAGAGCTCTTGTCCGATCGGGCAAGTGATTTGTCCGTAAACAAAAGCCTGATTTATTTATGATGAAAAATGAGGAAAATTTCACCAAAATGGCAATAAAAGCCGATCTGTTAAGAATTCTTTAAGAGTGTCTGTTTCTCTGAAACGCTTTTTGCGCAAATGGCTAAAGTATGCTATGAATCATTGACTAAATGGGGATTTTCTATTGCAACAATGTAACATTCACAAAAAAATCATAATTAAATTATATACTTATAGTAATTTACTCTCAGATATTAAATACGAAAATATGATTAAAAAGATTTAGATTTCCATTTTGCACATTTCGCTAATGAAATTTCATTGTATACCCAAAGTTGAAAACTTTACAATGATAGGATTCTTCTGCGAAACATCATAATTGTTGAATTTGAAGTATTTCAACAGAGCTCAGCCCCCCAAAAGAAAACCTGAGCCCGACAAACAGAAAATCAATCAGAAAAAAAAAAAAAGTGTATGAAGGCAAATGACTGCATTTGTTTAAAACCCAGTGGCAGAAAGACCGTCCTTGGATGAGATACGACCAAGGGCCCTGCTTGATGTTTTGCGGTAATTTTTTCAGGCTATTGAAACCAATTTTGGGCAAGTGATTTTTCCCAGTGGCTTGCCCAAAGGGGCAAGTGGTTTGAAACAATTAAGGCGAAGACTGAATGGATCTTCATTGACATTGAATCTATTGACTTGGTATTATCTTAACTTGTAGCTTTGGTTCACCGGAATATGCTCGTCTTGGTGAGCAACTTGATGGATGTATGTTTAATTGTTTCCGTCATCGCCAGAATGTTCCTGGCTCGCTGGACCTGGCAGAGTTGACCTCCACAATGTAAACAACCTTCTGGGACTGCTTCACTCCAGGAAACAACAACTGGAAGATGTAAGTCTTTAGCATTTATAATAACCATACAAAAATCTTTAAAATAAAAACAAATAGCGGAATTTAAACAAATTGGAACCTCCCATGTAATTCCGTCTTCGGATGTATTTGGTTCAGTGATACTTACAGAATCACGATCGTTTTGTCCACCGAAAAAAGAAATGTATAGGATTATTTCATTCTGTAAACTTTAATGTTTCAATTTAACTGTGCACATCTCGTCAGATATACAACTGTCACTGCACTTTCAGTAGAGATAACAATACATGTATAATTGTAACACGCCCGTCAAAGACGGGACGTATAATGGGATCACCCATGGCGGGCGGATATCG
The DNA here is from genome assembly GCA_007844125.1 of Sinonovacula constricta. NCBI lineage: Eukaryota > Metazoa > Mollusca > Bivalvia > Cardiida > Solecurtidae > Sinonovacula > Sinonovacula constricta. Next base: position 31,278,335 of record CM017572.1, read on the forward strand.
GGCTTATTGGCAGGCGGGCGGCGTCTAGATGAATGTCCGCAGCATAACTCTATCAAAAGCTATTTACTTGAAACCTCATAGATGGATAGATCTCATTGAGAGGAAGTGCAGTGCACAAGAACATCACTCTGCACGTCATGATGTTGGAGTTATTGCCCTTTGTTTAATTTTCTTGTCCGGAGCACAACTCTTACATTATCAAAACTATTGACTTGAAACTTGATGCATAGATAGGTCTTATTGAGACGAAGTGCGGTGCACAGGAACTCTGTACTTCATGATTTCAGAGTAATGCCCCTTTAATTATTTTCTTGTCCGGAGCATAACTCCAACACTATCAAAGCTTTTGACTTGAAACTTCGTAGGTGGATACATTTTATTGAAAAAGAGTGCAGTGCACAAGAACCATCACTCTCCTCTTCTTATTTTTGAGTAATGCCACTTTCTGCACAAACGCCATTACTCTCCTTTAAAGTTTGATAGTATTCCCCTTTGACTTTTTATCAATTACCCAGATTGTAGTCCTCAGTCATTCCAGAGTGCATTGCACAAACAGTGCACAGCAGTTTGGTAGGTTAAAGATTTTTTTTTTTGTTATTCTACTTAAATTTCAGTTTTTCTTGTAAAAACCCAAAGTGCAGTCCAAAACTTGTCCATACTGCATTGTGCAAAAGTGCACAGCAGTTTGTCAAATTGCTCGATTGGCGGGCAAATTTTGCACCTCCTTGCGGTGTTCCTTTTTTTTTGATGACGTCATAGTCGCCTACATGTTTATCACGGGTTTTTCACGCCATACGCCCGCCCGCAATAGCTTAATTGGTAGAGTGTCGGCTTGTGGATCGGGAGGTCACAGGTCCAACCCCCGCCAGGTCAAACCTTAAAGTTGGTAATAGTGGCTCCCCTCCTAACACTCGGGGCTAAGGTGACAGCACTACGCCTGATTCGTCGGTGTCAGTATAATGGACCGGTAGGGTTCAATCCCTGGGCGCCCCATAAGGGACCCTGTGCTATAATGATAGAAATATCGCTGCACAGTATCGGCAAAAATGGAGTCAAATCCCAATCCCTTTCCAGCCATACATCCAAAAGATGTGAATTATCCCCGGCGTTCCGATTGGAATTTAAGCTGCAAAAGACTTAACAAAGACCCTAGTAAAAACTTTTGTTTAATCTACTGCCGAGAGATGGCCTTACATGAAAGGCTTCACCCCAATGGAAAACCTAATACAGCCTCTAAAGGGTTTGGTATCTTAGACATTATAAAACTTTTACAAGAACTCTGTATCTGTGTATTTAACTCACTTAAAAAGACTAAAAGCTACAAATATTTCACTTCTAGACGTAATGAATAAGCCTGTGCTCCAGATAAGCATCGTTTTATCGTTTTCACGAATTGACTTTGATGTAAAACGAATCGAATTAAAATCTTATTGTACTAAGACGATTTGGGGAAGTGGAAAACGATTTACAATCAATTTCCTCACCATTTTTTGCAGTGAAAATTCTCAAGGCAGACATGTATATACACACCGGTTTGGGCAAAACTTACAGGGTAAAAGATACGGATGCACATTTTAATCGAATACATTATGAATTTAGCAGTCAAATCAGCGGTATTCCACATGATGTGCTAGGGTAAAAATACTACCTGAACAATACTTATTTGTGTAATGTGAAGCTGCTGCACATGTGCACTTTCTGCTTGAACACTTTAGTTTTATAGTCAATTATAATAAATTTGCAAATTTTTTTCGACATATGTTACATATGAAAACCTTTTAAATGGTGTCGGATTTTGCGTTTATTTTGTATTAAACCATTCTATGGCCTCATGAATATAAGTTATACTTACTTTTTCTCGGGATTTATAGTATACTGAGAACTTTCAAATGTCTTTGTTACTTGCTCACTTATTGCTTTATTTTATTTAAATCTACCACTTTTTGCGTCGTCTTTGATGCTTCGCATTAACGACTTTTCTTGTATACTATAGTACTGATGTTTATTTATTTGAATGTAGAATGTAAAACCTGTGTTTGATAGAGATAGTAACATGTATCAAGTGTTTACTTTGATTGTTTTAGCTCACCTGAACACAACGTGCTTTTTACCCCTTCGTCTGTCTGCGGCGTCAAGATTTTAGCTTGTGAACACGCTAGAGGCCACCGTTTTTATCCAATCTTCATCAAACTTGGTCAGAATGTTTGTCTCCATGAAATCTTGGTTGAGTTCATTAATGGCTCACCTGGGCTCATAAACTAGGACAAAAGGTCAAATTCTATGAAAAAACTGTGAACACGCTAGAGACCACATTTATAGCCCAATCTTCACCAAACTTGGTCAGAATATTTGTCTGTATGAAATCTTAAAGTAGTTCGTCATTGGATCACGCGGGGTCAAAAAGTAGGTCACTAGGTCAAAACTTAGAAAAAGCTTGTGAACACACTAGGGGCCACATTGATAGCCCAGTCTTCACCAAACTTGATCAGAATATGTGTCTCCGTGAAATCTTGGATGAGTATGTTATTGGGTCACGTGGGGTCAACAGTAGGTAACTAGGACAAATCTCAGAAAAAGGTTGTGAACTCACTAGAGACCATATTTATAGCCCTATCTTCACTAAACTTGGCCAGAATGTTTGCCTGCAAGAAATCTTGGGTGATGTTTTAACAAGGTAACGTGGGGTCAAAAATTAGATCACTAGGTCAAATTTTAGAAAAACCTTGTGAAAACACTAAAAGGCCACTTTCATGGCCTAATCTTCACCAAACTTTGCCAAAACGATTGCCAGCATGAAATCTTACACATGTTTTGAAGTGAGTCATGTGGATTCAATAGGTAACTAGGTTCAAATTCTAGAAAAGGTTATCAGCCCAGTGGTCACACTGGTCCAATCTTCACCAGGGATTTCTTAAGTAAAAAAAACTCTTAATTACTTGACGCCAGATATAAGCCTACTAAAAGCTTGTGTTCTTGGGTGAGCTTGGTCGTTGTTCTTTATTTTCTACCACATCGCAAACGCTTGATGCACATATGCTGCATGGACATTTTATGAAGGCATTACACTTGCAGATCAACTTGAGAATGTATGATCAATTAACATTTCCTTTATACAATTATTATTGCCGAATACAACAAAGACATGAAGTTGGAAGGTCTTAGACATCAAATTCAACTTCAGCCTGCAATTTATTGGTATAATAACAAGTCGGGGTTAAAACAACACGTACAAACAAAATCAATCATGTCGGAAATACTTCCAGCATTTTATCTCCATGTTGGCAACTAGAAGGTTTTAAATACGGTAATTTGAACGGTTTAATAACATCATTTCGATTACTTATACAGCCTAGTAATCTAGGTCGGCAATTTAAACGGCATAATAATTCCATGTCTACAGTTCGTCCTAAAACCTCAATGGCGCAAATTTGTAAAATGTATAGGACGTAATAACGTCACGGCAGCAATGTATAGGGCATAATAACACCATAGCAGTAATGTATAGGGCTTAATAATGTCATGCCACTAATGTATAGGGCAGTAATGTCTAGGGAATAATAGCTCCATAGCAGCAATGTATAGGGCATAATAACTCTATGGCAGTAATGTGTATCAAACATAATTACTCCATTAAAGAAAAGTTTATGTGTTAGTAACGCCATGACAGGATCGTTGTGGAATGTACAACGTAGTGGCAGCAATGTACAAGGCATAACACCGTCATCGCAGCAATGTATATATCATAATAACATCATAAGTTATTATGCCATATACTTTACTGCCATGAAGTCATTATGACCTAGACGTTACTGCCATGGAAGTATTATGCATTATACATTAATCCCTGGCAGCAATGTATATGCCATATTACCTCCGTGGTAGCAATGCATAGGGCATAACATAATGGCAGCAATGAATATGACATGATAACTCCATGGCAGCAATGTATAGGGAATAATAGTTCCATGACAGCAATACAGTTGGTAATATTATTTCCACGGCAGCAAAGTTTAGGCCATAATACTTCCATGGCAGCAATGTATATGGCATAATAACAACACAAACATAATATATTTGACATAATTACGTCATGGCAGTAATGTATGCCCTATATATACCCATGGCGCAAAGTATAGGGCATAATCACGTCATGGCAGCAATGTTTGTCGTCAAATAACCTCACGGCAGCTATGTATGTTGTCTAATAATGCTATGGCAGTTATGGCCTAATGACGTTATGGAATCTATGTATGTGGTCTTGTTACTCCAGGGCGGCGATGTCTGTGGCCTAACAATGTCATGGCAGCAATATATGTGGGCTAATATCGTTATGGCACCGACGTACATGTATGTAGCCTACTATCGTCATGACAGCTATATATGTAGTCTTATTATGTTATTGCAGCAATGGATGTGCCTTACCAACTTCATGGCAGATATGTCTGGTCTAATAACTTCGTGACAGCAGTGTCCGTGGCCTAATAACATCATGTCAGCTATGTATCTGGGTTAGTAACGTCATGGCAGCTATGTATCTGGGTTAATAACGTCATGGCAGCTATGTATCTGGGTTAATAACATCATGGCAGCTATGTATCTGGGTTAATAACCTCATGACAGCTATGTATATGGGTTAATAACATCATGGCAGCTATGTATATGGGTTAATAACGTCATGGCAGCTATGTATCTGGGTTAATAACGTCATGGCAGCTATGTATATGGGTTAATAACATCATGGCAGCTATGTATCTGGGTTAATAACATCATGGCAGCTATGTATCTGGGTTAATAACGTCATGGCAGCTATGTGTCTGGGTTAATAACATCATGGCAGCTATGTTTCTGGGTTGATAACGTCATGGCAGCTATGTATCTGGGTAAAAAACGTCATGGCAGCTATGTATCTGGGTTAATAACGTCAAAACAGCTATGTATCTGGGTTAATAACATCATGGCAGCTATGTATCTGGGTTAATAACGTCATAACAGCTATGTGTCTGGGTTAATAACGTCATGGCAGCTATGTGTCTGGGTTAATAACATCATGGCAGCTATGTATCTGGGTTAATAACGTCATGGCAGCTATGTATCTGGGTTAATAACGTCATAACAGCTATGTATCTGGGTTAATAACATCATGGCAGCTATGTGTCTGGGTTAATAACAACATGACAGCTATGTATATGGGTTAATAACATCATGGCAGCTATGTATATGGGTTAATAACGTCATAACAGCTATGTATCTCGGTTAATAACATCATGGCAGCTATGTGTCTGGGTTAATAACGTCATGGCAGCTATGTGTCTGGGTTAATAACATCATGGCAGCTATGTGTCTGGGTTAATAACGTCATGACAGCTATGTATCTGGGTTAATAACATCATGGCAGCTATGTATCTGGGTTAATAACGTAATGGCAGCTATGTATCTGGGTAAATAACGTCATGGCAGCTATGTTTGTGGCCTCATAGTCATAGCGTCATGTGCATGGTCTAATTATAATTACATATTATTCATTGATTTGGTTTTGTTGTGTTTAGAGTGTGTAGGAGTATTTACTCTTACCTGTTATTCATCTAATTCTAACCTGGTATACAATATATATATAACATAATACCCGTAATAAAGAAATAACGCCATAGTCATAGCGGGGGGTGGGGGGTGGGGGCAAAGTTGCCTGGCTAAGACACAAGCATATATTGATTCTAAAATACAAGACAAATACAAGTTAAATACATGTGGTTATCTGGCCTTCACTATAAAATAAGTAATATTGGTCAGCCATAATTAGACCAAGTATAAATACACCTGATTTCGCATTAATTTATTGGTAAGAGTAATATTACTAAATAATCTTAGAATAATTGTATGCTACTTAATATTTATATAGCTATCTATACTTCCTATACAATCTATGTTATCCATACTATTTACAATAACCGAGTAATGTTTGCAGGTCAATCCTAGGCTTGAACTAGGTGTTCTGTAATGAACCAGCACCAACTGTAATTGACCGGGATCAGGCTAGTTCTTTGTCACAGATTTACAACTGATTCATAGACTTACTACATTATTTACTACTGTACAATTTTATAGAAGTATTTAAATGAAAGGTGCTATTTGATATAAATACAGGTACAGAGGCAGATATTGCATTGATACAATAAATTTACAGTAGAGTCATTATGTAATACTTCTGCTTTACATATTTATTACATTATTTACTATAATAAATTATTACTACTTAATAATTTTGATTTACAAATTTATTACATTATTTACAGCCATAAATTATTACAAAAGTATTTTAGCAAAGTGCTCTGATTATTATAAATACTTTTAAAGAGGCAGATATTAAATTAATATAAAATTAATAAGTTTTTTAACCCAAAGAAAAAGCTTTACAATTATTATTTTTTATGGAAAATATGTTTACACTTATTCATTCTGGTGCAGCAGATATTCAATATGTTCAATGATGCTAGAAGACAAGGAGGTGGGGCCAGTTAAAATATGTCGCGTCTGTTAGGCCGGCCGAGGATACCAGCCCATGGTCTTGTAATAACAAATCAACCTGGCCCCATAAACTAATGTTTATAAGTGGTGGAGTTGGGCGGAGCCTCACTATCCTCCTTGCCTGTTATAAAATTGGTCAGAGCTATTGACCAGGGGCTGCGAAAGGGGTTCAAAAAGGTTACACTCCTTACCTTGAGGACATTTATGCTAGAAATGGCCTTTGTAAAAACCCTAACAGCAGCAATGAAGCAAAAATAAACTTATACTGGGGATGTGGGGGGAGGGGGCGGGCGTCAATGTCAATAAGCTGGGATGAGGTGAGGGCTGTGAAGGAGTACTACACCTCCTCAGTCCGCCCTCTATCCAAGGTACTGGGAGTGGTGCGGACTGTCAGGTATTGATAATTGCCCATTAAAACAAGAAGCTAAACACCCCCTATCCAACAACCCTTACTACAGAAAGAAGTGCACAATCTACACCCATTGTAATTAAAGAAGAAGCGGATTATTACTCAGAATAGTAAGTAAATCATTCAAAGCTAGGGTGGAGTTTGGGGAGCTCTATGTAGTTTAAAACACTTTTTTGAGCACAAGAAAGTATAAGACTGGTGCTTACTATGTTAGATTTCTTAAAGAACAAAGTTGGGACTGCTTACACTTCCATCCAGAAGCGCCCTCCTCCCTTGACATAGACCCAGCTAAGCCACTGCAAGCTTCAGCTACCCCACTCCCCCGCCCCTGCAAATCCTGAGCTATCGCTGTAAGGATTAACAAGTAAATGACCCGCAACCCAAAACATTTCTACATCTGGGGTGCTCAATAGAGGTAAGTTGGTTTCACTAAAATGAGTACTATGGACAATAGAGTAAACATAATCTCGTATAAGGAAGGCAGACTGACCGCTAACCTTCTGGATTATTTAAAGAATCGTGATATTCATATAAAATGTATGTAGGAATCAATTTTCAAAACAAATCAATCTGAAAATATACTAAAATACAGAGCTACATATAACTATTTAAAGATAAATACGTAGGTCTTCGATAGTGTACATCAAAGAAGGGAGTAACTATCATGTTGTAGGAGTAGACCCCATCAAGGACCACCCGCCCGGAGAGGGAGGGATGGCGCGCTGTGGGCAAAAATTTTAACTTGATCAACTTGTAGTCAAACCAACATCCTTTCACTTTTCACATATTCACTTGCAGGGTTGGTCCCTAGAAGAAACTGAAGAAAGCTCCATTTTGGATCTGGAGCATAGAGATTGTGTAATAACTGGCGACTTCAATACACACCACTCAGCATGGGACTCCATTAGAAAAGACCGTCAATCCGGAGGTGATTTGGAAGTGGGTTGAAAAATATAATCAAGTCCTACTCCATGACGGCAGTCCTACTAGATTATGGCATTCTTTAACTTGCATACATTTATCCTTTAAAAGTGCCAAACTTTCGGCGATATCAGACTGGGGAGTAATGCAAGATACTTGGGGATCAGATCACTTCCCATTCATAACTTCTATCCAAACTGGATATCCTCTAGGCACAAAAATAAACACAGGAGGAAAATTAAATTTCAAAAAGTCAGATTGGGAAGCATTTGACAGATTATGTGAGAGAATAAATCCGGATGAAGTATATTCCATGGACATTGATGTGCACTGTACATAATAATGTTCATAGCAGGGGAGACCATCCCAGATAGTAAAGTAAAGAATAAAAAAAGGATATGGTCCCATGGTGGAATGAAAATTGCAAAAATGCTACAAAGTGGTGGAAAAAGCTGAAAATTATATACATGGATAGATAAAAGTGCTCAGGAACCAGTCTTAATCAGCAAAAACAATGAAAATTGGGGAAAAAATCTGCAGTACTGTAAACCTAAACAATAAAAAAAAGTTTAACATTTTGAAGAAAATACTCAGAATTAGAGTAAATTCGCATTGGGACATCCCTATTTTGATTGAAAATAAACCATCGGCAGTTACCAACAGGGAGAAAGCAAACATCTTAGTCTCCAATTACAAGGATGTCTCTCTTGATTCAAACCAAGATAACAATGTGTTAGATATTCAGGCCAAGTTTGAATCACAGCTCTGAAATCTGTTTGGCAACACTGAATAATATGGGTCAAATCTTAATAATAGCTTCTCTATTAAACAACTGAAAAGAATCAAACAACTCCGCCACGGAAAATATTTGATTTCATGCACTGATTACAATCAATTCAAGCACACGCCTGATAATACTCTGGGGCTATGGATGAGATTGTATAAAGAAATATGGCAAAGGGGAGAGTACCCTGTCAAGGGAAGTTATCACCCTTCACAAGATAAATAAATGAGAGAATGATAAAAATAATCCTATAGACAAATTAGCATTACATCCCATGCAGGGACATTGCTTAAAGGGATGGTAAAGTTCTGTCACGGGGAAAAGATCAGATTTCGTTCTCTCTATTCAAAAACATGCCCGAACATACTCTAGGATTTTGGATAAGACTGTACAATGAAATCTGGGAGAGGGGAGAGTACCCGAGGACTTTGAGAGAAGCTGTAGTTAACCCCCTAGACAATGAAAACAAACAGAAGGCGATCCAAAATCTTACACCAATTAACCTTACATCTCATGCAGGGAAATTGCTTGAGCGTGTGGTTAAAGCCCGTTTAGAACACTATTAAGAATCAAAACAATTAATAAATCCTTTGCAATCTGGCTTTAGGAATGGCATAAGCACATAAGATCAGCTCACATGGCTGCAACATGATTTGATTTATGCTAAAAACAGAAAACAGACTGTTGCAGCACATATAGGAATATACAGTAATGAGAGGGCTGACAGGGCTGCCAAGGAAGGGCTAAATATTTATGGTTTGCCTAAAAAGTTAGGCCTGTCCCCAGAAATTAATTTAAGCTTTTAATTCGAACAAGCGGGACAAGCAAACCAATAATTTTAATAATTCAACTAATATCGGTAGAAAGAAGCCATCAAACAAACCTCCACCACTTTGTTCAAACGGTATCATAATGGATACATCAGTCGCAAGACTGAGATTCAACGCTAGCTTATTACCAGGCAGTATAGGTAAACATGTGCTAGATACAGATGGTTATTATGATACATGTAAGGATATATACGATGGGTCACACTTCCTACTGCATTGTTTTCCCTGACGGAGAGAGTTTCAATGGCAAATCATTCAGCTTCAGAATCTTTAGCATTTGACATACAACACATCGTCCTTCCACCTACAAAGACTGAGCGTAGCACTTTCCGAGCCCTGGCAACATATATAAAGGACTGCCAGATGCTTGGCAAAATATCAAAATTCTAAAAACCCGCAGGGAGTCAAACTGATGCTAAAACAATAAGAGCACGTGATAGTGATGCAAGTTAGGAAAAACAATGCCGGTCATTTCCAGACTCGAACTAGGGACGTGAACGTGAAAAAATAATAAAATAAAGATCTCTTGGTCAAGATCAGATTACAGGCATAAAAGTTTCATTAATGATGGCCCGGATTTGGATAAATAGATATATCTTACTTTCTTACATAGGGGGTCCAGGGGCTAAGACCAATTTGTTTTATACACAAGGTTCATAACGTTCCAACTGAACTTTAATATGGGGCTATATGACCAAGATCAAACTGCTATATACAGATGGTTGGCTTTTGGACCTATATGGATTAATGTATTACCTAAATAAGCGGTCCAAGGTCGTAGACCATACTGTTGTGTACTGGTGGTTCACAACGTTGACTTTAGGACCTATATGAATCAATGTATTGCCTAAATATGGGGCCCCGGGGCCAAGATCATCCTGTTGTGTTCTGATGGTTCACAACGTTGGCCTTAGGACCTATATGGATCAATGTATTGCCTAAATATGGGACCCCTGGGCCTAGATCATACTGTTGTGTTCTGATGGTTCACAACGTTGGCCTTAGGACCTATATGGATCAATGTATTGCCTAAATATGGGACCCCTGGGCCTAGATCATACTGTTGTGTACTAATGGTACACAAGGTTGGCCTTAGGATCTATATGGATCAATGTATTGCCTAAATATGGGACCCCTGGTCCAAGATCATACTGTTGTTGTAGTAATGTTTCATAACGTTAGACTAAGACCCAAATGGATCCACTTATATTGTCTTGCAGTGAGATCTATGCCGAAACCGAATTGCTGTACAAAAACGGTTCATAACTTTGGTCCTGGCCATGGCAGACAATTAAGTTTGATGTTTTCCTTGTTTTCATTGTTTTATAACATTGACCCAGGCCCCCTGTTATATTTATTCCTTGCTTAAATAATTGAATTAAATAAAAATGTGAATAACTTAATATTTACTTCAGGATGAAGACCAATATATTTGGCCTAATTGGTTCTAATTAGGGACATTATGGACCAAAGGACAATTTGGACCAGACGTCCCGGACCACATTTATGGACATACCGGACCACAAAATTATTATTAAAATCATTTCTAAAAACAAAGCATGTTGTTGTTATTTATTTTTCTCTTTAGCGAGTGCCTGATATGTAATTATGTCGTAATGAAAATATTACCTTATAAAATTTCAAAAATGTCAGCTACAGTTCCATCTCAAAAAGTTTTATCACAAATATTTCTTTTCTCTGGCGAATAATTATTATTAATAAATAAGACATGGACAGTGAACCTTTGATCTTTTCCCACCAATTAAAGTAGGTCAATGAGAGGATAGATGTACTTTTAATTTTACAACCATATGCTTTTCTTCTTCAGTGAATTCGTATTATCCGGTAAATTAATTGTTATAAAATTATTAAATACAATATCTGACTGGTTTATTTATTTCTTCGGGATGTCCGTACTCCATTGGTTTACAACGTCTACACTGACTTTTAAATATTGTTTTCCTTAAAGTCAAAACATTAAAGTCAAAGATAAAGATCCTTTAAAGGGATATCACGGCCAAGACCAAAATAATATCAATCACCCAATACTTAAGAACGCGATCAAAGACCCCTTTAATGTTATAATTACAATAAACTAGTTGTTTGGTGTGTAGCGGATCTTAGGGTATTGTGGATCAGCCAAACATGACCTTGACCTTTTTGGCACTTGTGTTGATTTAAATCAGATAAAAAGCATTTCATTAGAAAAAGTGATGTTCCGTTAGGATTTCCACATAGAAATTTTCAGCCAAGCAGTTTGCAATAACCGAAGATGATGGCGTTACCAAACCTGACCCATTTCTACGGAGATACACAAAACCCAAAGTGCAAATCAACAGCGAATTTTCCAGCAATATAGGATAATTTATCAAACCAATGACACCAGATGATGAGCGTTAATGTCCTTTATGACCACAAGAAATTGTTTGTTCCTCGGACGTGTGTTTATTGATATGTGAACTGAAAATAGGTCGCAAACGTATCCCAAAGTTTCGTCCACCTTATAAACCAATGCTACATTAGTCAATTAAGTTATTTCATTGACTGTTAGTCAGTATGCACATCTTCTTCCACTTCATCACCATAACCATTACAATATTCTCAGAAATTATGTTAGCTGTGTTCAACTCCAGCAGTAGAAGCTGCTTATCATGATTATTACTATCATCATTCACATCATATCACCATTGTAACACATTATATATGCATCCAATCATCAGTTTTAGTCATATGGAGACAGTATCAACTTGAAATATATATAGTGATATATAGGGATGCATTCACTGCAATATTACGCTATGATGTACGACATGATACCACAACCAGTCTTATTATCCAGTCCTGGGATAAAAATTAAAATGACCATGTATTGCATGGTAGGGTAATGGTATGGTTATGGTATAATGGTGGTATAAATATTGGTATGGTATGGGTAAGGGTATTATATGGTTATTGCATGGTTATGGTATGATTATGGTATGATCATTGCAAGGTTATGGTATGATTATTGAATGTTTATGGTATGGTTATTGTATGGTTATGGTATGGGTATGGTTATTTTATTGTTATTGCATGGTTATGATATGGTTATTGTATGGTCATGGTATGGTTATGGTATGATTACTGCATGGTTATTGTATGATTATTGTATGGTTATGGTATGGTTATTGCATGGTAATGGTATGATTATTGTATGGTTATGGTATGGGTATGGTTGTTGTATGAGTATTACATGGTTATGGTATGGTTATGGTATGATTATGGTATGTTTATGGCATGGATATGGTATCATTATTGCATGGTTATGGTATTTTTATGGTATGGGTATGGTTATTATATGGTTATTGTATTGTTATAGTATGGCATGGTTATTGTATGGTTATTCTATGGTTATGGTATGGTTATGGCATGATTATTGTATGGTTATGGTATGATTAGTCTATGGTCATGGTATGGTTAATGTATGGTTATGGTATGGTCATGGTATGGTTATTATATGGCTATGGTATGGTCATGGTATGGTTAATGTATGGTTATGGTATGGTCATGGTATGGTTAATATATGGTTATGGTATGGTCATGGTATGGTTATGGGATTGTTACTGTATGGTTATGGTATGGTTATGGTATGGTTACTGTATGGTTACTGTAAGGTTATGGTATGGTTACTGTATGGTTACTGTAAGGTTACTGTAAGGTTACTGTATGGTTATTGTATGGTTATTGTATGGTTATGGTATGGTTATGGTAGGGGTGTAACGATATACCGTACGACGGTATACCGCGGTTCAATATTCACGGTTCGGTGCACGGTTCACTTCTCAAGAATTACGGTACGAACCGTGCGATACAGTTAAGTAAAAATCCTACATTGTGCTCTTGAGTTCACGTCGAATCGTTGTTGAGTCAGTAGTAGACTATTTTTTTACACCGGGAAAACGACAAAGTGGATCAAGATATAGCACTTTTATGACAATATTTGCCGAGATGTAAGCATTCTTGTTTTCAAGAGTAGCTGATCATTCAGAACAGTATTTTGTCATTCTTAATTCTACCATAAGGAAGTTAAATTAGTAAGCTATGTAGTATATCTTGTATCGGTAAAGCGCATTGCGTAAAGCTAATTAGTATTCAAAATGGCGGCTGTCGAAAACTTGTAATCTCTGTTTAAGAAATCACTGATGGAGTCGGACAATCTATATTGCAAAATTAAATCCATTGTAAATTTTGGCATGATTGATAACATCTTTGGCTCTTGAGACTTCGGCTAATCGACTGTATTGCCGTCATTATGAAATTGTGAAACTATGACGAGAAAACGCCAAAATTAGCTTTAGTCATGTTATGTTGTTTTTTTTTCCGAAAGAAGACTAAAATACATTTCTCATTTCTATCTTTGTTTAGTTATATATCAAGAAGTTGTTTCAGAAGAAACTATTTTCCGGTATTTGTTTTGACTTTTTTTGCCCCACAAATTATCACACCTAATTACTGTCCCCATTCAAAACAGATCCCTAGAGATCACTTACCTGATAGTCAGAGCAAAATAAGTGCCTCAGCCAATACATATTCAGCATATATAGTAATGAATGAAGCTGGTAGCAGAAGCGTTAATTCCTGAGCTAGTTAATTTATGCATACATTGACACCACCAAATTTACCCGACTACATGTACATAAAATTGGTGCACTTTTGGTTTTTGTTGATACAAGCCTTGTTTAAATGATGTTTTAAATTATTTACTTCGACTCATAACACACTGCTTGTTGTTTTTGCTAAAAAATAGTTAAACACACGCACCATCCGGAACATGGCCGTCCGAATATATGTACACTTTTCGGTAATTTGTCGAACTACAATTTGACGAATATGTTGTTACACTCAGTATAAATTTGATGTGACTAATTTAAAATGGTATGCTTTGTACCTTTATGACTACTAATAATGGAGCAAAATTTCTTTGGATTTAGAGAGTACTGATATTCCGAATCATGCGTCGATTTAGAGAGAAACTTCTCAGATTCTTAATCATACGTTGACATTCCAAAAGCAGTTATAATTGTGATAAATATTTATTTGAACAGTACTTTACAATAGATATACTATTCAAGTACATGTAATACTTATTGGTAAGCATACAGGCTCACAGTAATAGGCAAACAATCAATAATATCATATTTATATAAGCAGTGAAATTTAGGCTGTCCCTTGGTTGGCTGCTTAATACAAGTGTGACTGTAGTTAGAAGCTGTTTAAAGTGTTGCTAGTCTTATTTTAAGATAAATGAAGAAATTGTCATTTGGGAGGGATGTGTCATGACATTATACATTTTGAAAAGAAATGACATTTAATGCAGTGTCCTTATTTGCTAATCTTATGATATAAAATAATAAAACCAAGAATTTCTGAAAAATTCCTAGGTGATGATGAAAATGAAAGCATGTGAAATCACAAGCACAATTGATGGCATCAATACACATTGCCTTTTTTTTTAAAAGCAGAACAATATCTGAATGCTCTGGCCTCATCAGTAGGACAAGAATATGTTTTTATACCAGGGAAAAAAATTTCCCTCTGAAAAGTATTTACTTAACCATATATTAACTATAGCTACCATGATTTTGTTTAATGTTAGAGGAAACAGCCTCCTTTGTATAAACTTGACCATACTAAACACCATGTTATAGTAGAAGGACTGTATATATATTATACTACTGGCAATAGTTGATTAATTTGTAAACACAAGAAAAAACAATAATAAGCACTTACATGTATATTTTCTTATATATGATATATTGAATATAGATCATTTTTGTATTGATACACATATCATATCGATGATTCTGACCAATACGGAGCCCTAGTAACAACCTACCATCATTATTTCTCTGATGTTTCATAGAAAGCACTAACTACTTAGTAGCTGAATTTGTTGACACTTCATATTGTTATTAAATTGTTATCTTGTTTTTTTTTTATATAGTTTACCAAACTGTTGTATTATTATTTGTGATGGACATTCAGAATTTACAATAAAGATGAGAAAAAAATATCTTAAGAAATATTATATTACTTTTTATTTTTAAGACCTAACAATTTAAAGTTTTAGATTATTCTTACAATTAAATCATTTATTATGTGGATAACCTTTTATGTCATACATTCTGATTATTGACTTATAGACTTACAAGTTCTTAGTTTCAGTAAATAGTTACACTAACATATTGTACAATATAAGTCATGGTGTAATAGTGAACCTATGTGATAAGCAAAAATGTATCATCGGTACCAAAATATTATATATCGTGATATGTATCGTATCGTGTGGTATGTATGGCGATACGTATCGTATCGTGAGGGTAGCGTATCGTTACACCCCTAGGTTATGGTATGGTTATGGTATGGTTATTGTATGGTTATAGTATGGTTATGGTATGGTTATGGTATGGTTATTGTATGGTTATGGTATGGTTATGGTATGGTTATTGTATGGTTAGGGTATGGTTAGGGTATGGTTATGGTATGGTTATGGTATGGTTACGGTATGGTTATGGTATGGTTATGGTGTGGTTATAGTATGGTTACTGTATGGTCATGGGATGGTTAAGGCATTGTTATGGTAGGTATGGTTATGGTATGGTTATGGGATGGTTATGGTATGGTTACTGTATGGTTATGGTATGGTCATGGGATGGTCATGGCATTGTTATGGTAGGTATGGTTATGGTATGGTCATGGGATGGTCATGGCATGGTTATAGTAGGTATGGTTATGGTAGGTATGGTTATGGTATGGTTATGGTAGGTATGGTTATGGTATGGTCATGGATGGTTATGGCATCGTTATGGTAGGTATGGTTATGGTATGGTTATGGTAGGTATGGTTATGGCATGGTTATGGTAGGTATGCTCATAGGATGATTATGGCATGGTTATGGTAGGTATGGTTATAGCATGGTTATGGAAGGTATGATTATGGTATGGTCATGGGATGGTTATGGCATGGTTATGGTAGGTATGGTTATGGTATGGTCATGGGATGGTTATGGCATGGTTATGGTAGATATGGTTATGGTATGGTTATGTATACATGCATTCATATATGTATATGTGTATGTATGTATGATCAATACGAAATTGATGTGATGTAAATTTCTGATAAAGTTTACTCTTTCCAAATGGAGGGGGCGGGGCATTGTGGGATGGGGTGCGGAGGGCTTTGTATATATTGTCTTTCAGGCTGTTGTGAGTTTGATCATCATACCCTGGCAGATCCATAATCTTCTTCCTCCTCATGATGGCTAGTGACCTACTGTTTGACCCCACGTGACCGAGTTACGAACTCATTCAAGATTTCATGCAGACAAACATTCTGACCAAGTTTGGTGAAGATTGGGCTATAAATGTGGTCTCTAGTGTGTTGACAAGCTTTTTTTAGATTTGACCTAGTGACCTACTTTTTGACCAAACGTGACCCAGTTACGAACTCATCCAAGATTTCATGTAGACAAACATTCTTACCAAGGTTGGTGAAGAGTGAGCTATAAATGGGGTCTCTAGTGTGTTCACAAATTTTTCCTTAAATTTGACCTCGTGACCTACTTTTTGACCCCAGGTGACCCAATAATGAACTCATCCAAAATTTCATGCAGACAAACATTCTGACCAAGGTTGATGAAGATTGGATAAAAATTGTGGCCTCTAGTGTGTTCACAAATAAAATGTTGACGACGGATGCGGGACGACAGACGCCGGACGAAGCGGTATCACAAAAGCTCCCCTTGAGCACATTGTGCTCAGGTGAGCTAAAAATATGGTATTCGAGGCAAGACATAATAATTGTAACATCTAATTAAATTGCAACAGATGCCCTAGAGAGAATTCTAATTAAATAATAAAAATAACTGTAGTCAACAGGCTTGCAATTAGACAGGTCCACATCAGACTCGAACTGATAATTCACCAAGGAACTGCACCTGCATGGACCAATGCCTATATTACCAGTCGACTGTGATTTCCATTTTTGTTTATCAGCATATAATTAGGTAACTAATATATTTAATGCACAGAAATGGTCCAAACATAGAATGTAAACACGAATGGTGTTTTAAACAATAACTATGGATAAAATCAAATACAGTAATATGTTCATCAAAATTTAAGGTATGAGCAGACTAAACCATCTTTATATCCATAGGAAATAGAATCAGCACACAATTATATAAACAAAAATATATTGATGCCTTATTATTAATAAAATAACACTAATAAATGGTCTATTTACCTTTGTACCTTTCTTATAATGGTTCTACATACCTTCATATCTTTCTTGCATCTCAAATCGTCAAGTATATAATGTAGGGATCACTCGGGTGAAGTCACCATTTTGCAGCCTAGAGCGGCCAGTCTAGATCAGCCCCTGGCTGTGACCGGCGACTCGGGCATTGTGGAGTTGGGAGGACTCGATTCCGCAGACTCTAGCGCGGCCTGTCCAGATCGGCTCCCGGTCGTGTCCCGAGAGGCTCGAGGTCGGGGGAAGTCTGGATGACTCGTCTCTGTAGAATCCTTTCAAATGTTTAAATGCACAAGAATATATTAATTCTATTATTTGGGTGCCAAGCCCCACCCATATCCATATAATACACACGTCTTTTATTTTAACTGTGTATACAATAAAAACAATTTTAACGCCATGCCAGGCTACTCTGATCAGCCATTTGGATCTGCATCCAGATTGGAAGCAGGGGCGGATGGAAGTTGGTAGAGTATTTCTCGCATATGTAGCAGGTGTACTGGTAGTTCGTTCGAATCGGGGTCAAAAAGGACCAAAACCGAAAAGGTGCCATACCAAAACGCCCCAGGACCATAATGGCCTGGACCAGACAGGCCCGTACCACAAAGGCCCATATTTTATATTATGTTTAATGAGTAATTGAGCAGCCAAAACCGAAACTGCTGTTTGAGCGTTCATGAGACCAGACAACATCGCAGTATGTGTTTAAATGTGAATTTTAAAAATACATGTTTATAAAAATACATTGACAGTGTGTAAATAATACAGCAAGTAATATTCAAACACCGCCCCTGCTTTCTCACTCGGTGCTTGGGACCCAAGGATGGCGCAGTTAATATTTGGAATTTTAAAACGAAAAATTAAAGCCAAAATTGCCAAACAAATGTAAAAGTCCCAGAATAAAATAATTAATTGAAGTTTGAATTAAATAATTTTAGAATGAAGAACTAAGGCCAAGAATATATCGAATTAATTGGAATTGATATAAATAGAAAATACAAACACGTTATTTTATACAATGTTTGAAATTACAAATAATTTCCATCAAGTTTTAAGTATTAATAGGCACAAAGTCTGGAAAATGTTTCAATGCACATTTAATTAAAAGAACAATAGTTTATTGTTAATGAACAGTGTGAAGTTAATCATAAATGTAAATTTCATTAGGAGATTGAATTAAAATTTAATATAAATTAAGTTTTAAATATAATTTTAAATAGTGATCAATTTAACATTGTAATTTAATCATGGTAAGAAAAATTCTACAGAAAATAGGTTTTAATAACAGTACACATATGTTCATGTTATTAAAAAGATACAACAATAAAATATAATACAAATAATATACATTTACATATAATAAATTAATACTATTTAATAATATACAATTACGATCAATATTCTACTTGAACATGCATGTACATATTACACACACATATATGTGCCTTTTCGACTCCCTATTTATTGGCCGTTCCCATACCACTACCTTTAACGTGGTTCTTTTGGTCTGGGCCGTTTTTGACCAGGCCGTTTGGAATTTGGGCCTTTTTGACCCAACACCGTCCGTTCGCAGTGTCTCTATAAATCAGATGGTAGAGCGACCCATTAGTATTGGGGAGGTCTGTGGTTCGAATCCAGGTGGAGGCTCACTTTTTCCACTCCTGTTACACATAACCCAGGAGACACAAATACACTCACACGGGCACCCTTCCTTCTCAAACCTCGACAGACTCTGGTCCAGGGCCCAACTCCCAATCGACCCTTCCCAGCTGCTGCAACATGTTACCCATGATGTCGATAATTGCTTGTCATCCATAAATAAATATAAAAAATACAGTACTAACCTTTAGATAGTGTCTTATTTCCAGATACAAATGATTATTCCACGAAAATAGCACGGTGGATTCAGCCCTTAGTATTTTGAACACCAAAATATCTCATTTACACAATTAAACGACAGCGTGTAACTAAAAAAACCGGGAAGAATACATGACCCGAATCAATTATTGATTAAAATCCGTTCGCTTTGCTGTAAACATCTCCAATTCAACATTTCTACTAAAAATATAACCCCAAAATAACACAGAAAATCGGGTATGACTAAACAGTAAATAGTCACAAATAGTCACAAGTAGTCAAATGACTAAACAGCGTATAGTCGATTACAGGCTGATATATATAGGCATAAGCTCCATGTTTTCGTATATTGTAAATGTTCTTTTGCATTAGAAAAAGGTCATTTCGTTGTTTTGAGACCGAAATCTAAACAGAAATGTGCATAAAGAACGCAAAAACGGTGACAAATAGTCACGAATAGTCAAATTACTAAACAGTGTATAGTCGATTTCAGGCTGTTATATACGCATAGGCTTCATGTTTTCATTTATCATAAATATATTTATTATAAATACAAAAAAAATGTTCTTTTGCACTAGAAAATGTCATTTCGTTGGTTTAGACCGAAATCAAAACAGACATGTACATAAATAACGCAAAAAACGGTGACAAATAGACACGATTAGTCAAATGACTAAACATCGTATAGTCAAATTTCAGTAGGTTCATTGTTCAAACTATACCTTTTGGATCAGTTTTAAGAATGTACTTACAATGTTACCGTATTTGCTAGCTAAACATTTACATGACCTTAACGAAAATGTTATGAAGTTAATATAAAAAGTGCCGTAACTGCCACAAAAAGTCGATCGAGCTGGCTCACAAATAGTCACTTTTTGAACCTGGTTTAATATATAAAATGCTGTTTTATAGGCAAAGGCTCCATGGTTTCATTTTTTGTAAATGTTCTTTTGTATTAGCAAAGTCATTTCGTTTGTTTGAGACCGAAATCTACACAGAAATGTGCATAAATAACGCAAAAATGGTGACAAATAGTCACGCATATTCAAATTACAAAACAGCGTTTAGTCAACTTTCAGTATGCTAATAGGCTAAACTATATCATTTAGGTCAAACATTTTATTTTAAATTTTTATTTTAAATGTTTATTTTATATTGAACATATTTGATGTATCTTTACAAACTTGGTTTATTTATACTAGCTTTTAAACACACATGGAAGTATTACCGAAAAGTGTTTCAACGGATAGTATTATCTACACGCAATACAGACTCTTCAGTACTCAGGGCAAAACAGTGAAATTAATTGACTCAGTTTTGTTATTAGCAAACTTTGTTTCATAAAAACTTTACATATTTTCTTATTGTCAAACGCATTAACCTTGAATTTATCCTACGATTTTCTGGATTATTCCACGTAACATAAAACAAGACAATTTTCTATAAACAAAACGTTTATTGAAACATGTACTGTTGACGAATCACACAAAGAAAACACAGCGTCTGAGACAATACGAGTAATTTAGGTATGTATAGTGCGCTATAATTATCATAATTGGTCGCTGTGATGCATTTCTTAAAAAAATATTATAATAATTAAAATGATAATGATGTTAATGAAGTACTTCATTACTGTTTAAATTAGGAATGTCAACGGTTTACCGGATAACCGGATATCAATTTACTCTCCAGTTAAACGCATTAATTGCATATAACTTTGAAAAGAAATATTATCAATTGTAAGTCTGTGCTAAACTCAAGTGTTATACAAACAATTATTGACAGCATTAATGATATAAATCAATCATAAAATCAAAATTGGATCAACTCAATAAATAAAAATCAGCTAACTGAGACGAGACAAGATAGGAACTATG
Source organism: Sinonovacula constricta (assembly GCA_007844125.1). Taxonomy (NCBI): domain Eukaryota; kingdom Metazoa; phylum Mollusca; class Bivalvia; order Cardiida; family Solecurtidae; genus Sinonovacula; species Sinonovacula constricta. Next base: position 31,299,827 of record CM017572.1, read on the forward strand.
ACATACACCATATTATCTTTAATTACACAGGAGCAAAATATGGAAATATTTCACGCCTTCTTAAATTCGATAAACCAAAAGCAAACCAAAACTTGTTTAAAAATCAACAGGAAGTTATTTCAAAGGGAAGTTTACATGTGTATTTGATAATGATGAATCCGAAACTTAAATTTAACTTGGAGAAGGAAGAGGGAAGTATTTATTTTCCTTATGATGAAGAGTGCGCTATTGTTTCGTTCATGACAAGAGATTGTATTACAAGGAAAGAAATAGGAACATTTTTAACTTGAGAGGCTCTGCATACATGTTCATAGAATACTAACAATGTTCAAGTGTGTAAAACTGATTGTGCACAAATCCGTAGTTTATCAGTACTCAGGCTCCATGTAAAGGTGATATCCGACAATGTTTCCATTGCAAATACATGTCACGACAATAAACCTCTACGTTAAGGCATTTTAGAATGAAACGTATGAAATTGATTATGTTAAGACGATTTAGTAAAGTATTCGTAGGTATAAGTATAGTATTCAGAGGCAATACAACGTAAGTCATGAAATATTTCATATGAGATTCCATCATTGTCTTATTTATTTTAGGACGATATGTGGTATCCTGCTAAATATCCTCTTTGATCTAATTTTTATACCATATTTGAAAAACCAAAACAAGTAAACATTCCTCATACGTTCTCGTTACAATAAAATTGTAAAATATATACTTTACAAATGTATATCAAAATAATATAATCTCGTCCAAATCTCGTGCGTTTAGTCGATTGATGATTTTCCTTTTTGGTGGTAGATATTTCTGCGCATTGAAAGGCAGCGGGATTACATTAAATGTTGTTCCTAGCCATAGTTTTGTCCAGTGTTGTGAAAAGCATTCCAGTGTGTGCATCGTCTGTTTGCCTTATTAAATGTTTCAATTCATTTGTTACCACACACCTACTTCTGGATTGAGGTATATGTATCTTGGAACAGCTAGCTTAAACGACGTAGGTCTTTCTGCGCACGTAGACATATTTTACCAAAATTAAGGTAGACCTGTCAACGTGCTCAGAGATGGACTTGAGCACGTGATGTCCTTTGTAAAAGTCGTTACTTTATTTTTTAACGTATTTTAAAGGTAACTCGCCGCTGAGATGACGAGCGCATTTACAGTTATATACATAAAGGTACAAAAATACGATATCAAGTGCAAACTTATTCTGGTTTATCCATGGCATTAAACAAAATTATCCATTTATGCATGGTTGATATTGAGTTGAGTCTTACGGCGCACATCAACACCGCCAACAGTTAAATGGTACGTTTGAACAAAAAAACGTTTATACCCCAAATGGAAAATTGCTTTATTTGAAGTTTATTCTTTTTCTTTTTAAGAAAAATAATTTTGAGTAAGATTCTTGCATTTGGGTCACATCTATAATAATTTAACTGAAAATTATATCAATAAAAACCGGATGTTTATGTTAGTGTTATTATTTTAAAATTGCACAATATTTGCTTTTGGGGACTTCTATAAACTAGATAAAAATTATTGCATAGACACAGAATCACGAAGATATGAAAAGTCGTCAATGCATATGCAGTTATTTATGTGACAACAAATGACACGTTTACTCTTTCTGTTTTATATATAGTTATTCCATTAATTATGTATACAATACGTCTTTGCAATTCAGCATAGTCACTGATAAAAAGCACACCTTCATAGTACTTCGTTCTTTAACTTTAACCTTAACTAAAATATTGTTTCTTCATATAATCTTGTGTACCCCAAAAACAAATATTCATATTCACACCACATCTTCTTCTCTCAAACCTAAAATTTTCCTGGAATTGACATTTTGAATACCATATTGTCTTTCGCATTGTTCCACATATTACTCTAGTTTTGTACCTGGGTTGAAATAAAAGTAGTATCTGTCTGTCAATTAGGTCCAAAACTGACAATAGTGAATGATAACACGTATCGCCTATTCAGCAAACATATAATTACTTAATCTTACATGACAAACTGACAGCATATACATTGTTAGATGTTGTTAAAGCATGTTTTTTTCTTGTATTTTTGTGACCACTGAAAATAAAAGAATGTTACGATTTCAGGATAAACATATATAAACTTTGTAAACAGGGTTGTAATTTGTATTTCTTAACGAAGGCTGTAGATTTATAGAGAATAAGAACATTCTCCTGCAACCTTGAGATACGGTAAGAGCAGCTCTTCTCATTTTCAAAAAGAAATAATATTTATGCGTGGAGATTATTTAAATTATGAACATTTAACTAGACTGAATAAAATACAACCGAAAACATCATGGCATGTTTATTTAGTTTTTAATTTTCGCATTGTAGCTTATTGGGAAGCATCGAGATGTTTTGCTGTTACTTGCCGCTTCAGATAATTATATCATTGATTCAATATATCCTGCCAGAAAAAAAACTTAAAACTATCCCCACCCCCATCCTTCCCCTTCCTGACACACACCAGGTCCCGGAAGTACAGAGGACGTTACCAGGTCCAGCAGTGTATTGCAGGCATGACCTTATGGCAGATGACATATATCACAAGTAAAATTCTATGTCTGGTTTTATCTTAGTGACGCCTTTGAAGCACTTTCGTTGATTCTCTTGTTTGCGAAACTATTAGTTATATTACAATGTAACCTATTTTTTTTATTAATGTTGATGATGTACTTTGACCTATTGACTCACATTAAACTTGACTATACAGTATTTAGTCAGATAATTATCAGTGAATGTTCGTGGTTAATTTTATGTTATGTTATTTATGGGGATTTTTTTTAAGTGGCCGTCATTATGCGTACTACAAAGATTTTTTGTGTTCATTCCGTGAATTATTTTGAATGTGAATCTGTTGGGAAAATAACCAGTTATGTTATTTATAGTGTAAAATGTTGATGCAAAGTTGTTGTTTTTATTAAGATAGCATATTTTGACTTAATAACCCTACCTAAATTTAAATATACGTTATTTAGTCACTTGACGATTTTAAATATTAGCTCAGGTTTAAAAAGTAACTATTTGTGAGGGGCCACGGGCCCGCTCGGTCGACTATTTGTGGCTGTTAGAGCACTTTTTTATTAACTTCATCACATTTTCGTTAATGTCATGTAAATGTTTATCAAGTAAATACGGTAAAATTGTAAGTACATTCTTTTAAATGATCCAAAAGGCATAGTTTGACCAATGAACCGATTGAAATTTGACTATACGCTATTTAGTTATTTGACTATTCGTGACTATTGTCACCATTTCTTGTGCTATTTATGCACATTTCTGATAAGATTTCGGTCTCAAACCAACAAAATGACCTTTTCCTAATGCAAAAGAACATTTACAATAAATGAAAACATGGAACATATGCCTATATAACAGCCTGTTATCGACTATACGCTGTTTAGTCATTCGACTATTTGTGACTATTTGTGACTATTTGCTGTTTAGTCATACCGCAGAAAATCTTATCCAGCCTGGCTACTGCCGAGACGAAACTAAACTTCCGGTACGACTTAAGTGCGGAATGGAGTTCAATAGCGAAAAGGAGTTTCGCGGAAAGGAGTTTTATTTTTATTGCCGTGCTTGCAAACAAGGACGTATTATTCGATTGTTGTTATAATTATATTTCATTACACACTTTATGCTCGAAATATCGAAAAGTACCCAAACCACTAAGAAAATCGATGCCTAACCAGAAGTTAGCCTAACCGTTAGGCATGGCATTTTTTTTATTTATGCCCTAGTAATTGTGCGTAACTTAAAAAAGGCCAAGATACGCACCTGGATTTACAAACTGTAATTCTGATGGAAACAAGATAATTTGCTACTTTGTTGTTGTTGTTGTTTTTTAAGGTTAAAGGTACCCGACATTAATGAATTTGTTCGGGTGCGGGGAGGGGAGTGAAAAAGAAAAGTTGGCCTTTAATAGACATTAGCAAAAACCTAAGAACCGACGATGAACAAAGATAGTATTATAATAAAACTAAAGGGCATGAATTAATGGTATCTTTGCGTTATTGACATGGCCATCAAAGCAATTTCTTTAATCAATATGAGGGGTGTGTGTTCAGTTGCTTGACCCAGCTCATCCGAAGTTCATATGACATAATTAAATTAAATAATCAAACTTCTTTAGTATATTACTAATTTAGAATTTTCTTACTTAAGATAATCCCGATGCGTAAACCTTTTCTTAACATTATGTCTTTATAATATATAGTAAAAAATATAAGTTATTAAAAGTTTGCTTAATGTAACGTACTTCACTGTATGGCCATTTTCTAAAGTAGTCTCATATATTCGAAAGATAAAATGTTGTACTCGCAAATACGAGCCATTGTAATGTCGATTTCATACAAAAACATGTCATATAATGTATAACATTAGCATTGTATTAGTTTGTGTTGCAAGTCGTATTTGCAAATGAAGTGATCCAGTCGGAAATGTGACTCCTATTCGCTACTTAGTCACACAGGCTTTCCCAAACCATAGGTGAAGGTCAATTCATGGTTCCCAGCATCTTGCATGTGTTGCACTGGAACGCCAGGTCAAAGAACAAAATCAGAACGAGGCAGTGACTTCCTTGTCTTACATAAAATGGCGAATCTGAGGGTGTAGTTGTTTAATTGAATGATATAATTTCCTTTAGTGGAACATTTACATAAGTACAATGAAGCAACATTGTGTGTCGGTGATTGTGTTAGAATAGTTCATAGTGGCCTTCCAGCTGCCAGCATTTTCAGCCAGATCGAGTGTAACAACTAGAGGCCGCTGGATGATTATATCAATGTATCTTCTTCCGGGCTGTGACAACTTGTGTGCAGGACCACGGACCAACTAGTGGCTCCAGCCAAGTTCTTTGTTTTGGCGGATAAGATAACATAAGCTTTCCATATCTTTGGACCTATGTGCTTGCTGTATGGCAAGTCGTAGATAAAACCAACTTTATTTCTTTAATATGCATTACATTAAAACAATGGTTTTCTTATTACAGTGTAAATTTATCTTAAACTGCACTTTTCTGGATATCAGCATGTCCTTTCAATTAAATTATGAGTTCTTAAATTAAGCAACACTTGTAATCAGATCTATACTTTTATTTCATTACAGTTTGATTATACATTAACCATAGCCGGTGGGTTTGATTGGAGCATTTAATACTGCTTTTGGGCAAACAGTCTCAAGGTCAGCATCAGTTGTGATTTTGTTCCTTATTTTTCTTGCATATTGATTTTAAATGCCCATCAACTAGAATGTACCAATTCATGCACTAGAAGTGTATTTACAACTTAATATGCTGTACAAATGCTATACGCTTTCTGTTTACTGTCATGAATTAGAGTAATCATAAGCCAGTTGAAATCTATTAATGAATACACATTTTCAATAGAACTTTACATGCCTGGTTGGCATTAGATTTTCCTGCTAAACTTAAGCTGAATCTAATAGTCTCAAGTGATAGAGTACAAATGTTCTGTCATTGTCACACGCTGTAGTTGGTTAAATATCACAAACCCAAAACCAACTGAAGTCCGACTTAAAGCAAACAAACTATACACTAAGTATACAAAGGCATTTAATTAAAACAAATTGAATCATTTATTTAAACATTGTTGTGATAAGATTAAGTTGTTGTGTTTCCTACTGATAAGCTCGGTGCAGGTTGACTATTGGCTAGTTAGCAACACATACCTTTTGTTCTTGCAGCACAGACTTCAGTGTACATTAGAGATCTTGTTCCAGATAGTAAATATGGCAGCAGCAATGGATGCAGAGAAGTGGTCAGATGAATATAAAGATCCTAAGTGTTCCATTTGTGCCAAGAAGAAAAAAAAACAAGACTGCAGATTATTACTGCTCTGACTGCAATAAACATCTGTGTACATCATGCTTAGGTTTTCATAATGATTTTAATGAAAATCACAATGTAGTGAAAGGACATGGAGACAACAAAGATGTGCTAACCGAGAAATGTGGAAAACATGCTGATGAGTTAGTAACGTTGTACTGTCGCCAACACAAGGAACTGCTGTGTCGGAAATGTCACCTCTTGGATCACTGGTCAGTTGTATAATTTAAAGTTGATATCTAATAATTTGCCCATATCTAATAGATGAAGCAATGTTTACCCCTGTTCTGGGAATTAGTGGCTAGTTGTAGCCTAAACTTATACTTAAATTTAAATAAAGGCTGTAATAGCATTACCGAAATTGTTAGACAGTACAAATAATGAAATATATTGCTGTCCTTGTCCATTCTGTCCATATCTATGAATAAGAATGATGGGGAGTTCAGCTAAAACTAGATATCAATTTCAGAGCTGATTACCCGGATGATCATGAAATGTGATCTTAAAAGTAAGTTGTCACATGTTGTTTTTTTAGTTTAAAATAGCTAACTGTATAGCTTGCCTGGGACAGTGTAATGCGTTTGTGTAATGACAGTGGGGCATTTTGCATTTCTTTTAATCTGGAACCATTTCCTGCATTTCAAAAGCTAATGGAAACGGGTTTCATGTCATTATCAGTCCGAAATTGTTGCGTTCTCATCAAAAGACATAATCGATAATCATTATAATGATCTCAGAATGAAAAATGGGGAGCATATAGTCGCCGCGTTGTCCGTCCGTCCCGTATTCGTGTCCCGCCCATAACTTTGTTCTTTGAAGTCGCATTTTAAAATTATTTGTCAGAAATAATTGGTCATATCGAGACAACATGTTGCACGTAAATTTCAGAGGGCTACCTTGAAGGTCAAGGTCACAGCATGACCTTGAAGGAAAATTCTGTTCGGTCCATAACTTTTTTATAGTTGGATTTTAAAATTATTTCACAGAAATGATCGCTATATTGAGACGAGGTGTCGCCTGCAAGATTTGGGTCGCTACCTTGGAGGTCAAGGTCCTTGAAGCAAAATCATGTCCGGTCTATAACTTTGTTATTTGCATTCACATTTTTAAAATTATTTCACAAAAATGATCGCGTTATCAAGACAAATTGTCGCGCGCATAATTTGGGTAGCAACCTTAAAGGTCAAGGTGACAGTGTCACCTTGAAGCAAAATCATGACCAGGCAATACATTTATAGTCTATAGTCTACCTTATTAAATACAATACACAACATATTGTATTTCTAGCTCACCTGAGCACAACGTGCTCAAGGGGAGCTTTTGTGATATCGCTTCGTCCGGCGTCCGGCGTCAACATTTAGCTTGTGAACACACTACAGGCAACAGTTTTTATCCAATCTTCATCAAACGTGGTCAGAATGTTTGTCAGCATGAAATCTTGAATGAGTTCATAACTGGGTCACGTGGGGTCAAAAAAGTAGGTCACCAGATCAGATTTTAGAAAAAGCTTGTGAACACACTAGAGGCCACGTCAATGCTCAATATTCACCAAACTTGATCAAAATTGTTGCCTGCATGAAATCTTGGAGGAGTTCATAACTGGGTCACGTGGGGTCAATAAGTAGGTTACTAGGTCAAATCTTAGAAAAAGCTTGTGAACACACTAGAGACCACATTTATAGCCCAATCTTCACCAAACTTGGTCAGAATGTTTGTCTGCATGAAATCTTGGATGAGTTCATTATTGGGTTATGTGGGGTCTAAAAGTAGGTCACTAGGTCAAATCTCAGCAAAGGCTTTTGAATACACTAGAGACCACATTTATTGACCAATCTTCACCAACCTTGTTCAGAATGTGTGTCTGCATGAAATCTTGGATGAATTCGTTATTGGTTCATGTGGGGTCAAATGGTAGGTCACTAGGTATAATCTTAAACAAAGCAGGCCCCATTTATATCCTAATCTTCACCAAACTTGATCAGAATGTTTGCTTTCATGAAACTTGGATGAGTTTATAACTGGGTCACGAGGGATCAATAAGTAGGTATCTAGGTCAAATCTTAGAAAAAGCTTTTGAAAACACTAGAGACCACATCTATTGCCCAATCTTCACCAAACTTGGTCAGAATGTTTGTCTGCAAGAAATCTTGGATAAGTTCCTTATTGTGTCAAGTGGAGTAAAAACAGAGGTCACTAGGTCAAAACGTAGAAAAAGCATGTGAACACACTAGAGGCCACATTCATAGCCCAAATCTTCACCAAACTAGATCAGATTGTTTGTCTGCATGAAATCTTGGATGAGTATATTATTGAGTCACGTGGGATCAAAAAGTAGGTCACCAGGTCACATTTTAGAAAAACCTTGTGAAAACACTTATAGACCACATTGATGGCTCAATCTTCACCAAACTTGGTCAGAATGTTTGCCAGTATGAAATCTTACATTAGTTTTGAAGTGAGTCATGTGGATTTAGTAGGTTACCTGGTACATTTCTAGAAAATGTTATCAACCCAGTGGCCACACTAATGCCCCAATCTTCACCAAAGATTTCTAAAGTAAATAACTCATTACTTGATGCCAGATTTGAGCCTACTAAAAGCCTGTGTCATCAGGTGAACGATTAAGGGCCATCATGGCCCTCTTGTTTTAATTGTTTGCCATTGTTAGTATAACCAGTTCCATTGTTTCCCTAATTAACTCAGTGGTTTAAATAGCCATTCCCTTCAACCTTTATAGGTATTTGTTTGATTTTGTCTGATTTTATAGCACTCCATTTACAAATGTTACCTTCATAGTTATACAACAAATTGTTTTTGTGACAAAATACCCATTTGGGATAGGTCTTCGAAGGTCTCTTGTTTTCATGGGAAGATTGGGGAAGAGGTCAAATTGAGTGAGAACCATAGGTACAAGTAGTGTAAGAGGGTCAGGGGGCATGTTCACACAGGAAGAGTGTTGACATCTTGAAGCCATATAGTGTAATTTCCTGCATTTCAGATGCTTGACAGGCCTTCATAGAAATATTTCTTCCCAAAAAGTTTAATTTCAATGCATTTTTTCAAGACATTTTAGGTATAAATACGTGCTTACTTGTCTTATCTGTAGCACTGTACACATAACACGCAACATTAATACACCCATGACCCCCCTACTAGATCCGCCCATGCATTAATGCATTTGTGGCATGCCGGTTTATTGCGATACTGAGTGGAGTTAATACTGTATCGTGATACACAAGGAAAATATCGCCTTTTCATCACTTTTGTTTCATTTGTTTATTGCCAGCATTTTGTGCATCAGAAGTCAGATATGCTTGTATTGATGAAAAACGATCAACGACTGAAAAAGTAGACTGCTGTCGAAACCTTTCAATGCAGTTCATTCTGAACAGCCCAGAAAATGTGCTTACTCGATTTGCATTTGCTGTATTCCTTTCAATATGAGTTTTAAACTAGTTTTAGCTGTATTTGCACAATTTAATTTCTCGATTTAAGAAAAAAGAATTGTTGCATAGATGCATGAATCTTATTGGGCATACAATTTACTCCAAGTAGCCACATTGTCATGAGATATATTTCGTTGAAGAATACTTAGAACTTTAGTATTGCCTATTGTTCACGTCCGATTCATCATCGCCCTAATTCAATGGGGCATAAAACATCACTGTCATGAATTTCTAAGTTAATTTGTTGCTTGACTGTACATTCTGACCTTTTAGTTATATTACTTTCATGTTTCTGAGTTTACCTGTTATAAAGCTTATAAAGCAATGTCATATATTGCTCAGGTATTTATTGTTCACTGTGCTCATTAAATTTGTGTGAAATAGCTTCTTATAATTGTTTAAATTTGGGAATATGGTGTTGTATGTATTGCAGTAAGCTCTATAGGTATCGAAATATATCATGGTATGCTTTCAGCATATCACAACAGTCCTACTTACTATCACCCTTGTGTACATGACACGAAAAAGCAAATCAATGACAAAGCGCCTTCAATTAACTATCTGGTTAGGATAGAAATGATTTGCTGATGAAATTAACATATCATACAGAAATTGCAAAGGCAACTTCTAATTTACAAAACGATACACACACAAAACAACAACAAAAGACATGTATTTTAAGGGATAATAAATGGTGGAGCTGGGCTAATGATTGGGATGGAATTTGCCTGCATTTTTGCCGATACGGTGCAGAGACATTTCTATCATAATAGCACAGGGGCACTTATGATGTGCCCAGGGCCTGAACCCGGCCTGCCCGTTATACTGACACCGATGAGTCTGGCGTAATGCTGTCCCCTTAGCCCCGATCGTTAGGAGGGAAGCCACTACTACCAACTTTAAAGTCTTTGGTTTGACCCAGCCGGGGTTTGAACACACGACCTCCCGATCCGCAAGCCGACGCTCTACCACCTGAGCTATTGTGGCCGGCTAAGGGCTGATAATTGGCCTTAAGCAAAAATAACGGCCTTCATTCCTTAAAGCTCTCAGGATTATTTTTTATCAGCAGGCCAATTATCTGCACTAAGTGGTGCTTCCCCTTATATTTTTGTTGAAGTATTGCAGAAAAATGATCTTTCTCAAGTAAAGATAAGGTTAAAGGGACATGGTGATGTAGACAAAGAACAATGCTGGTCATTTGAAACACTGTGCATCGATTGACATATAAAGTAAATAATGTGAAGACAATTTTTAGCTGAGAATTGAGTGGCAAAAGTATGTTAATTTTCAATTCAAATAACTAACTCTTATTTTAGGAGTCAATGTATTTGAAAGTTAGAGTCGCCGAGTCGTTATTCCTGCTTACCTGTGGTGTAATGACTGTTCTGTTCAGACTTGTGTCTGGGGTCTTCCGGCACCTTACTATAGTGACCACATTAAGGTAACTGCGATGTACTTCAATGCCATCTTTGTCCTTTTATTTTCAGGAAATGTCAGGAACCCCAAAATATAAGGGAATCCTCTGATGAACTCAATGCTGATCCTGAGTTACAAGCTGTCCCTGCATAATTAAAATTAGCTCTGGACAATATTAACAAAGCTATTGAAGGTTTAGATAAGCATGTGGCTAATATTAAGCAGGGTGGTGATGGTTTTCTTAAAGATCTGGAAGACTATGCGAATAAATTGTTGTCTCGAATTGAGGAGCTAAAAGAGAAGAGTAAGAAGGATATCGAAAGTAAACAAAAAGAGCTTCTTGCAGTCACCAAACATCATCGACAGGCGTGTGCTTTAACCAGAGATAAAATAAACCAATATTTAGACCAAATTACAAAGTCAAAATACTGGAAAGCCAATACGTTTGTTCTTAAAAAGAAGTGTCAGACAATTGCTCCAAAGGTTGAGGCTCTTTATAAGGAGTCGGACAGACTAATAAAGGGACATCAATTCGACTTCATGACAGAAATGAAGATATTTGACTCCCTGAGCTGTTTCAGTTCGCTTGTTAAGGAAGTCAGCACAAATGCACAAGATATCAGCTCACAGGGTGCTGGTGGAGGTGAAGCAGACATACCAGTACAAGAAATAGTAAGGAGTCCAGCAGACCGTCAAGTAGAGAGACCAATGGAGGAACGGGCAGATAGGCCAGTGGTGAGACCAGAAAAGAAACGCATCAATGTCAAGATACCAGAGGATAAGAACATATGTACTAGCAGTGGTTGCTGTCATCTCAGTGATGGAAGGATGATGGTAGCTGATTACCAATAATAGAAGGATGAAGCGTGTAGATCCGTCAAGTAGCAAGGTAACCAAGTTCTGCGATATAGATGGAAAGCCAACAGATGTATGCAGTATTGGTCA